>JBAIZL010000002.1:315680144-315932644 GCA_036971475.1 Prosapia bicincta
TACTTTTACGGTAAGCTTCGCATTCATTACTTTCCTACCGACATGTTTCGTTAAAACTACCCTCCTTTCTATATTGGAACGAAGAGGAAACGTCAAAATTCATTGACGTAATATTTAAGAAATCGGGGTTTTTAAATAAAAAAAATTATTCTTTTCTGGTCTCATATTAAACGCAAAGAAGAGCCTTCTGATTTAACAATATGGAGGTAGATTTTTATTACAGTATCGCATGAAAATTAAACCTTTAACAATTTTCCATTAATTTACGTATAGTTTCTAGAGACATAATCAGTTAAACCACGACTGACTATACTTGTTAAACTACTAATCAGATAAACCACGGCTGAATATACTTGTTAAACCACTAATCAGTTAAACTACAGCTGAATATACTTGTTAAACCACTATCAGATAAACCACGGCTGAATATACTTGTTATACCACTAATCAGTTAAACTACGGCTGAATATACTTGTTAAACCACTAATCAGATAAACCACAGCTGAATATACTTGTTAAACCACTATCAGATAAACCACGGCTGAATATACTTGTTAAACCACTAATCAGTTAAACTACAGCTGAATATACTTGTTAAACCACTAATCAGATAAACCGCGGCTGAATATACTTGTTATACCACTAATCAGTTAAACTACAGCTGAATATACTTGTTAAACCACTATCAGATAAACCACGGCTGAATATACTTGTTATACCACTAATCAGTTAAACTACAGCTGAATATACTTGTTAAACCACTAATCAGATAAACCACAGCTGAATATACTTGTTAAACCACTAATCAGATAAACCACGGCTGAATATACTTGTTAAACCACTAATCAGTTAAACTACAGCTGAATATACTTGTTAAACCACTAATCAGATAAACCACGGCTGAATATACTAGTTAAACCACTAATCAGATAAACCACGGCTGAATATACTTGTTAAACCACTAATCAGTTAAACTACAGCTGAATATACTTGTTAAACCACTAATCAGATAAACCGCGGCTGAATATACTTGTTAAACCACTAACCAGTTAAACTACGGCTGAATATACTTGTTAAACCACTAATCAGATAAACCACGGCTGAATATACTTGTTAAACCACTAATCAGTTAAACTACAGCTGAATATACTTGTTAAACCACTAATCAGATAAACCACAGCTGAATATACTTGTTAAACCACTAATCAGATAAACCACGGCTGAATATACTTGTTAAACCACTAATCAGATATACCACGGCTGAATATACTTGCTAAACCACTAATCAGTTAAACTACAGCTGAATATACTTGTTAAACCACTAATCAGATAAACCACGGCTGAATATACTTGTTAAACCACTAACCAGTTAAACTTATTTGTTCTTTGTATTATTTTGAGTGAAAAATACTATTTATAGTGTATAGTTAAATTTCCAATTATTATTTAAAATCCAACATTTCGTAACTTAAAAAATGATACCCAATTTTCCCACAAGCGAAAATTTGACCCACAAATAACTCCCACCGTCACTCAACAGTTTTATTCTCTTGAAACCTGTTATTGAAAAATGCCCGTGAAGAGGCTTTTTCCGCTAAAGCATAAATAATATGATGGTGACAGAAATACCAACAAACCATTATAATATGAACACATTCCCCGCGAGTGTGATCGTAAGGTCACGAATGCAGCTCAAATCAAGGTCTTTCGTGACCAATCGACCAAAACACACCTTTGTGTTTTAAAATGACTGAACCTTTTGAAATTTGTACATTACTAATAGCTTTAGTACTAATTTACCCAGCGTTTACAAAAGGTTTGTTGAAAAATAACTATGTGATACCAGCGCTAAATTCTGGCGTACCTAAAAGGTCAAATCTTCATTAAAAAAGCCTTATAAGTCACTTATCTTTATTAAAACTACTCCTTTAACATCAATCAAAAAAAAATAGAAAAAAGGGTTTATATCACTTTCATGAGAAACTTTAGTTACAGTAACGGCAGGGAATGTGTTAATACCCTTATGCTGTCACGTGTACTTTGGACTTCTATTAATTGGCCTATATAAATAGTTTGTGTAACAGATATGTTCTACAACTATGGATTTATCTTTAAAGAGTAAAACGCTTCTGAAACTACACGAAGTTCAAAACCAGTGTAGGAGTTTTAATTAATCTTGGCTCTATAATTACTTTAGAAAAGTACTTTAAAGTAATGTGAGTTTTACTTAGTGAGGTAAAGAAGGAATAATTTGAAGTAATGCGAGGGAAATAGAAAAACCTCGAGGTAATAAGAGTTAGAGGTTAAAAAAAAAACTACTATAAAATATTTCTTTTTATTGCTATAATAACAGGTTCGTATTAAGTAACAGACTTTAATGTTTGGAAATTTAAAATTATTACAGTATATAAATAAAATATGCAGTTATTATTAGAGTATAAATCCATTTTTATCGGTCTAAACGAGACCAGGAACTGACCGGTTAGGCGTTGGCCTGTTAAAGGTATCCGTAATTAACAGAACAGCTCAAAACAGACTACTTATTTCATCAGGTACAAAAATAATATATTGTCAAGATATAAAATCAAGTTATTTTATTGAGTAGCCTTACCGTAGCTATTGGCAGTAAGATCCAGTTTTGTTAACTATTCTGGGTTGGTTGTTCAAATAGTTATTGAAATTCAGAATTTACTTATGGAATAAGTGTATTATAGAACGTTTGTTTCCTTCTGTATTATATATATATATATATATATTCTCCGAAACCATTTTCCAAGAAAAAGCCATAAAAATAGTTTTTGTAATGGTTTAGAACGTGATCTATGCTCTATCTCTAAACTAAAATTGTGTAAACATTACGAAATATTTTCTTTCAAAATAATTTCTAAATACATAAATATTCAAAATAATTCATAATCCTACAAGCAATATGTTAACTATGACCCTAGGATGTTAAGTAACACTTAAAGAACTGTGGAAAAACTTTTGTCAAATTGGGTTTCCTTGCACAGATCTTCGTTACATACGCTTTATCCAATTATTGAGTCACGCTACAAAATTCCATAAAAAAACATTATTTTGTCATAACTAAAACTTGAACTCCATAACATTTTAATTTTAAAGATAAAAAATCTAATGCCATAAATTCGGCCAGTACTGATTGTGTTAAGCTGTGTTACAATAATTCCTAAACTCTACCTTAACAATTTAATAAAGATGAAAGTAGAAATCGTATCCATTAATTTGATTATTATTCACAAAGGCAGTGGTAACGTTGTTTTTACAACTAGGTGAAAGTATGGAACATAAAAGTTCTAGACGACGTCACTTTTGGGTAGATCACAGTATGATAAAATACAGGCCGGTTAATCCAAAGTCCGAATAATACGAGGCCGGTTAAGAGGGATTTTACTGTAGAAGAAACTAAACCCTTCTAGTAAGAGTGTGAGTAGAATGGTAAACAAACATATGGAGGACTTCCGTACGTGGCAGACACAGAAAGCTCTAGCTGATGGTTAACTCCAAAACGAATCAACGAAGAGGTAAATGATAATTCTGGGATCGCCAAAATTGTATAATACTCAACATCTTTAGTTTTTTTTGTTGCCTCTAATATGCTCAGATTTAGTCTCACCATTAAACAAAAGAAAGAATATTTTTCAATCTGTGAGCCACAGATTATAAGTCGAAAACAATTACTTTAAAGCAAATACATTGGCATTTGTCCATTCTCTCTTGTAGAAACAAGAATTGAAAACAGCACGAAGGTGTGATTGCTGAAAGAGAGAAAATAGTTAAAAAGGGGGAAATGAAGCTGACATGAAAAGCGACGCCAAGTCTCAATGTAGGATAGATCGGCGATTGGTGCAACTCTGACAGGCGTGTTTTGTAAAAACGGATTTACATCCGTCGCCAGCTTTATTTTACTTCCTTTTGGAATCAGATAATTCCAATCAACTCGGCTTACAGCGTTTATCCGAATAAAATGTAGTCGTAATTGGTTTTTCTTCGGATTAAATAATTTATTAAACCGCGCAACTTATATTGAAAATATAAAGTTTGCTAATTCAATTTTTGTATTTGTATTTTCTAATTTTAGAATATTAAAGGTTTAGTTACAACAGAATATGCTGCCTTTGTTCAAAAGGCAGGAAAAAATGCTATTAGAGCATAGTGTGAACTGTTTTACAAGGTAATCTGAAAGCGAATTCATGTAGATAAAGAAAATAGTAACTAACAAGTAATTAGATATATGTAAATGTAAAATTTATATTTAGAGTTATTAACGACTATCTTACCTAAAATAAATTAATTATTAAGAATGTAATAACAGGAATTTATGATACGATTGCATTACTAATATTCTGAGGCATACTTCTTATTAAATAATACAAACAACCTCTAACCACAAATATTTTTATTGTAGTCTTATGTACATATCGGTTACAAAGTAACCATCCTCAGAGACACATCAATAGATACTCTGTGTATCTTATATAATAAATAAGGCTAGAATGAAAAATAAGTATGGTTATAGGTTGTGTGTATTATTTAATAATATAAATTACTTCAAGTAATTAGTAACCCACTTATTAAGCGATAATTATTATTAAGATACCGAGTAGCTATAAACATTATAACATCAAGCCGTGCTTACGGTCGTATTTAAATACTGACGCCAGTAGTTCAAATAATTTTCTTATACGACATAAACAGATTCTAATGAGAAAGTAACATTCTCCTGCACACTATACTATGGCTTTATGCATGACCGATGTTCTTCTCACTCGAATTGTCTGGAAGATTTCCGAAGCCCAAAGATGGCGGTAGATGATTCCTACCAGCGGTTTCGTGTTCAGTTTGAGGTTATTTGTAAATTACGTTAAATCACTTCCATGTGCAGTCAGCGCTCTATAGGTCAAAAGGGTTTATACCCACCTAGGACCAAGTCACGAAACTGAATGTCTGGCCCTTAGGTAAGGCCAATCGAGAGTAGAAAAGGTCCTATTGCACTACCTGGACTGCACTAATCAGACTGGGGCATTGAAGGTACGGAATGACTGGCCGTTCAAAAGGCTCAATTGGTCCCGAAACTGTTGCGTCTGGTTGGGGTTCGTCTCGTTCCAGGGGCAGGCCGTTCCGGTCACTAGTCCAGGCCTTATAGTGAAGTCAAAGACTGGCAGTCTGGTACCACAGATCGTGACACCAATCCCTCTGTCTTGGGCTTGACCTTAGTCACCCAGGTGAGAGTCGGTTTGAAGCTCTATTGGTCCCGAAACTGTTGCGTCTGGTTTGGGGTTCGTCTCGTTCCAGGGGCAGGCCGTTCCGGTCACTAGTCCAGGCCTCATAGTGAAGTCAAAGACTGGCAGTCTGGTACCACAGATCGCGACACCAATCCCTCTGTCTTGGGCCTGACCATAGTCAACCAGCTGGCAGTCGGTTTGAAACTCTATTGGTCCCGAAACTGTTGCGTCTGGTTGGAGTTCGTCTCGTTCCAGGGGCAGGCCATTCCGGTCACTAGTCCAGGCCTCATAGTGAAGTCAAAGACTGGCAGTCTGGTACCACAGATTGCGACATGTCTTGGGCCTGACCTTAGTTACCCAGGTGGGAGTCGGTTTGAGGCTCTAATGGTCCCGAAACTGTTGCGTCTGGTTGGGGTTTGTCTCGTTCTAGGGGCAGGCCGTTCCGGTCACTAGTCCAGGCCTCATAGTGAAGTCAGAGACTGGCAGTCTGGTACCACAGATCATGACACCAATCCCTCTGTCTTGGCCCTGACCTTAGTCACCCAAGTGGGAGTCGGTTTGAGGTTTGATTCGTAGAGATGTGGATTTAATAAGCTTGATAAAAGATAACTCCAAAAACGCGCATCTATCTAAGCGTTTCTTAAGTTCTTGGAGATAGGAGTCGAAACGCTAGATCCTCTAATTCCAAACTCTTCTTATTTTTACTATCTTTATGCCTTCTACTTTTTTTCACGAAACATACTATACAAGTCAGAAATATTTTACGTTTGATTAAATCACGAGATAACGTATAATTTCATAGGTTATGTAATTTTCTGTATCGTACATTAGCAGAAAGTTAAAATAGCCTGTCTTATTTTCTAATGCGTTTACATAAATAAAAATATCTAATGTAATGACTCGCTAGTGACTTTGGCAGTTATGATTTATCTGTAATGGAATTTTAAAAAGTTTTCAACAACAAAACACGCATTTTGAGCTCTATTTTATCCAAGCCGACAAAGCACAAAAATTAGATTGGTAAAATTAAAATATATAATTTATAAGCGAAATTAAAGTACGGAATAAACTATTCCAAACGTTTAAACATATTAAAATTCCTATAACTACAGATTTTTTAATGCATATGAACTAAAAGCTATTTAGAACTTTGAACTAAAACAAATATCCAAAAGTCTGCCAGAGGCGGATTTTTCAATAGCGCTCTTACCTCACTTTCTGTACGGATTGTTTTGTTGTTGAAGCTCACTCAACAATTCTCTTATTTGTTCAAGAGTTTCTCAATGTTTGATGTGTTAGTATTAAAACTGTTAGTATAGTTGCGTCTATTCAAAAGGTAAACATAACAACGGGTGTTGTAAGTTTGAAGAATAATGTCTGTCGATAATTTGCGGATAAACAAGATCCTTCCTCTGAGTCTTGCTTTAACCAAACAAAAACTGAGTGTTGCAAGAGTATATCAGTAGATATTTTCCCGATTAGAGAGTTTTACCAATGAAAGACTTAATAAATCGTAACCTGACAGTTTTACTGTGCACAAACGTGAACACGACAACGATTGAACTGTGACAACGTAGTCAGCAAACATTCTGCTGACGGAGAGGTAATAAAAACCTTCATAGAAAAGGTTATTGAAGAGTTGTGGCAAGAAAATCAATCAGCTTGTCTGGAGTAAACCACTTGTGTGAAATTAGTCGCCAGTTTCTAAGAAATTCTGAGTTGTATTCGATTTGGTTTTTTAAGTCAATATGTGTCCCACTCGGCTCCAAGTGCTTCTTTTTAAGAGAGACGTAAATACTTCATGTAAAGAAAACATGGTTTATTTTTTACATAATATAGAGCATCAATTGCTGATCCTAAACTTCAACGTGTTCCACAAATAATTCAACAATGTACGAAATGATGAAGTAGAAAATACATAGCCCACCACCACTGAATAAATAAGATTTTGGTGCAATGATGTTCAACATGTGGAAGGGAGGAAACAATCGTCTATCCTTTCTTAAAAATATCTTCATTGTTTACGGAAAACGTAAGTATGTCAGGTTAAGATTCCACTTTCGTAATCCCCGCTGTGTTGAGAATTTTCTTTCAGATATTGAAGTTTTATATCTAAGTTAAGAAGTTAGGACTATATATTACTGAAGTTAGCATCAGTTAAGAAGAGGAAAAATAATACAAAGGTGTTTAGTTCTATGCTACACAATTGGAACAGCTATCAGATGACTAATGGCTTTGAAGTCCAAAACGTCTGGTTGTATAAAAGTATATATATATATATATATATATATATATATATATATATATATATATATATATATATATGAAGTTAATATATTACTATTTTTGAGTAATTTTTCCACCATTAAGTGCAATAATTTTACCTTGAGTGATGAGGCACCTTTCGGTCTTTGACCATTCAGAATGGTCAAAGACCGAAAGGTGCCTCATCACTCAAGGTAAAATTATTGCACTTAATGGTGGAAAAATTACTCAAAAATAGTAATATATTAACTTCATAAAGTCAGTGCAACGGAAAAACAATGGATAATATTAAATATCAAGAATATATATATATATATATATATATATATATATATATTATAACGATATGATAACAGAATGTGGCTCTAAAGAGAACTATAAATCAAGTGTGTAAAATTAAGGCTACAATGTACAAGGCCAAGCTGGCAGTATTATTACTTTATAGTACCATAAATTCCCAAAAAGGTTGTCAGTTTTAAGACGCAAGGGTGTTCAAAAAACTAGAGAAAAAAACGTGGTACCGTTAAGAGAAAGTCAGTTGCAAAAAAAGTTAAATTACAAAATATACGTTAAAAAGTTAAAATTAAGAAATGTGATTGGTATAAACTAGGAGAGAAGGGATAGGATGTTCAGAGAGTTAATTGGGAGAAGAATCGAAACGGTAGGCCATCCAGGAACGTTCGATAGGAGTAGACGTCGGTCAAGTTACCTCCATTTCGTGCAATTATATTAAGTAACTCGTCGAATGCAGAGAATATTAAGTAAATCATCGAAAGCAGTGAATATTAAATATATCGTCGAACGTAGTGAACATTAAGTAAATCGACGAAGGCAGTGAATAATAAGAAAATTATCGAAAGCAGTGAATATTGAGTAAATCGTCGAAAGCAGTGAATATTCAATATATCGTCGAAAGCAGTGAACATTAAGTAAATCGTCGAAAGCAGTGAACATAAAGTAAATCGTCGAAAGCAGTGAATATTAAATAAATCGTCGAAAGTTGATTGTGATTATAGTGCACGAAAGGAACTTCAGGACCACGAGCTACGAACAGGTGAACCTCAAAATTTAATAAAGAATATCCTTCTCAATAAATCTTTGAACATTAAACTATTTGTTGATCTGCCAATCACACAATGTTTATTCATTAATCCATAAAAGCTATATTTTTTTCCAGGCGTAAAACCTATTAAGATTATTATCGCCTAACTAGCATAACAGCAATATTCAATAAATCAGAGCTATAAAATAATATTAAACATAAGTTTCTCCAATTACAACCCGAACCTCATATAGCGACCCTGAGATCAAAACAAATGTATGTAAATTAAGTTAAGTATAAAAAAGAAAGAGTGTTGAGTCTTTTTCAGAATAATATAAATGTGAAAGTAAAATTTAAATTAAATTAAGAAATTCTTATTTAAATAGTATTGTAATTTTGATAAAACTTAATTAAATTATCTTAACCTGTAAATTGTATGTTATTTCAGTGTAACCCAGAGATCAATAATATAAATAATAATTTCATTCTTATCAGAGATAAGTGGCGCCTAAAACCGAGTTCTATGAATTAAAATAATCTTTGAATAAATAAAATTGTTACATTGAAAGTTACCAAGAGTGTTAGAGAATTGGCGCGCAAAGCGTGGCCTAAAGCGTTATAACATATATATATATATATATATATATATATATATATAGCCGTATAGTGTGTGTGTAAAACGTAAACTGTATGTTATATCTTACTTCCAGATCGGGTTTTGAAACAATGAGGATAGTGGATGTAAGTGGTGCCGTCAGATTATGCCACTGTTCGGATACACGACTCACCTCGTCAATGTCTTCTAAGAAGCAAGAAGAAATTAGATCTCCTGCCAAAAATATGAAAACATTGTGACCCGCATAGCATTGTCTACTCTGTGAAGAGCATACTACCAGTGTCTGTGATAAAGTGGATACCTAGTTGAAAAAAGCTTAAAAAGATTTTAATCCTGGATTCGATCATTACTTCAATGATATATTAACAAACGTTATCAGATGGATGTTTTATTGCGAGTTAGAATTGTTTTAAAACAGTTTAGTTTCACAATTAGCTTACAGCCGTTTCTCAAATATTAATAGGAAACTTCCTACACGATTATTTGGTGACAGGGTAACTTCCTACACGATTACTTGGTGACAGGGAAACTTCCTACACGATTACTTGGTGACAGGGTTATCAACTTCCGACCTATAATTAAAATGGCCAAATATTTTTATTTTTATTTTCTACATTCACAAGAAATCATGAGAATCGTGTAAGGAAAAACTGTTGACTTTTTGACTCAAACAACAGTTGCACGTTTGAGTTTTTAGAATAAGCAAATGTGTTTTATGTCAGCCAATATTGTCTGAATTAAACTGTTGAGCATTTGAAACCCAATTTTTCATTTCAATTTCCAGTAGCCTAAGTTTAAAAATTAAGGCAGTCAGGAGTTTGGGATGCCTGATTTCAGTTAGATCTTCAAGCAAAACCTTTGAACATCTGGACCACGGGCGTGTAAAGTTAACACGTTTCTCGCGTATTCACAAGGATCTACTGAATATCTTATATACAAACCCCAAAAAAGTAATTTCAACGTAATTCATTGATCTATTTCAGTATATTACCTAAGTGGCTTTATTACCAAAAGCGTTGTTACGCTCCGTATTGTTTTCAGTATTGTTATACTGGAATATCAAGTTATTTAAAACATTTTATCAAATTCTTCAACCCTTACACAACCACTAAACATCTTTTGAAAGTCATATTATCGCTCTTTCACATATCCCTCTACTTTCGTTTTCTGTATAAAAAAAGGTCAAAACCTGTAACGATTAGGAGTGGTCATATCAAAACCTGTAACGATTAGGAGTGGTCATATCAAAACCTGTAACGATTAGGAGTGGTCATATCAAAACTTGTAACGATTAGGAGTGGTCATATCAAAACTTGTAACGATTAGGAGTGGTTATATCAAAACCTGTAACGATTAGGAGTGGTCCTATCAAAACTTGTAACGATTAGGAGTGGTCCTATCAAAACTTGTAACGATTAGGAGTGGTCATATCAAAACTTGTAACGATTAGGAGTGGTTATATCAAAACCTGTAACGATTAGGAGTGGTCCTATCAAAACTTGTAACGATTAGGAGTGGTCATATCAAAACTTGTAACGATTAGGAGTGGTCCTATCAAAACGAGTACAAAAGAGTAAAACAACTGCTTGTACTTATTAAAAGGCATGAAATAAGTAAAAGCTTTTAAAAAGGTTAAAATAATGAGCGAACTATTACAAAAATCAGACTAAAAAAACATCTATCTCAAGGATAAAACTTTTCTCAATTTTAAAACAAACAAACAAATTGTTTTGCTGAAAGCAAAATGTTCAAAAATATGAACGCAATTTAAAATAAAATTGTTATATATTCTATGTGTATATAGGCTCTGCATAATTTGGTTAAATATCATACGTTTCTGCCATTCCTTACATTGTCATAATTCTTCTCTACATAGAAAGCATAGAAAATTATCCGAAACGCGTCAACAATGCTAGTCCGGCAGCAACACAATATATGATATATTTTGGATTTCGGCTACACCTTGCAGTAGTAATGTTTATAGAGCGTCAAGCAGTATGCGGATGCAATTGATTGGACTGCAGTGCAACTGTAAGCGGCAATATAAGTTTTCATACTTTGGTGTGGATTTATATTGAAATTACATTTACAACACATCTATTATTGCACTTAAGAATTCTACGGAGATGATATCTTGGGGGGGGGGGGGTAAGAAGTACTTTTAAAATAGAAATTAATTTAAAATACACCAATATAAAGTGAAATATAGATTGAAGAAAATATTTTTAATAATTTATTGAAGAAAAAATAAAATTTGTTCAGTATAAAAGTCGATCAATATGTAGCATTAATGTAATAATGCTAGTGTAATCTGTATTTTATAAAGCGTTAATAAGATAGTGGATAAAACTATAAAGACTTTTAGATAGGTTACAACACAGATCACTACAATTTGTATACAGGTATTGGTATGTTTATAGTCTATGTCCGGTTCTGACGTGCTATGTCATGTATCCCCTTCTTTCTTTCTCTTTCCCAAACACACACGTTAGGGCAAATTTCTTCAGAAATAAAGTTTCCGAAATTTGTTGCGGAAAATCTTCGAATTGGTGTCACGCTAAAATCGTCACAATCTGAAACGATTTTATATAGTTATAATTGTATATATAAGCTGCATACAACTACAGTTTAAATTAAAGAATAACATGATTTCATACAATATTTTATTTTATGTATATGTTATGTTGTATAACACCTGTACTCGTAATTTGATATTTTATTTATTGTACAATATTAAGTTAATATGTTAGTATTCAAAAAATTTTATCAGTTAATAAATAAAATTGAAATAGTATAGTTCAAGGACTTAATATGTCTACACGGTCACTATTTATTTTAAATTTAACATTTATTAGATATCATCATTGTGTATACGCTGCAACGTCTCACCTGGAGATATTGTTTTCAATACACTGTTATAGTATACGGCACATAGCTAGGCGCATGCGCTTCAAGCTCGTTCTACTCCCAGCAGACATGAGAAAGTCTAGGCTGGCACGTAGTAACTCCTGTATAGGCAGCATTACGGAGGACGTCAACGATTTAAAGTTAAGTTGTCTGTACAAGTGAACACAGGGGAGGTGCAGTGTGCTGATGTGTATACTGAAAGATGAAATGAATAAGAAAACACTATAGAATAGAAGAAGAGTGGGAGGAAGATGTCTAGCCTCGCGGCTTCAATCCTACAAATACACAAGAGAAACGGAGAGTGTACCCTAGCATGTGAAACCACTACCCCCACGAAACCTTTCCTTAACTTATTTACCGGGGGACAGAACCCCCACGGGCTGCGTATATGATCCCGTGGTATCATTATTGGAATTTAAGCGCAGAAGCCCTGAATCTCACACCTCATAACGAGTACTGAGACCACTACAGCATGTCTAGACCTCCAGGTGTCGGCTGGGACCGACCACGCTTTCCAGACTAGACGGGATGCCGTACACCATAGAGGAGGTGTAGTGTGGTCGTGTTTGTGAAAAGTTGAAAAAGTAAAAAGAAGTTGAAAGAGAAGAGTGTGGCAAAGGAGTACCTAGCCTTTCTGCTCTTATCTCCTTTGCTAAAGAACTCCATTTTAGCCATAAAGTTTGAGAAATCTACAGTCCAGTTATTTATACCTCTGCCCTCACGAATCCAACCTCTAACTCGTGACTCCCGTCCGGATGACTAGTGGGGCTTGGTGTCACGACCAGTGGTACCACTAGGTAAGAGTCAGAGACCTTGCTATAAGGTTTTGACTTTTCACCGGCCAGCTACTGGGACGAGACGAACTCTACCAGAGACAGCTGTCCGACCGTTAACTACTTGGGACCAATAGAACATTCCAATTGGCCAAGATTCACCCCTATACCCCGCTGATTAGATCGGCTAAGGTAGTGTAATCGGACTCCCGGGTGGCCTTACCTAATGTCCGGACCCCACCAGACTGTGGACTTGGTCTTAAGGCGGCACACCCACCCCGTTAGACCTATGAAGCTACAAAGAAGGTGTAGTGGGAACAAATCGGACTATCGTTCCTCTACACACCAAGTAATATGACGCGGACTACACTACATATACGTACATTTTATCGTCCGCCACTAAAATTAGCGCGGCTTAGCAAAATTCCTCTATTTATTTAATTCAAGTATAACTTTTATTTATCCCCAATATCGCAATTTTCAAATTTGTCTAACTATTTATTATAATGACAAACTATACAATTTGGGATTTATTTCGAGATTATAATAAACATGTTTACACAACATATGTAAAGCATCAAATTATATTTAAAAAAAAGATATTTGAGGCTTATGTTGCTAAAACACTCACCCATATTTCATAAACGTTATGTTTACTATTTTATAATCCTTTTTTCATGGTTTATCAATATGCTATTATTATTTTACTTTACTTTACGTCATGATCCAATATTAAAAAAGGATTGAGCTTTAAATATTAATTAAAATATTATTACAATATTATTTTTACGCCTTAAGAAAATGTCTTTAAATTTAAGAGTCATTGAAAAAATATCAGATTGGAAGTACGTAATTCAATTGCTCTTTATTCAATCTGTATTTGATAAAATTTCAAAATCTGATATAAAGCAAGGGAAGTTACGGGCGCTCTTTACGGAACGTACAAATAACGAAAAGAGGGGGAATGTAGACATGAAAGCGACCCAAAGTTTCCATTTGAACATAGATCACAGAGTGGCGAAACCCTGACAGTTGTGATTAGTAAAAACGGATTTACACCCTCTCGGCGCTTTATTTTACTTCCTTCTGCAAACAAATAATTTCACTCAACTCAGTTATCAGTCTTTTTCTGAATAAAACTTGTTCTAATTTGTTCTTACTCTGTAACAAGAGATTCGTTAAATCTGGTGATTGTAGACTCTCTGATTCAACTTTACAATTTATACTAATTTCGGAAAAGTAAAAGTGAGATAAAAATTAAACAGTTATGGAAAAACAGTAACATAATAAGTTCAATAAACGTGTTATCTCTGAACAAAACGTTTCATTAACTGTTTTAAAATGTGTATACTTCATAATAACATCCTAATGAAATGTTTATGAAACAGTTAATTGACCGCGCCGATATGGTTTCATGTTAATTAAGCAATAACCAATTTACATGGTAAATACATCTGACTGATCACCACCTACAGTGTTTTATATTAAACCTTATACTTGTGTACGACTTAAAATTAATATAAAAATTGTAATTGAAATAAAAATTAATAAGAGATTATAAAAACATCAATAAGTATTCCATCTGAGCAAATCAATAGAACTAAAAACGTGTTTAAAAAACTATTCACCAGGCTTCGTGTTGAAATCTAGAAAATAACTACGACTCTAACAGATTTATCTGTGAAGAATTAAAGCTCTAAACAGTAATTTACATTTAGGAAGAATAAAGCAGGACCTTTGCACTCTACATAAATAGTGTAACGGAATATTCAAACGTTACAGGATGGTGAAAGCTGTGAAGGATATTATAAATCCTGGTCGTACCGGAAAATTTCGTATCGGAAAGCTATTAAACATAAATCGTACAGGAAAGTTACTAAACACAAATAGTATCGGAATGTCATTAAATACAAATCGTACCAGAACGTTATTAAACACAAATCTTGCCGGAAAGTTACTTCGCACAAATCATACTGGAAAGTTATTAAACATAAATCGTACAGGAAAGTTACTAAACACAAATAGTATCGGAATGTCATTAAATACAAATCGTACCAGAACGTTATTAAACACAAATCTTGCCGGAAAGTTACTTCGCACAAATCATACTGGAAAGTTATTAAACATAAATCGTACAGAAAAGTTATTAAACATAAATCGTACAGGAAAGTTACTAAACACAAATAGTATCGGAATGTCATTAAATACAAATCGTACCAGAACGTTATTAAACACAAATCTTGCCGGAAAGT
Organism: Prosapia bicincta; assembly: GCA_036971475.1. Lineage (NCBI taxonomy): Eukaryota > Metazoa > Arthropoda > Insecta > Hemiptera > Cercopidae > Prosapia > Prosapia bicincta. The sequence continues at coordinate 315,695,243 of JBAIZL010000002.1, forward strand.
TACTTCGCACAAATCATACTGGAAAGTTATTAAACATAAATCGTACAGGAAAGTTACTAAACACAAATAGTATCGGAATGTCATTAAATACAAATCGTACCAGAACGTTATTAAACACAAATCTTGCCGGAAAGTTACTTCGCACAAATCATACTGGAAAGTTATTAAACATAAATCGTACAGAAAAGTTATTAAACATAAATCGTACAGGAAAGTTACTAAACACAAATAGTATCGGAATGTCATTAAATACAAATCGTACCAGAACGTTATTAAACACAAATCTTGCCGGAAAGTTACTTCGCACAAATCATACTGGAAAGTTATTAAACATAAATCGTACAGGAAAGTTACTAAACACAAATAGTATCGGAATGTCATTAAATACAAATCGTACCAGAACGTTATTAAACACAAATCTTGCCGGAAAGTTACTTCGCACAAATCATACTGGAAAGTTATTAAACATAAATCGTACAGAAAAGTTATTAAACATAAATCGTACAGGAAAGTTACTAAACACAAATAGTATCGGAATGTCATTAAATACAAATCGTACCAGAACGTTATTAAACACAAATCTTGCCGGAAAGTTACTTCGCACAAATCATACTGGAAAGTTATTAAACATAAATCGTACAGGAAAGTTACTAAACACAAATAGTATCGGAATGTCATTAAATACAAATCGTACCAGAACGTTATTAAACACAAATCTTGCCGGAAAGTTACTTCGCACAAATCATACTGGAAAGTTATTAAACATAAATCGTACAGAAAAGTTATTAAACATAAATCGTACAGGAAAGTTACTAAACACAAATAGTATCGGAATGTCATTAAATACAAATCGTACCAGAACGTTATTAAACACAAATCTTGCCGGAAAGTTACTTCGCACAAATCATACTGGAAAGTTATTAAACATAAATCGTACAGGAAAGTTACTAAACACAAATAGTATCGGAATGTCATTAAATACAAATCGTACCAGAACGTTATTAAACACAAATCTTGCCGGAAAGTTACTTCGCACAAATCATACTGGAAAGTTATTAAACATAAATCGTACAGAAAAGTTATTAAACATAAATCGTACAGGAAAGTTACTAAACACAAATAGTATCGGAATGTCATTAAATACAAATCGTACCAGAACGTTATTAAACACAAATCTTGCCGGAAAGTTACTTCGCACAAATCATACTGGAAAGTTATTAAACATAAATCGTACAGGAAAGTTACTAAACACAAATAGTATCGGAATGTCATTAAATACAAATCGTACCAGAACGTTATTAAACACAAATCTTGCCGGAAAGTTACTTCGCACAAATCATACTGGAAAGTTATTAAACATAAATCGTACAGAAAAGTTATTAAACATAAATCGTACAGGAAAGTTACTAAACACAAATAGTATCGGAATGTCATTAAATACAAATCGTACCAGAACGTTATTAAACACAAATCTTGCCGGAAAGTTACTTCGCACAAATCATACTGGAAAGTTATTAAACATAAATCGTACAGGAAAGTTACTAAACACAAATAGTATCGGAATGTCATTAAATACAAATCGTACCAGAACGTTATTAAACACAAATCTTGCCGGAAAGTTACTTCGCACAAATCATACTGGAAAGTTATTAAACATAAATCGTACAGAAAAGTTATTAAACATAAATCGTACAGAAAAGTTATTATACACAAATCGTACAGGAAAGTTATTAAACACAAATAGTATCGGAATGTCATTAAATACAAATCGTACCAGAACGTTATTAAACACAAATCTTGCCGGAAAGTTACTACCCACAAATCATACTGGAAAATTATTATACAGGAAGAAAAATACCGTTTCAGAGACGTATGAGGTATAGTATTTATAATACAATAATGTAGATTTGACAAAGCCGAAAGGCCGCTATTAATATTATTTCTTTGATTTGTCATATCAACCAGATCATTTACATAAAGTTTTGAACATATTTACTTATATCAGTTTACTAAACGACAGGAACGCCTGCAATTTCTTAGCGATGGCATTTGATGCAACACGCACTACAAAAATGTTTTTGAATAGGGCTCTAGCTTTTTGATTCAATCGATCGATCGCGCCAGTTTAAGAGTGAACTGCTTTTTATTACACACGAGGTACACTTCTGGAGATATTTAACCAAAAAAATGTAAACACTTCCTAGTAGCACCTACTCTACTGCTACAGGTTTTAGTATCTTTTTAAGCATAAGAGGGCAGTGTGTGAAATAAACTGGCAGTGTTATCAACCTTCTTTATATTTACATATGCAATTTCCTGATTGCACTACAATTAGAGAGACCTAACCTCCCAAAATTAAAGGGTACAGACGGATGACTTCATTCCATCGCCAGAAACGTTATACCGCTAGAAACATTCAAATGTACCGTAAAAAAACTTGTGGTTCATTGCGAGAACACTTTTTGAAGGTAGGGTGAATATAAACGATTGTACACTATACGTTTTGAAGATGAATAAGTTCAAAATATTTTTGTATGTAAATACTACAAATTAGAAAAACGATGAGTAGATCATAGTTTAATTTTATTAATTTGTATTTATAGATTACACAAAATAAAAAGTATAACTACTGGCATTAACATGGAAACGATTTTAAAGAAACACATTATTAATTCTAAGTTGATGTTAGTTTTTATAATGTATTTATTAACTATGTTCAAAAAATTAGGCTCAAATTTGGTTTTAAAAAAACCGATTGGATACTGGAAATTTTAAAAAAATAATAAACACAAAATAATTGGTAAGCTAAGCTACAAAATCTCTGACAACGAATCCAAACCCAATAAGTACAAGCTACTCCTCTAATTAAATATTCTTAAAAATTACACATTTATTTAAAACTACATTTTTTATGCCGTATATTAGCTGCAATTCAAGTTGTTTGGAAGGTCCGACACAGGTTATATTTATAAATAAATACTTGAATAACAATGTAGTCTATATATTATAAATAAGTATTTCCATTTTCTTTTATCTGTAAAACAATTGTTGTGCAAATAACAAATGTATATTATAATAATTGTTAAACAGAATAGATTTTTAAACCGTCATTGTTCTACCATTTCGAAAAATCGAATTTTGTATTGTATTTTATTTATCCTTTTAATTATTTTAATTTAATTTTATTTTATTTAATTGTTTTATTGCTATCCTTGCTGTCTATCAAGTATAATAATTAAGTTATAAGTTTATTGTTTAAATATATTTTTGTTTTCAAATATACAAGTATGATCTAATTATTGCAATTGTTTTGCTTTTTCTTTTTTATAGTGTGGAGCACTTACCTAGTAGCAATACGCTTTTTGCACAAACAGCAGAGACAGAAGCCTGGTGTAGAACATTTACTGACAGCTAATACATTATTTGAATGTCAGTAAAATTGTTGAAAATAAGTTTTCAAAAACTGTTTATTTGGAGATTTAATGTTAGCCACAAAATTGGGCATAGAAATGCTCAAATGACTTGCGCCACATGTTACTCTATATTGTGCTTAATTAATGTTTTGAATTCTGCGTAACGGCTGTGCAATTAGTATGCCTGCAAGATAACCGAATAGCGTTTCGTTAAAGTATTTCATAATGGCCATCCAAGCTGTTCCATTTCGTCATACATCAAGTAACAGTGTTGGAAAAATACACGTAATGCCAGAGCTTGGGAACGAAATTGTTTTTGTTATTGGCGATTTCTTTGCTGTGTAAAATGTAAGTGGGAGTACGACCTGAATAAAGAATATTGCAGAAGCTCATTTAGCCGACACAAGTGCTCTCTGGCGAGTTCAGTTAGAACTAAGTATCAATTTTATTACTTTCCGCTTATTACTCAGATACTTCAGTATACAAGAACAAGTGCTTTGTCTGCAAAGAGCTCAAGTTGTCATATGTATTATTATGAAGTTATGTCGCAACAAAATCGTGATTAGCACTTAGCCTACTTCTTTTATATTTTACTGATTTATCATAAAATGAAATATTGAGAAACCTTAATTTTTAATAGTCGTAGAAACAACATAGCTAATGCATCATTGAAAGTATCATGTGTAAATTTCTGTTTACGAAATTGTTTAACAATTTGTTTTCTACCATTTTTCACTATGCTATTCATTCATATTTAAATAAATTGGACCTTAGGCAGTTTAGTTACCAGATTTTCCACAAACTAAGTTTTTGAATCGCATTAATAAGGCGATTCTCCGCCTCTGATCTAGCATATTTGCATCGATAATATCTTTTTAATAAATAACTAAAGATAATAATTTCCACGAAAGAACACGAATTTTTTTACTTTGGTTAGTTTCAAATTGCTTAAGTGACTAAACTAAACAAATATTTACATATGTTTTCCAACTAGTGTAGAAAATTTATTTTGTATTTCTTTCTCTTAAAAATATCTTACGTAGAATAAATAGATTGAATAACATAACTCTTAAACTACAAAAATATAATACACAAATAAATAAAAACCAAGTTGATAAACGAATCAACAAATAATTACTTTAATTACAGGAGCGTTTCGACGACTTGTTAGTTGCCTTTGTTGTTGTTATAAAAACAATCAGCAATTTAATTTTATAACTATATGAAGCAACTGTGGCGTAATGTTTATTTTTAAATAAATAAAACCTCTAAACCACAAATAACATTTTATTTAAACCTTATGTACATTTCGATTGCCCAGCAATCATCTTCAGAGGTATTTAAAAAATACAACTAACTTTAAACAACATAATACAACAAATATATAGGCTTAAACCGGCAACTACTTCGCCACGCCCCTTATTTAAAAAACTAGTACGACCAATCACGTTGCAGTAAATTCCCCATCTACAACTTGGTCCGGTCTTCCCCCTCTCGTGGTGAAGAGTTACCGTTACTACTATTTCAATTTTACTAAAAAACAATAATATTCCTTATTAACAAAGTTATAACTATCTCCTAATTAATGAATATAACTGAGATTTAGGGATAGGCCCTTTATCACAATTTAATAAATTATTTTCGTCATATTTGTGAATGTACAAACTTTCAAAACTATTCAAAAGACCTTTTGAATTTACATTTTTCAATAATTTTAGATCATTTAATTCTAAAGTGTGTTTAGTGTTTAGAATATGTTCTGCAACACTAGATTTTTCAGGTCTTTGAAATTTTATATGGCTAATATGTTCATTAAATCTGGTTAATATTTTCCTTTTCGTTTGGCCAATATAAATTTTACTACATGAATTACAATTTATTTTATAAATCCCAGATTTATCTATCATCTTAATTTTATCTTTAGGGTTACCTAATACATTGTTTAAGCTATTTAAGCTTTTGTAAGCTACTTTTAAATTTACCTGTTTAAAAACTTTATCTAGACCTTTTGTTAAATCCATATCAAATGGTAGGCTAATGAATTTATTTTTAACATTTTCTTTTTGTGTTATTAAGGTAGTAGAATCGTTTCTAAACTTTTTTAATTTTTGTTTCCTCAATATATCTATTATTTTAGGATCATATCCATTGAATTTAGCGATCTCTTTAATTCTGGCCAACTCACATTTAAATCTATTTTTATGCAATGGAATAGTAATTAATCTATTAACCATAGTGTTAAAAGCTGCTAATTTATGGGATTTGCAATGGTTAGAATCTACCGGGATATATCTATCATTATTTGTATGTTTCCTATATATATCAAATTCAATTTTATTATTATTTCTAAAACATAATACATCAAGAAACGGTAAACATTTATTATGCTCTATTTCAAAAGTAAATTTAATGTTTTTATGTTCATTGTTAATTAATGATAAGAAATGTTCTACGTTAAACTCTTTGGTATTAAAAATTGCGAAAACATCATCTACATATCTAAACCATACTCTAGGAAAATACGGGAGTTTGTTTCTTAATTCCTTTTCAAAATTTTTCATAAAAAGTTCGGATATGAAAGGTGATAAACTATTCCCCATAGCTGTACCATCTTTTTGTTGGTAAAACACATTGTTAAATGAAAAATAATTCTGAGTCATACAACATTTAGTTAATTTTACATATTCGTTAACTTCATTAATCTCTATATTATTTTCAATTAAAAATTCTTTTAACAAAATTAATGTTTCAGCAACTGGTATGCTTGGGAATAGTGAACAAACGTCAAACGATACAAATATTTCGTCTTCTGTCAGTTCAATATTTTTCAATTTATTTATAAACTCTCCTGTATTTTTTATTGAGCTGGATTCTATATTAAATTTAAAATTTCCAAAAACTTTATTTAACCATTTTAACAAAAGATAAGTTGGTGAGTCAATCCCCGAAACTATCGGTCTCATCAAATTACCTTCTTTGTGTATCTTTGGGAGGCAATATAACCTAGGTATAACTGCATTTGAAACATTAAATTTATAAATTTCATTTTTTGGAATAACTAAATTACAACTTCTAATAATATTTACCGTTTCTTTTACAAATTTGTTTATTGGATTCTTTTTTAATTTCATGAACATTTCTTCTTTTAACAAATTAATAACCCGATTAACATAATCTTCTTTATTTAAAATTACAATAGTATTTCCCGTATCCGCTTTTAAAAAATAACAATTACGATTTCTTAAACTTTTGATCACTTCTAATTCTTGACTATTTCTGGTTCCATTCTTCTTCAATTTTATATTTTCAGCAATCTTCGTCTTGCAAACTTTCCTGACGTAGTTTTTATCTGTTTCGTTAAAAACCTAATACCATTCTCAATATTACCTATTAGCTCCTCAATACCTTTCCCATTGTTATTACGGAATGAAAATCCTTTATTTAATATTTCCATTTCCGATTTGGTGAATACTATATTTGTTTCATTTTTGACCAAAATATTATTATTATTTTGGTTATTAGGTTTATCTGATGTAGTTCTCATCAACATGCTTAATTTCTTTTCTAATTTTTCAACTTTTTTCAAATATTTATGTTCATTAACTACATAAACTTGTTTACAAAATGTGTCCCAATCTTCTTTATTTTCTTTTGCTAACATTAAATGTAAATTATATAACTCCAATTCCACTGTATTTAATTTACCATAAAGGTATTTTATTTCTAAACTCAGCCATTTCTCCTTAGCAAATTGTAAAACTTTCTTTGTTCTGTAATTTTTAACTTTTATATTAATTCCTTCAATAAATTTAGGAGTTAAGTTCTTCTTTTTAAATGTTTTAAGAAATTTTATATCCGCTAATATAAATTTAACTTGTAAATTTAATTTTTGGAATCTGTTATGCTCACTTGACCGAGAAGTCATATTTATAACTATATGAAGCAACTGTGGCGTAATGTTTATTTTTAAATAAATAAAACCTCTAAACCACAAATAACATTTTATTTAAACCTTATGTACATTTCGATTGCCCAGCAATCATCTTCAGAGGTATTTAAAAAATACAACTAACTTTAAACAACATAATACAACAAATATATAGGCTTAAACCGGCAACTACTTCGCCACGCCCCTTATTTAAAAAACTAGTACGACCAATCACGTTGCAGTAAATTCCCCCTCTACAACTTGGTCCGGTTTTCCTCCTTTCGTGGTGAAGAGTTACCGTTACAACTATTTCAATTTTACTAAAAAACAATAATATTCCTTATTAACAAAGTTATAACTATCTCCTAATTAATGAATATAACTGAGATTTAGGGATAAGCCCTTTATCACAATTTAATAAATTATTTTCGTCATATTTGTGAATGTACAAACTTTCAAAACTATTCAAAAGACCTTTTGAATTTACATTTTTCAATAATTTTAGATCATTTAATTCTAAAGTGTGTTTAGTGTTTAGAATATGTTCTGCAACACTAGATTTTTCAGGTCTTTGAAATTTTATATGGCTAATATGTTCATTAAATCTGGTTAATATTTTCCTTTTCGTTTGGCCAATATAAATTTTACTACATGAATTACAATTTATTTTATAAATCCCAGATTTATCTATCATCTTAATTTTATCTTTAGGGTTACCTAATACATTGTTTAAGCTATTTAAGCTTTTGTAAGCTACTTTTAAATTTACCTGTTTAAAAACTTTATCTAGACCTTTTGTTAAATCCATATCAAATGGTAGGCTAATGAATTTATTTTTAACATTTTCTTTTTGTGTTATTAAGGTAGTAGAATCGTTTCTAAACTTTTTTAATTTTTGTTTCCTCAATATATCTATTATTTTAGGATCATATCCATTGAATTTAGCGATCTCTTTAATTCTGGCCAACTCACATTTAAATCTATTTTTATGCAATGGAATAGTAAATAATCTATTAACCATAGTGTTAAAAGCTGCTAATTTATGGGACACATGCTCGTTTTGTTATTGGAATAAATATTTATGGAGACTTGTATCAAATGTATTTTCCTCTATTAAAACTTCATACGAGTGCCTAGATACACAAAAACAAAGTTGTTAGTTTTTCAATAAAGTTACATTTATTTTAGTTTTCATAATTAAACTACCTTATTGCATTACCAAATAAAAAAAAAAGTTAAAGAGATTATATTAATCTAATGATTTTTTCACAGGAAACAAAGGCTGTATGAGGCTCAGAACGGAAAGTATCGAGTGGAACATTAGAATAAATGCAATATCATAAAGCAAGGGAAAACATATGAAAATTGTAGTGAAGAGATTGGGTTACCAGCAAAGGATCTGCATCTTAGACAGAAAATGCGCCATAAGCTAAATTTAAAAAAAAGGATGATTTTAATAAAGCAACCGTAGAGCAAATAAAGATTACTTAAATTTTTACTTAAAAAGGTTATTTAAACTGTCTGAAAGTAAACTAGACATAGGCGTCCAGGCAAATCAAATTGTTATCGCCAGACACATTATACTGTAGCGGTGAGTCTTATAAACATAACCTAAGAATGAGAAATAAAATAAAAGAATTAAATAAAAGTAGCGTGTCTGTACGCTCGTATGTGTGTGTGTGTGTGTGAGTCTACGCTCTCACGCACGCAAACAAACACAATAAATACGGATCTAACTTTAATACAATAAATATACCACTAAACAAAATTTTTCAATTAAAAAAACCAACTTCAAATACTTCGTTTGCTTTAAGCCAACAATCGTTCAGCTCTATCACATCTCTTGTAGCCTTGAGTAGTAGTACACTTCCTTTATACAAAGATTCTTATTTTTATTGAAACAAGAAAGAATATTCTTGTCACACATTCCGTACCCAAACAAATTTATATTCCAAAAACAAATTTTCTCCCATCGTAATGTAACCCGCCTGCATTTTGTCTTTTTAGGACATAAAATATTTTCGGATACCCTCCATACTTTTACCCAAACACAGATAAAACACAGACATCTGCATAAGTTTGCATCTCGAAAGAGGCGTGTAGCACTCCTTTATGGACAAACAGAAGAAGTGAAGGCTTCATAAAATTTCCATCCAATTTGTACAGAGAGGACCATTCCAGTATATAAACTAAAGCGCGGTTGTTTATTCTTTCATGTGTTGTTTGTTTGTATTCGTGAACGAAAATTGATTTAAAAATACTTGATATAAATTCAATACGTTGTGAAAATAAAGAAACAGATATAAACAGGAAACGTTTCTTTTTGCTCGATAAGTAAAAATGGCTACATTCAATGGTCACGTACATTTTTATTTTAACAAACTCCATATGTATTTATTTAATTTATTTATTATTAAATTATTATTATACATTATTTGTTATTTTTTTTAATAAATATTTTGTGGATAGTTCTTTTAATAGAAATTTGTTTATCTTTGAAAATAAAATTAATTTTAAAAACACTTGGTGCTTAATCAAAAACAATATCTCATCTTATAAAATCCTGTCTCTAAGGTATAAAAATCTCCATTTTATTATATCGCTAGAACGGATTACAGCTGGTTTGATTATTGAGATATGCCAGTGCTTCATCAGCACTAATTGTGTAAATTGCTGTGGCCTTCTTAATTAACCGTTTCTACTCCAATTATTTTCTACCAACAAACCTATATCGAGCGATAAATTTATATAACCATCGCCACACTACGGATTGCATTTGCTCCATGAACAGTTATCCGGATACTGAAGACCGCATAGAAATTAATAGTAATAAAAAGTGGAACTTATTGTGTTAAAAATACTTTTAATTCTGTTGAAAACAAATTTGTTTCAGGCATGCTTTTACTTCTCTATTTGCTTATAGAAAGTATTTGTATAATCCATTCAATTAATAAGACACCCTTATTGGGTTAATTTTATAGCGCTTCTTTCTATATTTAAATTTACCACCATTTCAACACTTCGCACTATCTGTTGATATTGGAATAAGGTTACTATTAAAATAGATATTCTTCTACATTATAAAACAAGGACTTGGCTATAAAGTTATTCAATTTATTTCACTCCTACATATCCTAGTTATAAGGTTTATTTTATAAGTGGATAGGCTCAAACATTATTCCAAATTCAAATCTGACATTTTTAAAATTTATCTCACAGATTTCTAATAGATTGATGTCACACACAAAATATTTCTCTTCAAGTATTTATTTAAGATGTTTATTTTATCGTTATGGTCTCTCCATGCCGCTAAACAACCAAGAGACTATTTATTCCTTCCTCCAGCACGCCACAACCATGAAACAACTGACATCACCATGCGGATTCCAACCTTGGATCATTAACCCAATAAGATCTGACAACAATATGAATTCACATTAAAGTACGAGTTACAGCTATATTGGTAATATAGTTGAATAAACGAATTTATTAAATGAATTTAAAATACAGTAATTACTTCCAGTTTGGAGTGATTTGAAATAAAATTAGAATCAGGTGTTTGACGTGCAAGAAGTATTACATAAAGGTTATATGTAATATTAAGAGTGTATTTGTCACAGTGGACGATATTTATGTGTTGGAGCAGTGATTGTAAATTGAGAACAAGTGATTGTTGCTGTATACAAAAACACTATCTTGTATTATGCCCTATATTACAGCAGATAGTGATGAGGATATAGTCAAGGCCAGCTAATATGGATAGCCATCCTAGGCAGGCGCATAGGGCGCAAAATTAAGGGGGGGGTGGTAATTGAGGATATTTGTTTAATTTGAGGATTTGCAAATCTAAACTAATTAAAGTTTAGTACTTTTACTGCGCTACTAGCATACACAGACGAAAGATGAAGAGCGTTTCTTCTATAAGTTGTCTTAGACAAAAGGAAAGCCAGTTTATCCGATGATTTCAGATACGTGTATGATCATATGATGTTGGGAAAACACTCAGGTGTTTGGTTTATAAAAAGGAGAAAGAAGAATAAATAAAAAAAAGGCTAAATAAAAGACTTATTGCAAAGCCATTGCTACTTTTCATTCAACTATTTTCCAATGATGTTTATGAAAAATTAACATTCATGTTATTTACATATTCCAGGTTATTAATTAAAAATTAAATTCTTTGTTATATCAATTATAAAAAAAACCCTTATTATAAAAACTATACCCGGCAGACCAAGCAAAAGGCACTTTAATGAGGGAAACAAATTTTTTTTCGCTTAGGGCGTCAAAAACCCTAAGAGCCGCCGCCGTATTCGATTACAGATATACGATTAGGGTAGCTAGGCACGACTACAGTTTTTTGTACAACGGAAAACTTTCACTTAACCTGTACATACCAAAAACTAACTCGTTTAACTGACAATCAGAGTCTTTTAACTGGCACACTCTAGTAAATGACTGATTCAATCTTTTTAAAAAGTCTATATCTACAGAAATCTAAAACTTCGGGACTTTCTGAAAATTTCTATTATATATTTCAAGTTAACATTACCGTTTTACAAAATAAAAATTAATGGTTTATATTTTTAGTTTATTCAAAACTGTTTATTAGTGTCATAGGCATTTAGTCACAGTCATAGATCTTACAGTAATATTTCTAGTACACTCTTGCCAGGATTGCCAGCGTGTATGCTGCAGAGAAACGTCCCTTTGAGCTAGCTAACTTCCCTGCTAGGGCAAAGTAAATAGCTGCAAAGAAAACAGAAGTGTTTATTTAGACCTGTACGTTTACTTTAAAGTGAAACCACCAGGGAGCGTGTGCGTCCCACTCAGCTTTTTCCACCATAACCACTTACATTTAAAATTATGAAATCACCACTTTAATACAGATGTGTTCTAAATTTTTTTGAATTTATTAGATAGCATTGATGTTGTTTTTCGACAATTTTTTTAACACTGGGGAACAGCTTTTGCTGTCATTATATACAATAATACTCAGCTGATTGCTGTTTAGTTGCCTTGTAGCACCCCCATTTGCTAATTGCGCCGCCATTACTGTGAATACAAGCCATTAATAAAGCCGAGTTTATTGTAACATGTGGCCGGAATTTGGCTTAATATTTCTCAACTGGGTCCAACAGCAATATTTAAAAAAAAAACTGAATAGTATAGGCCTGAATAATTTATAATTCATAGTTTTAATCTACCAGTCAACTTGGGTATGAAGTAGGAAAACTAGTCTTTAATTAGATAATAAATAAATAATTAGAATTACAGTAATATTATTTTTTTTAATTATCTGAATAATAGTAAGAACGTAAGAGCTTTATTACGCGTAAAAATCGGATTAGAACGTAAAAAAACCACTTTTTGTTCATATTTTTTAATAAACAATATTTGCATAGAAATCATAAACCTCTTTATTGCACAACATTTATTGCGATTATATTCTTAATTTGTAATACTAAAATAATTTCAAAATGGGGGAAAACTGAAGCAAAATTACTTTTAAAACTAACAAATGACATGAAATCCAAGATCTAAACGCTAACACCGCCCATGGGTTGAAGAAAATTTCCGGAACATCAGTATGGAGTAAGTGCGATACACTGAGTCCGAAGCATGATTAGCACTGACTACAGGGATAGCTCCCCTGTAGCACTTTAATGTACTTAAACAAGAATCTTACTTCGTATATATGCGAGTCGACTTTCAAGGACTATGAGTCTGAGTTAGTGCTCCAAAATGAGGACACGTAGTTAAAGTCTCCGAAAGATGAGTCGCATATATACGAAGCAAGATTCTTATTCAAGTACATTAAAGTGTAAGTAATATATATATATATATATATATATATATATATATATATATATACATATGTATGTATGTATGTATGTATGTATATATATATATATATATATATATATATATATATATATATATATATATGTATAGGCCTATATATACACTTACTTACTGTTGCATTATTGTATTATTCATTCCTGATGATGTTGGTACTGTTTATCAACGAAAAGCTTTGAATATAAATTAATAAATAAATCTTGTATAAGAATTGTCTTAGTTGTTTTTGATTACTATACAAGAAAACATATTTTATATTTAAATATACATAAGCAAATCTGAAAATCATAATCAGATTTTTTACCATTTTAAATTTTAATTATGTAAAAACATTTGGCTTTTGAAGGATATAATAATTATAAATTTAATCAATTTATGTTGAAAATAAAATTTTATAAAAGTCACCTTACAACTAGATTGCTATAAAATCATTATATTATCTCTAACAGAGACGTTCACGAAATAAAATGCAAAGGAAACAATGAAATCGAAAGAAGTACAGAAAAGGAAAATGTAACTGATATGTAAAATAGAGTAGCAAGCCGTCCACCGGGAGCTACCGTAAGGTAATACGTGACTACGTGATCATAATCATGTAAACTGCTCTTCACTGTCTCCTCCTGAAATGCGATATTGATAAAACGATATTAGGTTCTAACAAGAGAGTAAATTGCTTGTTTAGAGCAAACTGAAAAATGGAAAGCTAAAATTTGATTAACGCCGTGCAAGGGCCGGTGCCCGGTTACACCAATTACCCTCATAAACCTGTTTTATCGGGTTCGGTTTCTTCTATAAAACGGATTAGTTACTACGATATTTTAAATTGCTGAAAGTAATATAAGAGAATGTTATTAAATTTTGTCAGTAGGCACAGACCTATTCAAAATATAGTAACACTAATGAAAACACGGTACGGAGACAATTACTTGAAAAAAATATATATAATATTTTACCTGTATTGTAATAAAATGTTATTAGGTGTAAATATAATATAGATAAATAATAGGAGGACCCTGCAAGGTCGTGAAGATCGTTTTGGAATTAAATTAAGAAAGGTTAAATTACAAATAAAATAAAAATCGTTAATTTTATTTATTTATTTTATTACACTAATATTTGTTACCATTTATAATAACTATATGTTTGTAAATAATACTTCAATACGCAGTTAGAAGGGGACAAATATTGAAAAGAGATGGTATTCATCTATTAACAAACCGAATTTAGTTAACTAAACTAAAACAGGCATATATTATAAGAAAGCTAAATGCACTGCAAGTAATGAAAATGCTAAAGGTATGCATTAATATTTATTGAAATTAGTTCAAATTTAACACAGTATTTACAAAAATAAAACTAATCAGTGAACGACGAAACGAATAAATATAGTTTTCAAAAATTAAATACCTCTTATTATTACAACACTTAATCTATTTCGTTTTCAAGGAGACATCTGCATGGGAACCTCATCTGAATAGGGAATCCTGGAGACAAGGAAAGAATGAGTTTCTTTAACAAGTGGAAGATGAAAATATAGTGACCTAGAGTTGGCCATAACTTGTTTAAAGCAAATGTATTTAAAATTCAAGAGCTAATCTAACTATTTGAAACTATATTATGAATGCAGTATTTTCTCAACAGGTACGATTCTTCCAGAGTAACAATAATTAATCTCGAAAAAATATCTCTGACCGCTGTTATTATTCAGATACAAAATAGAAGTATGACTGTTGATAAGTAAAACAAGGCTATTGTAGTGATACAAGATTTTACAAATTACCACTATTTCGATATTACATTGCAATCATATATATATCATATTCAGACTATATACATCAATAATTTGAGAAAATCCAACATAATGAAAATCGATAAGTTTGTTCACAAATAATAAGTAAGAGATATAGAATAGTTGTAATAGGACCAGAAAAAAACAGAAACGTAAATTAAGAATAAGTTTTATTACAAGTAAAATTACGATGTATAAATAGTAACTCCTGTTTCAAAACAAAGAATATTTAAAACATGAATCACGTACAAAAATGGCATAATTAATAATACATATGGTATACAAGTTATTTTCATAAAATGTCAAGCGCCGGGAACAAGGATTAAAAAACAAGCGAATGTTAGATACAGAACTATTTTATCTATTATTTAAAAAATTCTAGCTTTTTGAAACTAGTATTGTAACAAACAAATACGAAAATGAAAATAACTAAAAATATTATGTCATATTCTATTGAAAACGTATTTTTACCGATTAATAACATTTAAATTTAAGTTTAATAATGCTGAGTAGACGATTTGGCAATTACATCACGTGAACAGCTACTAGAGATTTGGTTAGGTAAAGGGGTGACACGTTTATTTATTTTTGTAAAACTCAAGATCATACAAAGTCATTATTTAACGGAATTTCAGGGCGTTAGAAATATATGAATTGACAAAAAAAAATTGTTTTTGAAATTTGATCTTATCAAACTACTTCTAAACGGCGGTATTTTATAAATGTAAAAATGATATATTAATAATTTATGTAAAACATTTTTTGCAATTTTCTTTTTCTCTTACGCGAAGGCCGACACTGAAGCCATTTGTCATATCGGCATATTAAGGCTTGTCTCGCCTTCATTTTGTTATTTATTGTTGCGTAGGGCAAGTCATATTTCTTTCAACAGGAGGCACAAAATCGTTTATTTAGCCCCTCCGACACTGATCACAGAAACATTACATTATATCCTACTTTAAATGGAGTTTTTTCTACATTTCACATCATTCGTATTTGCTTTTTTATAGTTTTGCCACAGATCGTTTCAACTATAACGATAATTTTCAATATACTTCCATTTTATAAAGTTGAGTTTTTAAAAAACGTAGCTAGTATATTTAATGATAATTGTGGAGAAATAGTATAATTGTAATAATATTATTATTATTAAAAACTTTGAGGAACCTTATCGGTGTAGAGCCCTTAGCTATCGCCACCGATATATCGATATCGAATATAACCAATATATCAATCGAAGACAGAGAAAATTTTCAAAGTTTAAAATCATGTACGTAGTTATGTAACCTATGCTAGATATTTCATATTTCATTTAAGTCTGATAAGCAATTTTTAAAATATTAGCCAAATCAAATTTACCCGAAGAAATTATTTTATTACAGATTGATATTATATACAGTACCTACTTTAAATTGGCCTAACATGATTTTATTTCAAGGCAATCAGCTTGCACCACGAAAGGAGTATGAATAAGTAGGATATTACAGAAGTGGTACATGATACAGAAGTAGACCAATTCTCTATCGGGGTTGCTCTTGTAAGAAAAGCAAAAATTAGACAGAATTAGGTAGGACTAAGTTAGGGTCATAACGAGGTACTCTCTGGTACTAAGGATGGGAAAAAATTATAGCATCGCGAGGACAGGAACGTTTAACTGAAATGAACTTGCTCTCAACATTGGGGAAGAGAGGGTTCTACCCGCTACCCGGCCAGTCGCAGAAGATTCGACATTTTAGAGAATTTACAAAATACTGACAAGCTGTTTAAGTGGAAGAGGTTTTTCTCTTTGTTCGAACAGAAGGTTTCGCAATAGCTCGAGTTAAGTGCTAACAACCTAGTTACAACCACTTCTACTCAGACATTTGCCAAAGGAGTGTAATCGGCGAATGTGTCCACTCCACAGCGTATAACTGTCCAGTGGGTACGTAGCATACATTTCGCTAATGACAGATTAAGAGCAGCAACCAAAGCTTCACAATGGGTCTTCCCTAATCGGCCACCACTAAATGCGCAAACTATGTAAATGTCTGTCACCCAACAATTCGTCACCAGTACTTCAACAACACCCTCTTCGCTTCTACTATTAATGAAGCCGTAACGTGCGTAATTGCATGAGGGAGTGTACTTGAAGATATTCAAAGAAACCTCAAATTAGAAATTAGAGTTGAATATTGAGGGGGAGGTTGGCGGTATAAAGAAGACATTAGTTATGCCTGGACGCCATTACAGAGATAAGGGCTCTTAATGAACCCGTGTAAGAACTTCTAATTACCTTTCAGCCGACGAGAAAATTAAATCTTTTAAGAGACCATTTTAACAGTCGTTATGCTTGATTCTAATTTTGCTAGGCGAAATTTAACCAATTTAAATTATTATTCTGTCGTAAAGACAAAATAAATTTGTTTTTACAGTAAGTATTTGTATTTCGCATTCTAATGTACCCATTAACAAAATGAATACTGAGAGTTAATTGTATACAAATAAGTAGCCTACTACGTATGTAACCATAAACGGTTTTCCACCGCATTAGAATATTTAATGTTCGTAGAACTCTCTCACTAGTCTTATTATAAAAAATGTGAAATAATAATTTCAAATGAATTAAGCACTTGAACAATAGTTTATGACTATCCGAATTTTAAATTTTGTTAATTTGTTAAAACTTACTGAGACAGAACGTTTTTGATCGCTATGTAGCGAACTAAACTATTGTATAAGTGATTAGGATTCACCGAACGTAATGGACTACAAAATTCAAGAATTCAAATAAATTGTAGAAATTTTAATGTCAAATTAAAATAACAGAAACGAAATACGTTGTATTGCTTAAAAATAATAGGAAATTTTTCAAGATTATAATTATCAGTTTGTGTGTTACTAAGTACAGGTTTTAGTGAAGATAGGCAGTTCATTGTCTAACTAAACATGTCTGTAACTACATATTGAATAGTTTATTGTCGTTGCCGCTTCTCAAAAGAAACAGATGTTTCTAAAACATAAAAATTATCTAGGCCTACTCTGTGTATCAATGAAAAAAATTAAAGAAATACAAATACAAGAATAATTTATTGCATTATACAATTCAAAGCTTTTCGTTTACAAACAGTAACAACATCATCAGAAATAAAAATTTATTGCCAGTTTGCCAACGAAAAGTTTTGAATTGTATAAATCTATAAATTATTCTTGTAATTGTATTTTTCTTATTTTTTCATATATATATATATATATATATATATATATATATATATATATATATAAAGAACTAAGTCAAAATACAAATACAAGAATTATAATTGAATTTACAATTCAAAGCTTTTCGTTGGCCAAAGCTAACAGTACCAACATCATCAGGAATATTAAACAATTGAGAATATTAACAAGTATATATATACTTAAGATAACATAGGTTATTCAAATACATTATTATTGTAATTTTCATTCCTGATGATGTTGGTACTGTTTACCAACGAAAAGCTTTGAACATAAATTAATAAATATTCTTGTATTTGAATAACCTATGTTTTTTTAAATTATTAAACAACAAAATATATTTTATATTTATATTTGTGTGTGTGTATACATAAATTTGCATGATCTTAAAGAACAGATTTTTCTATTCCGAGACTACTGATGATTGGCGTGTGGACCCTGGAGCTACATGCTGCCGTGCCCTATTAACCCATGGAGCGCAAGCACAGACAATTACCTCCTGAGCAATTTCTGCCGATCCTCTCCTTAAAAAAACAATTAATTTTGTTTCGCTCAATATAATAATGCATTTGAAATAAGCATGGTACCGAACACGTGGAAAAATATTCAAAATTGTTTCAGAAACAGTTATTTCAAATTAGTATGACTTTTTACTTACAATCAGATAGCTTTCCTGATCACCTGAATAGCCCCATCAGAAAACATTCATAAATTAGTAAGTTTACAGATCAAACGTCAATACACCGCGAAATTTGTGGACGGCTAGACGATATAAGGACAATATTTTATCGATAAATCAATTGTTGTGATTAAGTGGTGAATTCTGTCATATAGTGGGAATTAACCATAACTAAGGGAAAAGGGTTTCACATCACACTAAATTACGATACGTTAAATCCAGTAACCTAACTATAAATAAGATAAAATTAAAGTAAATCTTAATATTTTAATATAAATTGCTGAAAGCAAAACCAGCTGAACTAATCATCTAATATTAAAAATACTGTGTACAAATATTAAAAATCATATGATGAAATGAAATTAAAATCTATATACGCTTGATTAATTATAATGCTCGCGCTTGTGTGTTGAAGAACAAAGGATAACGAAACACCATTAGGTTCCGATTATCTGACAGGCTGAGTGTTAATTTAACTTGGTATTAGCTGTGCGTGCTTTGTGACCAAAACTTTTGCTTTAGTATTCCGATAAGTGAAAAGTTGAGGGCAGCCAATGTGTGAAACTCATTTGTCTCGACAACTTTTGTGTCTTGAAACAGCAAAGTCAGACGAAACTATCCAACTTTTGTGTTTTACTTCAACAATTCTTTCTCACTTATATTGAGTTACTAGACACACAAACTAAGAGGAAGGGCTTTGGTATTACTACTATTCATACAATAACTGGGCTCAAGCCAAAGGTAAATTCTAAGTTGAGAAGAACGCCCAAAGTGTACTAGAAGGAAAGCGCATTACCTTTTCGAAGTAAAACTTATGCCCTTATACGTAGCCACATTTTTAAATCTTGCATTAAACCAGCGCTTATTTCCTATCGCTATCTCGTTTATTTACAAAACATGTTCATTATTTGTTCAAATGTGAAAACAAATTGCAATTTCTGCAAAAAAAACACAATTTTAATCAAATACTATAGTATGACGTCTGTTATCGTGGGATGCCATATTAAATTTATTTTCTTGATCTCCTCAGAGCAAGATGCCGAACACAGCTCGCGCCATCTACTGTTAGTAACCTCCAATTCGGTTATAGCTTTAAATAAATTGTAAACAGCGTTACTATTATTGTTATTACTATTATTCGGTTGAGGTTATTATCATTATGTTAGAAGGTACCCGCTCTTCTACAAATACAGATCAGATGCGCCCTTATATATAAAAAGGTTGGACAAGGGTGCTTCAGAGTATCCTCAGATGGTATCGACAATTATAGCAATGAGTTGCGAAGGACGAGGAAAAATAAAAGTCTTTCCCTTTTGGTTTCATTAATCGTGCCAGTCGCGATGAACTAAAAGAAATAATGAAGTTGTTTTCTTGTATTTTGTAGTCCATTACGTTCGGCGAATCTTAATTAATCACTGTAATAATAGTTTATGACTATCCGAACTTTAAATTTAGTAAATTTGTCAAAACTTACTGAGACAGAATGTTTTCGATCGCTATGTGGCGATCTTCATCAGTGTCTCCATTGGAACTTCCAAGTGTATGGAGCATGGATCTGAAGGCTGAGTGTTTGTGTTGGCTGGGTGGTTTGAGGTGTTGTGGATGAGTGTGTCTGCCGTTGTGGGTTTCCTATAAATGTTGAAGCTGTGTTTGTGTATGTGGCTTTTTGTTATAGTTAGGTTGAGGAAGTTTAGGGATCGGTTGGTTTCATTCTCTGAGGTGAAAGGGAGATTTGGGTGTATTTTATTAGGGTAGAGGAGTTTTTCGCATTCACGGCAATTGCCTCTGTATGGTGTTATGATATCATCGACATAGCTGTGCCAGTAAATGATTTTGTGTGCGTGTGTATTGTTTGTGAGTATCTTGGTGTTTTCTATGCGTTGTAGGAAAATTTAGCTTAGGACGCTACTGATAGGACTGCCCATGACACTGATGAAGATAGCCACATAGTTTTCGAAAACGTCCTATCTCATTAAGTTTTCACAAATTGACAAAATTTAAAGTTCGGTCATACACTATTGTTGAAGTGGTTTTGTTAGAACTATTAATATACAGGAATGACAGTGTTAAAAATAATATACACTTATTCAAATAATGCATGTGTTTCATTTCGCATCATATTGTTTATATAATTTCAATTACTAAAACGTCTGAAATTTAACATAGTAATATACCCCAAACATAATGATAAAGCAAATGGTTGGTAGCCAGGATAGTTGAATATCTGTTGATGAAGCATGTATTGGCAACTATTCAGCAAACTTAACTCAGCAGTGCAAACACTATAATAATTAAACTCGACTTTACATTGTCGGTCACAATGCACATCGGTATAGCGAATGATTAGGAAAACGTAGAGGTGTATATATGCGGTGAAAATGAACTAGACATTCGTACTTTACAGGATTTGTATATGTTGCACGTAGGCCAAAATCTGTAATGATATCTGTTGGTATACGATCAAATAAATATTCACAAATTCCCTACATTTTCAAGAAAGTATTATACTAATCAAGTAAAATTACGTAGTTACCACATTAAAATACTTCTTAGATTACACACAAGATGTGGGTAAAGGGAGGTAATTGAAAATAAGAACATTCTGGTTGTTTTTAAACAGATTAGTTTGTACGAGAAACCCAAAAACTTACGTTACATTCAAAATCAAATTAAAATTAAATGGTTAGTGACGGTAAAACAAAATCTATTTATTATAACAAAATCTGTCAGCTTAAGTAACGAAAAAACGTTTCTAATGGAGAGAAAATGTGAATGCCTTATTAAGATACTAAAACTAAAATTAAAATGCAAAATTTGACGTAAAATTATAGTAAACAATGTTTGAGAGCAGACATATTGTGCAACTAATATTTTAATCAAACCGAACAAATTATGTCGTACAAATACAGTAAATCTGTGAAAAAATTCTAACCTAAAATATCATTCAAGAAAATGTAAGTAAATTAATTTTGCAGAAACTAAAGGAAGCTTTAAGTAAATCTCAACTGTTAGAGACCGGCCTTGAGAAACATATGTGTGCGCTCACACATTAAGTTGTATACCTGGGATAAACCGTTTAGGACAAGTTACGCCCGAGACAAGTCATCTTAAGATCTCACCTGAGAAGACATGCTAAAATACTGCACGCGTTGGAAAAAATAAATCCAGTCAATCAAACCAATTAATGAGAAA
The DNA here is from genome assembly GCA_036971475.1 of Prosapia bicincta. Lineage (NCBI taxonomy): Eukaryota > Metazoa > Arthropoda > Insecta > Hemiptera > Cercopidae > Prosapia > Prosapia bicincta. The sequence continues at coordinate 315,717,316 of JBAIZL010000002.1, forward strand.
CCATGTGTTTACCAATGCACTGCAACAAATACCGGCAGCTTACAGCTTACTATACACGTAAGCAAACAGTTTTATTATACACGAAGATGAAAAATACGTTTTAAAACAAAACTTGTACAGAAACTGAAACTATCTGCAACTAGAATTTCTCTAGATAAAAATATTACAGAACAAATAATGCCAACTTAACACGTCACCGTATTGAACCGATAAAACAAGTAGGCCTAAATAAAAAATCTCACCTTTACAACAAAATACAATGTAAAAAACTATCAAGCACGTTGACGCCAACAGAAATTACTCTGTATGAAATTTTGTAAAACAAATACTGCCAACTTAACACGCCACCGTACTGAGCCGAGAAAAGACGTAAATATAAAATCTCATTCCTACGCTAATGTAAAATATGATTTAAAACAAAACCAACAAAGGACGTTCATGTCAACGGAAATTTCTCTGTATAACAATATTCTACATCACATACTGGAGGTTACCATACTGAGACGAGAAAAGACGTAAATATAAAATCTCATTCCTACGCTAATGTAAAATATGATTTAAAACAAAACCAACAAAGGACGTTCATGTCAACGGAAATTTCTCTGTATAACAATATTCTACATCACATACTGGAGGTTATCATCCTGAGACGAGAAAAGACGTAAATATAAAATCTCATTCCTAATGTAAAATATGATTTAAAACAAAACCAACAAAGGACGTTCATGTCAACGGAAATTTCTCTGTATAACAATATTCTACATCACATACTGGAGGTTACCATCCTGAGACGAGAAAAGATGTAAATATAAAATCTCATTCCTAATGTAAAATATGATTTAAAACAAAACCAACAAAGGACGTTCATGTCAACGGAAATTTCTCTGTATAACAATATTCTACATCACATACTGGAGGTTACCATCCTGAGACGAGAAAAGATGTAAATATAAAATCTCATTCCTAATGTAAAATATGATTTTAAAAAAAACCAACAAAGGACGTTCATGTCAACGGAAATTTCTCTGTATAACAATATTCTACATCACATACTGGAGGTTACCATACTGAGACGAGAAAAGACGTAAATATAAAATCTCATTCCTACGCTAATGTAAAATATGATTTAAAACAAAACCAACAAAGGACGTTCATGTCAACGGAAATTTCTCTGTATAACAATATTCTACATCACATACTGGAGGTTACCATACTGAGACGAGAAAAGACGTAAATATAAAATCTCATTCCTACGCTAATGTAAAATATGATTTAAAACAAAACCAACAAAGGACGTTCATGCCAACGGAAATTTCTCTGTATAACAATATTCTACATCACATACTGGAGGTTATCATCCTGAGACGAGAAAAGACGTAAATATAAAATCTCATTCCTAATGTAAAATATGATTTAAAACAAAACCAACAAAGGACGTTCATGTCAACGGAAATTTCTCTGTATAACAATATTCTACATCACATACTGGAGGTTACCATCCTGAGACGAGAAAAGATGTAAATATAAAATCTCATTCCTAATGTAAAATATGATTTAAAACAAAACCAACAAAGGACGTTCATGTCAACGGAAATTTCTCTGTATAACAATATTCTACATCACATACTGGAGGTTACCATCCTGAGACGAGAAAAGATGTAAATATAAAATCTCATTCCTAATGTAAAATATGATTTAAAACAAAACCAACAAAGGACGTTCATGTCAACGGAAATTTCTCTGTATAACAATATTCTACATCACATACTGGAGGTTACCATACTGAGACGAGAAAAGACGTAAATATAAAATCTCATTCCTACGCTAATGTAAAATATGATTTAAAACAAAACCAACAAAGGACGTTCATGTCAACGGAAATTTCTCTGTATAACAATATCACATACTGGAGGTTACCATACTGAGACGAGAAAAGACATAAATAAAAAATCTCGCTCTACTGTAAGATACAGAACAAAACAACAAACAGACAATTTAAAACAAAATAAGAAAAGCAAATTTATTTTAACTGGAATTTCTCTGTGTAGTAATGAAACGTATAAAACAACTTTTATATTTAGCGTAACTATCGAAAATGTTTATAGTCAGTCAAAAAAAAATTTAGCCTAAAATCTCAACGACAATAAAATGTTGCAGACATATCAAAACAACTGATTGGGCACGTATATATTATGTGTAACGGTAAAATTGAAGCAGTTTAAACAATTCCATACTATATCTTAACCAGCCAAAGGAATATCTCAATTCTTACATTACATGACGTAGGAGAATTCCTAAGAAGTAATATAAAAGTAAACTGGTAGGGGGAGTTGATTGCAAAAACCAATGTGTTGTGTGAGACAATGTAACTGAAGAAGACGGGCATCTGAACTACCTTCTTTTCCACTTGAATTATTTTCCCAACCTAGTTTCACACCGTACAAATATATCGTAGCTGAAATGTTCGTACCATACTCAAAGAGGGCAAACACTCTTACTTAGTCTCCCTTCTTTCGTGATAGAAGAAAGTACTGTGCACGTGACGCCAAACTAAATTCGTAGAGCTGATTGGAAAGCCGACGTGTTGTGAGTGGCAATGTTATGGCAAGAGAGAATGACGGGCCACCAGCTCTCCCTGAGTTACACAGATATATGTATTTGCAGATCACCCTGGATAGTGTTAGTGAGTGGACGAGGCAGTGGCGCATAAAACTTAATGAAAATAAATCTGCTCATATTATTTTTACCAATAAGGCAGAGAGCAAAACTGACCTCATAATAAATAGCCGGGTTGTTCCTAATTATAAGGAGGTGAAATACCTAGGTTCAACATTGGACGCTAAATTGAACTGGAAATTTCATGTGAAGAAAAAAAGAGATGAACTAGATGTAGGGTACAGAAGACTAGCATGGCTCATGAACCGGTATTCGGAGTTAAGCCCCTACAATAAACTCCTTGTTTATAAGCAAGTGCTAAAACCAGTATGGACATACGGGTTACCACTTTGGGGATGCACCAAGAGCAGCAATTTACAAGTAATAGAACGCTTCCAAAATAAAGTGTTGAGAGCTATAGTGGGAGCTCCATGGTACGTCCGTAACTATTATATACTTAGGGACCTCAAGATGAAGAGCGTGAGAGAGGAGGCCGCCACTGCAGCAGTGAATCACTTCGGGCGGCTCCAGGAACATACGAACCCTGCAGCTATGCGACTAGCTCACAGGATACCAGTGCGTAGACTTAAGCGCACTAAACCTTTGGACTTGATTCCAGAGCAACATTATGTCAGTCTCGTTCATTGGAACAAGACGAACATTGTAATCTCCATCAGAAAGCAAGCTGCTAGATAGGATTTATCTTATTTGCAGTTTATAATAAATAAATTGAAAACAAAAAAAATATATATGTAAGTGTTTATAAATTAAATTTCCGTATGATACACAAAATAAAGACGAAAGTTGTGTTCTTAAAAACGTGTGATAACCATTTACCGCCGATTTATTCAAAATACCTTGTGTGACACAACATTCGTAACTATCCATAAGATCACAAAAATTCTGAAAATAGATATGTATTCCCCAATACCTGTGCAGGGTGCTAATAATTGCGTCTTAACACCTAAATATAAGCATTCAGAGTGCATTAAGAAAGATTTGAACTACAGTCGATCGCTTGGAATGGGTTTCAGTAATATTAGCAACTCGTTCCACACACGCTGTGCTTAATTTCACGACAGCAGGCGATTAGGAAACTACAGGGTGATACTATGTGTGTTCTACATAGCACGTAGTATTACTTGCCGCAGGAACTCTGCTGATATTCGGCCACGATAGACAAGGAAATTCTCTGTTATAATCTATGCTTCTATACTATGAAATTAGTAATCGTTTTTACTGCTACACAAATATTTAAAAAAAGCAAAGTTGTGAATTGTGTGTCTGTCAGATGATTGGAATATGTTTAATCTATGTGATTCTATTTGAACCCGTATTTGACTTTCGTCTATTTTGTTTGTCTTTATTGTATGGGAGTTAGATAGCCTGGGGAATAGGCGTAGCGCTTTGAAAATCAAAGTTTAGTAATTGAACCCAGTCCCTGTATTACAGTGACCTCAATACAGCTGGGCGTTTATGCTACTCCAGTTCCCTACCTTCACTTCCATAGAAAGATATCTATTAAAACATTTGTTTATATTTTGTTGTATCTGTGACTGCTTCGTCATAATAGATGTACAAACAAAATACGTTTATAAAGTTTACTATTTTAAATATTTCTAATACACAATATTAATAGTTTGTCATCTGTTAAAGAAATGCCACACATTTTATCACAACTAAAGACGACACACTTCCTGGTTAAAATATCAAAACCTGATCAATTGCACTACTTTTACATTAAAAAGTTTTCTTTTTCCATAGTTCCCACCAAAAAAAAACTCGCCTGAAAAAATGTTGTATAAGTATTAACCGAAACATAATTCACGTGTTCAGGCGGTGATAAAATTAGATAAGATTCAAATACATTTTTTTCAATTTCAATCAAATATCTTGTTACAATATAAAGCCATTATTGCAAAAAAAAGACTGCGTTTACAGAGTTAAACGAATATTTAATAACGTATTTTAAGAAAATCACTCAAGCGATAGTATAATTGATTGCAACCGATGTATAAAATTTTCAAACACATATTTTAAGTTCCAATTCATTATTTATCCTATAATTCAGTATGGTTACACTCAAACCTTCGAGGCAATATAAGCGATGTTTTTGGCAATATCCTTAGATTATTTATGTAACTGTTTTTTCTGAGTAAATCATGTAGTTTTGTATTGTTTGTTTTTGGTGGTATCCAGATCGCTACTTAGAACTGTATTTAACAGTAGATCATATTAACAATATTTACGTTAATCTATAATAAAACAGCCAAAAGTAATTCATGTTATAATTCATGCATCTAACATCACTTATTACTAACGTGTATTGATACAGTTTTATTTTTCTCCTGTAAATTTGATAACTCCTGTTCAGTCTCAGAAAAACTGATAATTTATCAACTATTGGTTACTACAAATAATTATACACAAATTTACTGTATGAATAATTGATTTATTAATACTCTGTCACAATACAATTAACACACTTTTACTCAAAACTAATTATAACTTTTAACAACCGTGAAGTAGGATCTGCTGGAAGTTTTTCTTCACGCGTTACAGCAAAACTTTCAATCATTTTCTCATTCAGGAAAAAAACGTGGCTTAAACCGTTGATGAGCGTTCGAGGAACGTGTTGCTCCCGACAAACGTTCTATTAAAAAAGCATCCCAACGACTACGGAACATGCTGTGCGTAACAGCTTGCCAGATAAAGCACTGTATACATTAGACCTTATTTTCAGTATGGAGACTGGGACGTCAAGTGCAGAAGCCGACGCTGACTTAATACAATTTGGTTAAGCGTAATGAGAATGTATGCTTCTTCTACTTGCGAGAGTTTAACATTTCTGTAACTGTTGTGAATGTGTCAGGGAGAGTTATAACGACTCACTCAAAGGGGTGAACTCGTTATTTTACACTTCAAATGAATTAAGGCTATATTTTAATATGTTCAAAACAAGATCATATCTTTAAATACATTACTCTAGATTTACTCATATTCTCCAAAAGTAGTTTTTAATATGCAGCTTCACATAGAACAAGATACACACAAACTAACAGTCGTAGGAACAGCCGAGAGAAGAGAAAATATGATTGAAAATTTATATAAGAGGTGGTAAAAAATTTACTATATGTATATATATATATATATATATATATCTCAGATTCTTAGTAATTCCTGAGGATGTTGGTAATGTCAACCAACGAAAAGCTTTGAGTGTATTATTCAATAAATTAATTCCTGTAATTAGTGTATATTATTTAATCTTGAAAATAATTCTAACAGGAAAACCTATTTGATATTTTACACATATATATATATATATATATATATATATATATATATATATATATATATATATATCGCAGTATGTTTTCTTGTGTAATAATAAAGAACAAAAGTCTAAATACAAATACAAGAAATATAATTGAATTTACAATTCAAAGTAAATTCAATTATAATTCTTGTATTTGTATTTAGACTTTTGTTCTTTATATATATATATATATATATATATATATATATATATATATATATATATATATATATATCAAAAACAAGTCAGATTATTCATATACAAGAATTATTTATTAATCTATATTCAAAGCTTTTCGTTGATAAACAGTACCAACGTATTCCGATAAGTGAAAAGTTGAGGGCAGCCAATGTGTGAAACTCATTTGTCTCGACAACTTTTGTGTCTTGAAACAGCAAAGTCAGACGAAACTATCCAACTTTTGTGTTTTACTTCAACAATTCTTTCTCACTTATATTGAGTTACTAGACACACAAACTAAGAGGAAGGGCTTTGGTATTACTACTATTCATACAATAACTGGGCTCAAGCCAAAGGTAAATTCTAAGTTGAGAAGAACGCCCAAAGTGTACTAGAAGGAAAGCGCATTACCTTTTCGAAGTAAAACTTATGCCCTTATACGTAGCCACATTTTTAAATCTTGCATTAAACCAGCGCTTATTTCCTATCGCTATCTCGTTTATTTACAAAACATGTTCATTATTTGTTCAAATGTGAAAACAAATTGCAATTTCTGCAAAAAAAACACAATTTTAATCAAATACTATAGTATGACGTCTGTTATCGTGGGATGCCATATTAAATTTATTTTCTTGATCTCCTCAGAGCAAGATGCCGAACACAGCTCGCGCCATCTACTGTTAGTAACCTCCAATTCGGTTATAGCTTTAAATAAATTGTAAACAGCGTTACTATTATTGTTATTACTATTATTCGGTTGAGGTTATTATCATTATGTTAGAAGGTACCCGCTCTTCTACAAATACAGATCAGATGCGCCCTTATATATAAAAAGGTTGGACAAGGGTGCTTCAGAGTATCCTCAGATGGTATCGACAATTATAGCAATGAGTTGCGAAGGACGAGGAAAAATAAAAGTCTTTCCCTTTTGGTTTCATTAATCGTGCCAGTCGCGATGAACTAAAAGAAATAATGAAGTTGTTTTCTTGTATTTTGTAGTCCATTACGTTCGGCGAATCTTAATTAATCACTGTAATAATAGTTTATGACTATCCGAACTTTAAATTTAGTAAATTTGTCAAAACTTACTGAGACAGAATGTTTTCGATCGCTATGTGGCGATCTTCATCAGTGTCTCCATTGGAACTTCCAAGTGTATGGAGCATGGATCTGAAGGCTGAGTGTTTGTGTTGGCTGGGTGGTTTGAGGTGTTGTGGATGAGTGTGTCTGCCGTTGTGGGTTTCCTATAAATGTTGAAGCTGTGTTTGTGTATGTGGCTTTTTGTTATAGTTAGGTTGAGGAAGTTTAGGGATCGGTTGGTTTCATTCTCTGAGGTGAAAGGGAGATTTGGGTGTATTTTATTAGGGTAGAGGAGTTTTTCGCATTCACGGCAATTGCCTCTGTATGGTGTTATGATATCATCGACATAGCTGTGCCAGTAAATGATTTTGTGTGCGTGTGTATTGTTTGTGAGTATCTTGGTGTTTTCTATGCGTTGTAGGAAAATTTAGCTTAGGACGCTACTGATAGGACTGCCCATGACACTGATGAAGATAGCCACATAGTTTTCGAAAACGTCCTATCTCATTAAGTTTTCACAAATTGACAAAATTTAAAGTTCGGTCATACACTATTGTTGAAGTGGTTTTGTTAGAACTATTAATATACAGGAATGACAGTGTTAAAAATAATATACACTTATTCAAATAATGCATGTGTTTCATTTCGCATCATATTGTTTATATAATTTCAATTACTAAAACGTCTGAAATTTAACATAGTAATATACCCCAAACATAATGATAAAGCAAATGGTTGGTAGCCAGGATAGTTGAATATCTGTTGATGAAGCATGTATTGGCAACTATTCAGCAAACTTAACTCAGCAGTGCAAACACTATAATAATTAAACTCGACTTTACATTGTCGGTCACAATGCACATCGGTATAGCGAATGATTAGGAAAACGTAGAGGTGTATATATGCGGTGAAAATGAACTAGACATTCGTACTTTACAGGATTTGTATATGTTGCACGTAGGCCAAAATCTGTAATGATATCTGTTGGTATACGATCAAATAAATATTCACAAATTCCCTACATTTTCAAGAAAGTATTATACTAATCAAGTAAAATTACGTAGTTACCACATTAAAATACTTCTTAGATTACACACAAGATGTGGGTAAAGGGAGGTAATTGAAAATAAGAACATTCTGGTTGTTTTTAAACAGATTAGTTTGTACGAGAAACCCAAAAACTTACGTTACATTCAAAATCAAATTAAAATTAAATGGTTAGTGACGGTAAAACAAAATCTATTTATTATAACAAAATCTGTCAGCTTAAGTAACGAAAAAACGTTTCTAATGGAGAGAAAATGTGAATGCCTTATTAAGATACTAAAACTAAAATTAAAATGCAAAATTTGACGTAAAATTATAGTAAACAATGTTTGAGAGCAGACATATTGTGCAACTAATATTTTAATCAAACCGAACAAATTATGTCGTACAAATACAGTAAATCTGTGAAAAAATTCTAACCTAAAATATCATTCAAGAAAATGTAAGTAAATTAATTTTGCAGAAACTAAAGGAAGCTTTAAGTAAATCTCAACTGTTAGAGACCGGCCTTGAGAAACATATGTGTGCGCTCACACATTAAGTTGTATACCTGGGATAAACCGTTTAGGACAAGTTACGCCCGAGACAAGTCATCTTAAGATCTCACCTGAGAAGACATGCTAAAATACTGCACGCGTTGGAAAAAATAAATCCAGTCAATCAAACCAATTAATGAGAAACCATGTGTTTACCAATGCACTGCAACAAATACCGGCAGCTTACAGCTTACTATACACGTAAGCAAACAGTTTTATTATACACGAAGATGGAAAATACGTTTTAAAACAAAACTTGTACAGAAACTGAAACTATCTGCAACTAGAATTTCTCTAGATAAAAATATTACAGAACAAATAATGCCAACTTAACACGTCACCGTATTGAACCGATAAAACAAGTAGGCCTAAATAAAAAATCTCACCTTTACAACAAAATACAATGTAAAAAACTATCAAGCACGTTGACGCCAACAGAAATTACTCTGTATGAAATTTTGTAAAACAAATACTGCCAACTTAACACGCCACCGTACTGAGCCGAGAAAAGACGTAAATATAAAATCTCATTCCTACGCTAATGTAAAATATGATTTAAAACAAAACCAACAAAGGACGTTCATGTCAACGGAAATTTCTCTGTATAACAATATTCTACATCACATACTGGAGGTTACCATACTGAGACGAGAAAAGACGTAAATATAAAATCTCATTCCTACGCTAATGTAAAATATGATTTAAAACAAAACCAACAAAGGACGTTCATGTCAACGGAAATTTCTCTGTATAACAATATTCTACATCACATACTGGAGGTTACCATACTGAGACGAGAAAAGATGTAAATATAAAATCTCATTCCTAATGTAAAATATGATTTAAAACAAAACCAACAAAGGACGTTCATGTCAACGGAAATTTCTCTGTATAACAATATTCTACATCACATACTGGAGGTTACCATACTGAGACGAGAAAAGACGTAAATATAAAATCTCATTCCTACGCTAATGTAAAATATGATTTAAAACAAAACCAACAAAGGACGTGCATGCCAACGGAAATTTCTCTGTATAACAATATTCTACATCACATACTGGAGGTTATCATCCTGAGACGAGAAAAGACGTAAATATAAAATCTCATTCCTAATGTAAAATATGATTTAAAACAAAACCAACAAAGGACGTTCATGTCAACGGAAATTTCTCTGTATAACAATATTCTACATCACAGACTGGAGGTTACCATCCTGAGACGAGAAAAGATGTAAATATAAAATCTCATTCCTAATGTAAAATATGATTTAAAACAAAACCAACAAAGGACGTTCATGTCAACGGAAATTTCTCTGTATAACAATATTCTACATCACATACTGGAGGTTACCATCCTGAGACGAGAAAAGATGTAAATATAAAATCTCATTCCTAATGTAAAATATGATTTAAAACAAAACCAACAAAGGACGTTCATGTCAACGGAAATTTCTCTGTATAACAATATTCTACATCACATACTGGAGGTTACCATACTGAGACGAGAAAAGACGTAAATATAAAATCTCATTCCTACGCTAATGTAAAATATGATTTAAAACAAAACCAACAAAGGACGTTCATGTCAACGGAAATTTCTCTGTATAACAATATCACATACTGGAGGTTACCATACTGAGACGAGAAAAGACATAAATAAAAAATCTCGCTCTACTGTAAGATACAGAACAAAACAACAAACAGACAATTTAAAACAAAATAAGAAAAGCAAATTTATTTTAACTGGAATTTCTCTGTGTAGTAATGAAACGTATAAAACAACTTTTATATTTAGCGTAACTATCGAAAATGTTTATAGTCAGTCAAAAAAAAATTTAGCCTAAAATCTCAACGACAATAAAATGTTGCAGACATATCAAAACAACTGATTGGGCACGTATATATTATGTGTAACGGTAAAATTGAAGCAGTTTAAACAATTCCATACTATATCTTAACCAGCCAAAGGAATATCTCAATTCTTACATTACATGACGTAGGAGAATTCCTAAGAAGTAATATAAAAGTAAACTGGTAGGGGGAGTTGATTGCAAAAACCAATGTGTTGTGTGAGACAATGTAACTGAAGAAGACGGGCATCTGAACTACCTTCTTTTCCACTTGAATTATTTTCCCAACCTAGTTTCACACCGTACAAATATATCGTAGCTGAAATGTTCGTACCATACTCAAAGAGGGCAAACACTCTTACTTAGTCTCCCTTCTTTCGTGATAGAAGAAAGTACTGTGCACGTGACGCCAAACTAAATTCGTAGAGCTGATTGGAAAGCCGACGTGTTGTGAGTGGCAATGTTATGGCAAGAGAGAATGACGGGCCACCAGCTCTCCCTGAGTTACACAGATATATGTATTTGCAGATCACCCTGGATAGTGTTAGTGAGTGGACGAGGCAGTGGCGCATAAAACTTAATGAAAATAAATCTGCTCATATTATTTTTACCAATAAGGCAGAGAGCAAAACTGACCTCATAATAAATAGCCGGGTTGTTCCTAATTATAAGGAGGTGAAATACCTAGGTTCAACATTGGACGCTAAATTGAACTGGAAATTTCATGTGAAGAAAAAAAGAGATGAACTAGATGTAGGGTACAGAAGACTAGCATGGCTCATGAACCGGTATTCGGAGTTAAGCCCCTACAATAAACTCCTTGTTTATAAGCAAGTGCTAAAACCAGTATGGACATACGGGTTACCACTTTGGGGATGCACCAAGAGCAGCAATTTACAAGTAATAGAACGCTTCCAAAATAAAGTGTTGAGAGCTATAGTGGGAGCTCCATGGTACGTCCGTAACTATTATATACTTAGGGACCTCAAGATGAAGAGCGTGAGAGAGGAGGCCGCCACTGCAGCAGTGAATCACTTCGGGCGGCTCCAGGAACATACGAACCCTGCAGCTATGCGACTAGCTCACAGGATACCAGTGCGTAGACTTAAGCGCACTAAACCTTTGGACTTGATTCCAGAGCAACATTATGTCAGTCTCGTTCATTGGAACAAGACGAACATTGTAATCTCCATCAGAAAGCAAGCTGCTAGATAGGATTTATCTTATTTGCAGTTTATAATAAATAAATTGAAAACAAAAAAAATATATATGTAAGTGTTTATAAATTAAATTTCCGTATGATACACAAAATAAAGACGAAAGTTGTGTTCTTAAAAACGTGTGATAACCATTTACCGCCGATTTATTCAAAATACCTTGTGTGACACAACATTCGTAACTATCCATAAGATCACAAAAATTCTGAAAATAGATATGTATTCCCCAATACCTGTGCAGGGTGCTAATAATTGCGTCTTAACACCTAAATATAAGCATTCAGAGTGCATTAAGAAAGATTTGAACTACAGTCGATCGCTTGGAATGGGTTTCAGTAATATTAGCAACTCGTTCCACACACGCTGTGCTTAATTTCACGACAGCAGGCGATTAGGAAACTACAGGGTGATACTATGTGTGTTCTACATAGCACGTAGTATTACTTGCCGCAGGAACTCTGCTGATATTCGGCCACGATAGACAAGGAAATTCTCTGTTATAATCTATGCTTCTATACTATGAAATTAGTAATCGTTTTTACTGCTACACAAATATTTAAAAAAAGCAAAGTTGTGAATTGTGTGTCTGTCAGATGATTGGAATATGTTTAATCTATGTGATTCTATTTGAACCCGTATTTGACTTTCGTCTATTTTGTTTGTCTTTATTGTATGGGAGTTAGATAGCCTGGGGAATAGGCGTAGCGCTTTGAAAATCAAAGTTTAGTAATTGAACCCAGTCCCTGTATTACAGTGACCTCAATACAGCTGGGCGTTTATGCTACTCCAGTTCCCTACCTTCACTTCCATAGAAAGATATCTATTAAAACATTTGTTTATATTTTGTTGTATCTGTGACTGCTTCGTCATAATAGATGTACAAACAAAATACGTTTATAAAGTTTACTATTTTAAATATTTCTAATACACAATATTAATAGTTTGTCATCTGTTAAAGAAATGCCACACATTTTATCACAACTAAAGACGACACACTTCCTGGTTAAAATATCAAAACCTGATCAATTGCACTACTTTTACATTAAAAAGTTTTCTTTTTCCATAGTTCCCACCAAAAAAAAACTCGCCTGAAAAAATGTTGTATAAGTATTAACCGAAACATAATTCACGTGTTCAGGCGGTGATAAAATTAGATAAGATTCAAATACATTTTTTTCAATTTCAATCAAATATCTTGTTACAATATAAAGCCATTATTGCAAAAAAAAGACTGCGTTTACAGAGTTAAACGAATATTTAATAACGTATTTTAAGAAAATCACTCAAGCGATAGTATAATTGATTGCAACCGATGTATAAAATTTTCAAACACATATTTTAAGTTCCAATTCATTATTTATCCTATAATTCAGTATGGTTACACTCAAACCTTCGAGGCAATATAAGCGATGTTTTTGGCAATATCCTTAGATTATTTATGTAACTGTTTTTTCTGAGTAAATCATGTAGTTTTGTATTGTTTGTTTTTGGTGGTATCCAGATCGCTACTTAGAACTGTATTTAACAGTAGATCATATTAACAATATTTACGTTAATCTATAATAAAACAGCCAAAAGTAATTCATGTTATAATTCATGCATCTAACATCACTTATTACTAACGTGTATTGATACAGTTTTATTTTTCTCCTGTAAATTTGATAACTCCTGTTCAGTCTCAGAAAAACTGATAATTTATCAACTATTGGTTACTACAAATAATTATACACAAATTTACTGTATGAATAATTGATTTATTAATACTCTGTCACAATACAATTAACACACTTTTACTCAAAACTAATTATAACTTTTAACAACCGTGAAGTAGGATCTGCTGGAAGTTTTTCTTCACGCGTTACAGCAAAACTTTCAATCATTTTCTCATTCAGGAAAAAAACGTGGCTTAAACCGTTGATGAGCGTTCGAGGAACGTGTTGCTCCCGACAAACGTTCTATTAAAAAAGCATCCCAACGACTACGGAACATGCTGTGCGTAACAGCTTGCCAGATAAAGCACTGTATACATTAGACCTTATTTTCAGTATGGAGACTGGGACGTCAAGTGCAGAAGCCGACGCTGACTTAATACAATTTGGTTAAGCGTAATGAGAATGTATGCTTCTTCTACTTGCGAGAGTTTAACATTTCTGTAACTGTTGTGAATGTGTCAGGGAGAGTTATAACGACTCACTCAAAGGGGTGAACTCGTTATTTTACACTTCAAATGAATTAAGGCTATATTTTAATATGTTCAAAACAAGATCATATCTTTAAATACATTACTCTAGATTTACTCATATTCTCCAAAAGTAGTTTTTAATATGCAGCTTCACATAGAACAAGATACACACAAACTAACAGTCGTAGGAACAGCCGAGAGAAGAGAAAATATGATTGAAAATTTATATAAGAGGTGGTAAAAAATTTACTATATGTATATATATATATATATATATCTCAGATTCTTAGTAATTCCTGAGGATGTTGGTAATGTCAACCAACGAAAAGCTTTGAGTGTATTATTCAATAAATTAATTCCTGTAATTAGTGTATATTATTTAATCTTGAAAATAATTCTAACAGGAAAACCTATTTGATATTTTACACATATATATATATATATATATATATATATATATATATATATATATATATATCGCAGTATGTTTTCTTGTGTAATAATAAAGAACAAAAGTCTAAATACAAATACAAGAAATATAATTGAATTTACAATTCAAAGTAAATTCAATTATAATTCTTGTATTTGTATTTAGACTTTTGTTCTTTATATATATATATATATCAAAAACAAGTCAGATTATTCATATACAAGAATTATTTATTAATCTATATTCAAAGCTTTTCGTTGATAAACAGTACCAACGTATTCCGATAAGTGAAAAGTTGAGGGCAGCCAATGTGTGAAACTCATTTGTCTCGACAACTTTTGTGTCTTGAAACAGCAAAGTCAGACGAAACTATCCAACTTTTGTGTTTTACTTCAACAATTCTTTCTCACTTATATTGAGTTACTAGACACACAAACTAAGAGGAAGGGCTTTGGTATTACTACTATTCATACAATAACTGGGCTCAAGCCAAAGGTAAATTCTAAGTTGAGAAGAACGCCCAAAATGTACTAGAAGGAAAGCGCATTACCTTTTCGAAGTAAAACTTATGCCCTTATACGTAGCCACATTTTTAAATCTTGCATTAAACCAGCGCTTATTTCCTATCGCTATCTCGTTTATTTACAAAACATGTTCATTATTTGTTCAAATGTGAAAACAAATTGCAATTTCTGCAAAAAAAACACAATTTTAATCAAATACTATAGTATGACGTCTGTTATCGTGGGATGCCATATTAAATTTATTTTCTTGATCTCCTCAGAGCAAGATGCCGAACACAGCTCGCGCCATCTACTGTTAGTAACCTCCAATTCGGTTATAGCTTTAAATAAATTGTAAACAGCGTTACTATTATTGTTATTACTATTATTCGGTTGAGGTTATTATCATTATGTTAGAAGGTACCCGCTCTTCTACAAATACAGATCAGATGCGCCCTTATATATAAAAAGGTTGGACAAGGGTGCTTCAGAGTATCCTCAGATGGTATCGACAATTATAGCAATGAGTTGCGAAGGACGAGGAAAAATAAAAGTCTTTCCCTTTTGGTTTCATTAATCGTGCCAGTCGCGATGAACTAAAAGAAATAATGAAGTTGTTTTCTTGTATTTTGTAGTCCATTACGTTCGGCGAATCTTAATTAATCACTGTAATAATAGTTTATGACTATCCGAACTTTAAATTTAGTAAATTTGTCAAAACTTACTGAGACAGAATGTTTTCGATCGCTATGTGGCGATCTTCATCAGTGTCTCCATTGGAACTTCCAAGTGTATGGAGCATGGATCTGAAGGCTGAGTGTTTGTGTTGGCTGGGTGGTTTGAGGTGTTGTGGATGAGTGTGTCTGCCGTTGTGGGTTTCCTATAAATGTTGAAGCTGTGTTTGTGTATGTGGCTTTTTGTTATAGTTAGGTTGAGGAAGTTTAGGGATCGGTTGGTTTCATTCTCTGAGGTGAAAGGGAGATTTGGGTGTATTTTATTAGGGTAGAGGAGTTTTTCGCATTCACGGCAATTGCCTCTGTATGGTGTTATGATATCATCGACATAGCTGTGCCAGTAAATGATTTTGTGTGCGTGTGTATTGTTTGTGAGTATCTTGGTGTTTTCTATGCGTTGTAGGAAAATTTAGCTTAGGACGCTACTGATAGGACTGCCCATGACACTGATGAAGATAGCCACATAGTTTTCGAAAACGTCCTATCTCATTAAGTTTTCACAAATTGACAAAATTTAAAGTTCGGTCATACACTATTGTTGAAGTGGTTTTGTTAGAACTATTAATATACAGGAACGACAGTGTTAAAAATAATATACACTTATTCAAATAATGCATGTGTTTCATTTCGCATCATATTGTTTATATAATTTCAATTACTAAAACGTCTGAAATTTAACATAGTAATATACCCCAAACATAATGATAAAGCAAATGGTTGGTAGCCAGGATAGTTGAATATCTGTTGATGAAGCATGTATTGGCAACTATTCAGCAAACTTAACTCAGCAGTGCAAACACTATAATAATTAAACTCGACTTTACATTGTCGGTCACAATGCACATCGGTATAGCGAATGATTAGGAAAACGTAGAGGTGTATATATGCGGTGAAAATGAACTAGACATTCGTACTTTACAGGATTTGTATATGTTGCACGTAGGCCAAAATCTGTAATGATATCTGTTGGTATACGATCAAATAAATATTCACAAATTCCCTACATTTTCAAGAAAGTATTATACTAATCAAGTAAAATTACGTAGTTACCACATTAAAATACTTCTTAGATTACACACAAGATGTGGGTAAAGGGAGGTAATTGAAAATAAGAACATTCTGGTTGTTTTTAAACAGATTAGTTTGTACGAGAAACCCAAAAACTTACGTTACATTCAAAATCAAATTAAAATTAAATGGTTAGTGACGGTAAAACAAAATCTATTTATTATAACAAAATCTGTCAGCTTAAGTAACGAAAAAACGTTTCTAATGGAGAGAAAATGTGAATGCCTTATTAAGATACTAAAACTAAAATTAAAATGCAAAATTTGACGTAAAATTATAGTAAACAATGTTTGAGAGCAGACATATTGTGCAACTAATATTTTAATCAAACCGAACAAATTATGTCGTACAAATACAGTAAATCTGTGAAAAAATTCTAACCTAAAATATCATTCAAGAAAATGTAAGTAAATTAATTTTGCAGAAACTAAAGGAAGCTTTAAGTAAATCTCAACTGTTAGAGACCGGCCTTGAGAAACATATGTGTGCGCTCACACATTAAGTTGTATACCTGGGATAAACCGTTTAGGACAAGTTACGCCCGAGACAAGTCATCTTAAGATCTCACCTGAGAAGACATGCTAAAATACTGCACGCGTTGGAAAAAATAAATCCAGTCAATCAAACCAATTAATGAGAAACCATGTGTTTACCAATGCACTGCAACAAATACCGGCAGCTTACAGCTTACTATACACGTAAGCAAACAGTTTTATTATACACGAAGATGGAAAATACGTTTTAAAACAAAACTTGTACAGAAACTGAAACTATCTGCAACTAGAATTTCTCTAGATAAAAATATTACAGAACAAATAATGCCAACTTAACACGTCACCGTATTGAACCGATAAAACAAGTAGGCCTAAATAAAAAATCTCACCTTTACAACAAAATACAATGTAAAAAACTATCAAGCACGTTGACGCCAACAGAAATTACTCTGTATGAAATTTTGTAAAACAAATACTGCCAACTTAACACGCCACCGTACTGAGCCGAGAAAAGACGTAAATATAAAATCTCATTCCTACGCTAATGTAAAATATGATTTAAAACAAAACCAACAAAGGACGTTCATGTCAACGGAAATTTCTCTGTATAACAATATTCTACATCACATACTGGAGGTTACCATACTGAGACGAGAAAAGACGTAAATATAAAATCTCATTCCTACGCTAATGTAAAATATGATTTAAAACAAAACCAACAAAGGACGTTCATGTCAACGGAAATTTCTCTGTATAACAATATTCTACATCACATACTGGAGGTTACCATACTGAGACGAGAAAAGATGTAAATATAAAATCTCATTCCTAATGTAAAATATGATTTAAAACAAAACCAACAAAGGACGTTCATGTCAACGGAAATTTCTCTGTATAACAATATCACATACTGGAGGTTACCATACTGAGACGAGAAAAGACATAAATAAAAAATCTCGCTCTACTGTAAGATACAGAACAAAACAACAAACAGACAATTTAAAACAAAATAAGAAAAGCAAATTTATTTTAACTGGAATTTCTCTGTGTAGTAATGAAACGTATAAAACAACTTTTATATTTAGCGTAACTATCGAAAATGTTTATAGTCAGTCAAAAAAAAATTTAGCCTAAAATCTCAACGACAATAAAATGTTGCAGACATATCAAAACAACTGATTGGGCACGTATATATTATGTGTAACGGTAAAATTGAAGCAGTTTAAACAATTCCATACTATATCTTAACCAGCCAAAGGAATATCTCAATTCTTACATTACATGACGTAGGAGAATTCCTAAGAAGTAATATAAAAGTAAACTGGTAGGGGGAGTTGATTGCAAAAACCAATGTGTTGTGTGAGACAATGTAACTGAAGAAGACGGGCATCTGAACTACCTTCTTTTCCACTTGAATTATTTTCCCAACCTAGTTTCACACCGTACAAATATATCGTAGCTGAAATGTTCGTACCATACTCAAAGAGGGCAAACACTCTTACTTAGTCTCCCTTCTTTCGTGATAGAAGAAAGTACTGTGCACGTGACGCCAAACTAAATTCGTAGAGCTGATTGGAAAGCCGACGTGTTGTGAGTGGCAATGTTATGGCAAGAGAGAATGACGGGCCACCAGCTCTCCCTGAGTTACACAGATATATGTATTTGCAGATCACCCTGGATAGTGTTAGTGAGTGGACGAGGCAGTGGCGCATAAAACTTAATGAAAATAAATCTGCTCATATTATTTTTACCAATAAGGCAGAGAGCAAAACTGACCTCATAATAAATAGCCGGGTTGTTCCTAATTATAAGGAGGTGAAATACCTAGGTTCAACATTGGACGCTAAATTGAACTGGAAATTTCATGTGAAGAAAAAAAGAGATGAACTAGATGTAGGGTACAGAAGACTAGCATGGCTCATGAACCGGTATTCGGAGTTAAGCCCCTACAATAAACTCCTTGTTTATAAGCAAGTGCTAAAACCAGTATGGACATACGGGTTACCACTTTGGGGATGCACCAAGAGCAGCAATTTACAAGTAATAGAACGCTTCCAAAATAAAGTGTTGAGAGCTATAGTGGGAGCTCCATGGTACGTCCGTAACTATTATATACTTAGGGACCTCAAGATGAAGAGCGTGAGAGAGGAGGCCGCCACTGCAGCAGTGAATCACTTCGGGCGGCTCCAGGAACATACGAACCCTGCAGCTATGCGACTAGCTCACAGGATACCAGTGCGTAGACTTAAGCGCACTAAACCTTTGGACTTGATTCCAGAGCAACATTATGTCAGTCTCGTTCATTGGAACAAGACGAACATTGTAATCTCCATCAGAAAGCAAGCTGCTAGATAGGATTTATCTTATTTGCAGTTTATAATAAATAAATTGAAAACAAAAAAAATATATATGTAAGTGTTTATAAATTAAATTTCCGTATGATACACAAAATAAAGACGAAAGTTGTGTTCTTAAAAACGTGTGATAACCATTTACCGCCGATTTATTCAAAATACCTTGTGTGACACAACATTCGTAACTATCCATAAGATCACAAAAATTCTGAAAATAGATATGTATTCCCCAATACCTGTGCAGGGTGCTAATAATTGCGTCTTAACACCTAAATATAAGCATTCAGAGTGCATTAAGAAAGATTTGAACTACAGTCGATCGCTTGGAATGGGTTTCAGTAATATTAGCAACTCGTTCCACACACGCTGTGCTTAATTTCACGACAGCAGGCGATTAGGAAACTACAGGGTGATACTATGTGTGTTCTACATAGCACGTAGTATTACTTGCCGCAGGAACTCTGCTGATATTCGGCCACGATAGACAAGGAAATTCTCTGTTATAATCTATGCTTCTATACTATGAAATTAGTAATCGTTTTTACTGCTACACAAATATTTAAAAAAAGCAAAGTTGTGAATTGTGTGTCTGTCAGATGATTGGAATATGTTTAATCTATGTGATTCTATTTGAACCCGTATTTGACTTTCGTCTATTTTGTTTGTCTTTATTGTATGGGAGTTAGATAGCCTGGGGAATAGGCGTAGCGCTTTGAAAATCAAAGTTTAGTAATTGAACCCAGTCCCTGTATTACAGTGACCTCAATACAGCTGGGCGTTTATGCTACTCCAGTTCCCTACCTTCACTTCCATAGAAAGATATCTATTAAAACATTTGTTTATATTTTGTTGTATCTGTGACTGCTTCGTCATAATAGATGTACAAACAAAATACGTTTATAAAGTTTACTATTTTAAATATTTCTAATACACAATATTAATAGTTTGTCATCTGTTAAAGAAATGCCACACATTTTATCACAACTAAAGACGACACACTTCCTGGTTAAAATATCAAAACCTGATCAATTGCACTACTTTTACATTAAAAAGTTTTCTTTTTCCATAGTTCCCACCAAAAAAAAACTCGCCTGAAAAAATGTTGTATAAGTATTAACCGAAACATAATTCACGTGTTCAGGCGGTGATAAAATTAGATAAGATTCAAATACATTTTTTTCAATTTCAATCAAATATCTTGTTACAATATAAAGCCATTATTGCAAAAAAAAGACTGCGTTTACAGAGTTAAACGAATATTTAATAACGTATTTTAAGAAAATCACTCAAGCGATAGTATAATTGATTGCAACCGATGTATAAAATTTTCAAACACATATTTTAAGTTCCAATTCATTATTTATCCTATAATTCAGTATGGTTACACTCAAACCTTCGAGGCAATATAAGCGATGTTTTTGGCAATATCCTTAGATTATTTATGTAACTGTTTTTTCTGAGTAAATCATGTAGTTTTGTATTGTTTGTTTTTGGTGGTATCCAGATCGCTACTTAGAACTGTATTTAACAGTAGATCATATTAACAATATTTACGTTAATCTATAATAAAACAGCCAAAAGTAATTCATGTTATAATTCATGCATCTAACATCACTTATTACTAACGTGTATTGATACAGTTTTATTTTTCTCCTGTAAATTTGATAACTCCTGTTCAGTCTCAGAAAAACTGATAATTTATCAACTATTGGTTACTACAAATAATTATACACAAATTTACTGTATGAATAATTGATTTATTAATACTCTGTCACAATACAATTAACACACTTTTACTCAAAACTAATTATAACTTTTAACAACCGTGAAGTAGGATCTGCTGGAAGTTTTTCTTCACGCGTTACAGCAAAACTTTCAATCATTTTCTCATTCAGGAAAAAAACGTGGCTTAAACCGTTGATGAGCGTTCGAGGAACGTGTTGCTCCCGACAAACGTTCTATTAAAAAAGCATCCCAACGACTACGGAACATGCTGTGCGTAACAGCTTGCCAGATAAAGCACTGTATACATTAGACCTTATTTTCAGTATGGAGACTGGGACGTCAAGTGCAGAAGCCGACGCTGACTTAATACAATTTGGTTAAGCGTAATGAGAATGTATGCTTCTTCTACTTGCGAGAGTTTAACATTTCTGTAACTGTTGTGAATGTGTCAGGGAGAGTTATAACGACTCACTCAAAGGGGTGAACTCGTTATTTTACACTTCAAATGAATTAAGGCTATATTTTAATATGTTCAAAACAAGATCATATCTTTAAATACATTACTCTAGATTTACTCATATTCTCCAAAAGTAGTTTTTAATATGCAGCTTCACATAGAACAAGATACACACAAACTAACAGTCGTAGGAACAGCCGAGAGAAGAGAAAATATGATTGAAAATTTATATAAGAGGTGGTAAAAAATTTACTATATGTATATATATATATATATCTCAGATTCTTAGTAATTCCTGAGGATGTTGGTAATGTCAACCAACGAAAAGCTTTGAGTGTATTATTCAATAAATTAATTCCTGTAATTAGTGTATATTATTTAATCTTGAAAATAATTCTAACAGGAAAACCTATTTGATATTTTACACATATATATATATATATATATATATATATATATATATATATATATATATATATATATATCGCAGTATGTTTTCTTGTGTAATAATAAAGAACAAAAGTCTAAATACAAATACAAGAAATATAATTGAATTTACAATTCAAAGTAAATTCAATTATAATTCTTGTATTTGTATTTAGACTTTTGTTCTTTATATATATATATATATATATATATATATATATATATATATATATATATATATATATATATATATATATATATATATCAAAAACAAGTCAGATTATTCATATACAAGAATTATTTATTAATCTATATTCAAAGCTTTTCGTTGATAAACAGTACCAACATCATCAGGAATGAATAATACAATAATGCAAGATATAAAACATATGTTAAATTAAAAATAGAATTGTTGGTAAATTTATACAAGAATTTAGGTAATTCATGTATTTGAATAACCTGAGTTGTTTTTAATTATTAAACAAGACAACATATATATATATAATAAACTAATTTAACTTAACTTGATTCTAAAAGACGTTATTGACATTTTCACTTCAAACATTTTAACAAAAATACAGCATATTAATGTTCATTACATAGATTCAATTATAATAAATTTACCGAAATATAAATCATTTGTAGGCCTATTATCTGATAAATAATATTCAATAATAACAGTAATAAAATATCCCAGATACGGTTAAAAAGGTTTTCATTTCACGTGCTGTTTGCTAATAAATTTAAGAATGTTAAAAAGAAGACAATGAAAGAATAAGCATAGATTGACTACTTTATTAGCTAGAATAGTTGCAAAATATTCTGCTCTTAGGAAATATTAAAAAATTGGCGTGAAGTAATCATACAAATTTAGAGGTCTGAGGTAAATTTAAAGGTTTGTAAAAACAATGTCACTTTAAATAACAAGACTAAGTTCCACGATGGATTACACCTCATGCCATGATAAGCAACAACATATCTATTAAATCGACTTTTACTGCCTCGGTTAAAATTATTTCAAGTAAGAAGTGAAATTATATTTTGTCAGAAGTGAAATTTAATTAAATTAAAAATACCATAAACGAATTCCGGCCAGTATTTTATTTACCATACAATTTTTAAATCAGAAAATTATATTAATCTAAAACGCATACAAAAATAAATTCAATTTTTCTAATAAATATTATTATTGTAACAATCATATATAAGTGTGTTATAAAAGTCGATATTCAAACCTTATTTGTGCTTACACGTTTTTTAAAATGTTATATAAAATTTAGATTTATTAGAAACTTATTTAAAGTACTTTTAAATAATCTAAATGGCTTTAATGAAATACGTCTGTAAATAAGAATTCAACAATTACAATAATTTAGCTAAAATTATGAAATGCAAAATATTCTAAGAACATTGTTTCTAAATAAATAAATTGTAACATAGGAGAAAACAATATGACAGAGATGGGATGTATAGCCTGGAGTCCTGAGTCATGAATATTCGCAAATTACAGAGGCTCTGAGGGGAGGGATAAAGTTGATATACACCTCAAAGAACACGACACCTCGTACAAGGTGTATATCTCCCTTCCAAAACTTAACATCTTAATGCCGAATGATCCGAAATTGTACATTCGAAAGTCTTTCACATTTAAATTGCTTAATTTTTTAAATATAAATTAAAAATTCATCAAGTCTAACTTTAAAGTAATTGTTAAAACACATTTCTTTTTCAGCATAAAAAATAATTTAGTTGAATAAATTATTAGTGACAACAAGTATGCATTATTTAATTACTAATCCTTAGAGAGGACGGGCTAGTAATTATGCGACAGGAAAGTCAATCTAGCACCGGATAAACAAGGTCAGTAACTCATGAAAAATGCATTCCAATACAGTGAATAAATACAAGCATAAACTCTTAAAGTATCAACTTACTATATTCTTTGTTCATATGTATTCCTAAATTTCTTTGGTAGTGAGTGTTTAGATATGTCTGAAGCCTTTTTTCAATATCTTATTTGTAAGACGTTTTCAAAAACGTAAGTAAAACAGAAACATTTGGTCTCAGTATTTGTTTCTATACATACATTGTTAACCATTTAGGACCAACAATTTCAAACGAACAAATACAGTGGATAGAAATATTACTGCTCCTAATGAGCAAACAAGAAATAAACAAGAGTAATGGAAAGTCAGATAATAATACCTGACAATATTGTGAAACATTATTACTTACAACTTACAGGCTCATTTTAAAGAAATATTAGTGCTCCAAGTGGTGGACAGGAAACTAAACTAAAGTAGCAAAATGTCAGCTGATCGATTTCCATGTTTTAAATTTAAGAGCGGAAAACGTATTTTCGATGGAGGGTAGTGAAAATGTAATTTCAGTAACGCTCGTCAAATAACTGAGAAATACCCCATAGTTCAATCTGACTGTAATAATGCCAAACAATACAAGCCGGTTATTGTGGAGGGGAAGATGCATTAATTACAAGCTCTAAATAAGTTCTTTAAAATTAATTATGTTATAAAATGTATGGCAACTGAGAACTCCAAGTCAGTGTAAGTAAAAACAAATTTAGTATCCATAGACAACAAGAAACATCTAGTTAGAACAAATGTAATCAGAATACTCCAAGAAAAATAATTTCAAAGAAGGCATCACTGGGCATTTAAAAGAGATTCTTGGAAACAAATCCGAGGAGCGGGACGCTATATTTAAAAGGTTATATTTAATATAAAGGGTTGGAAAAGATCACAAGTTTTAAATAATATTGCTTTAATATGAAACTTTATAATAAATTCATAAAGTGAACAAAGAATAGATCTTGATGATAAAATCAGAGGAAAAGGAATGTAGAAACATTATCACGAACAGAAGACCTGAAGTATGGAAATAAGAAAGTGCATTACTATAAGCAAACTGTTACATGGATCGTAAAGAGAAAAAGAAACTGTAGAATGATTGAAAATAATATTATATAACCCAGTTAGGATAACGATCCAGTTAGGTATAGCGAATTTTAAATGGCTGTCGACCTATTTAGGATTGACAAAGAAAAAAATCAATTCTTACCAACTGATGTTCGTTTGTAATAAAAGAACACATTTCTCCCTTCCTCTCTTCCTCTACGTATCTCGTCTTGACAACCTTTCACAACCATCTTCCAGAGCCTTTATTCAAGTGTTTAACAAGCTTCCTGGATTTCACAGACTGTTTACTACTCCAGCACTTGTGTGACCTGTCTCTAACTTTATTTCTTACAATACGACTCTACAAGTATTCACTCTGCTCTCCTATATTTGTCATTACGATTTTATTTTAAGGAACTCCACTCAAAAACAGTGATAATTTGTAATTTTAAATCAGTTGTTTCGCAAGACGGTCACGAAACAAACATGTGGGGGACTGCCTTTTAACACGTTTCTAGAGCTCCGACTTCAGTAGAACGTAAATATATGTGTAAGAGTTTGGTTGCATCATTTCTTTATTTTTGAGGGACTCTTAAAAAAATCTAAAATTTACTTCTAGCTTGAATCATGTTTTAAAAATAAACATTCTAGTAAAAAATAAAGAAATAATTCCATGGAATGACTTCCCCCCGATTACGAGTATGCTCAGTTTTGCTAAATAGTAAAACAAACCACAAGAGAAACAGAAATCTCTACCGCAATACATTTATTTGTCTTTATTTCTTGATACATATTAATACCATTTAAATTTTTTTACGTGTGAACTATTTCAAAAATAACGTCGTGTCGAAATAATGTATGAAAAGATGTTTACGAGTTAACCGTCTTGATAACACTAACCAATTTTCAGTATTGTTTTTGTCCATTGTAAAGTTCTGTAATGGAGCTAAGCTGTTTGAAACACGGAGAATCTACGTATACATTGTCAAAAACTGTATAATGTTTGTATTGCTTTTGTTCACTTAGCATGGTTTTATTTTGTTTTGTTGTTTACAAATTTTATACTTGTCTATTGAGTTTAGATGTGGTTTTTTTGTTAATTTAAATATGTTCTAAGTTATGATTGATGTCTTGTGTAAATGTGGTTACTGGATTTGTTCATTTAGCATGGTTTTATATTGTTTTTTGTATATTTGTATGTTCAAACTTGGATCTAAGTGCTGCTCATTTACTCGCCCAATTTGTGGTATAACATTCTCAGTTTCCAACAAAAAAAATGCAATTTTCCTATCCTTTTCAATGGCAAGATTCAACACTAATAATGACATAGATAAAAACTCCTCATCGACTGAAGAAATTTGTCGCAAACCGAGTAGTTAGAGTACAACGATTAGTGCCTTCTTATGACTGGAAACACTTTGTGAATGAACATAACCCGATGGACTACGCGTCCTGTGGACTACTTCCGTAAGGTGGTACGGTCCTCGGCTGCAATAGTCTAGTGATCAATAACTTATATCTCATTTTGTGGCTGCAAAATACATTCACACAGGAGGGGATAGACCGTTTCCACCCATATTTCTTATACTTACTGCTTCACAGGAATCGGTGTTAATTTCTTGTTTTCCCTACTTTAGCCGACTCCAGTGTAAGATGGCTTATATTATAAGATTTACTCAAAACCAAAATCCAGCAAAAGTGCTCCCTGCACTGAGGAGCATGTATCATCAAGACTGGCAATCTTCAAGATGGTTCAAGCATCGGCCTTAAGATATGACATCGTTGCAATGAAGAAGGATCCAACTAGACCTACTTCAGCACAACTCTGGCGACTTTTTCTATTTCTCAACCACAAGGACAATCATGCTATGAGTTGGAGGACGTTTCACGCTCAAAACCTCCCTGCGGTTGTGCTTCATCCAGTGATTTTGCTTAAAAGACACACGTCGTCAATCAATCGAAAATTTTCATCATTCGGAACATTTTCATTCTAGCGCCCAGTTGATTCAATCACTTCTTGCACAAGATGTATGGATATTCTCTGCTTGAAGTGTAATATCCTCACGTATTCTAAAGTGTGTGTGTGTATGCTTTCGAAATAAGCCGCACAGTAAAATATCGCTTATTGGTGATTTTATCAACCTAGATTAATTCCCTCTTGTTCGTTTTTCAACACCGGAATTGACTCCAGACGAAATTTCAATATTAAGGAGCACAAATTGGGATCAATTCGCTTGACAGAAGCATATATTTGCTTCTGAAGCATATATTTCTTTGCTTGTCTTGTGACAAAGCTGTTTATATTGAGGTAGTATTGGATCTGTCTTCAGATGGTTTTATTGCCGCTCTATAGGATTTGTGTCTAGACGTGGTCTGTACACAAATATTTATTCTGATTGTGGAACGAATTTTGTTGGAGCAAACAATGCACTTCAAAACCTCGCCATATCTTCAGACGAACCTGAATAGTTCTTCTCTTTTAGAATTACCGTCACAACAAAATATTAATGTTCACTTCAACACGTTTGCAGATCCCTAACATGCTCGTCTTTGGGAACCAGCCATCTATAATGGATAACATCATTGCTGAACATATTTTAACTCTATGTGAATTCATTACTCTTACAGCACAAGTAAAGGCTATAATGAATTTGAGACCTCTCACGCCTCTGTCAAACAACTCCTCAAACCTCATCGCACTCACGTCGGGATATTTTTTGGTTGAATTTTACTGGTTTCAGTTCCAGAAGAGGATTTTTATAACGTTCTTGGCAGCCTATTCAAGTACTGACAATTAACCACGGCTTTTCAGTGTCTATAGAAGAGATGGCACTTAACAATATTTCCACACTAATCAACCTCGAGGCACGTGGAATGTGGCAGTTGTGAACCTCGGTGACCTCATCTTAGTGTATAAGTCTGCATCTCCTCTCTCTCCTCCTCTCTTAGAATCTGGCTCGGATGACTTTCCCCTGGAAGAAACCGTGTTGTACATTTGTGGTGTACGTATATGTCATAAGTACTTAATCACATTTTTAACTTATTTCCATTACACTTTTTTTTAATTTACGGTCCTTCAGAAGAAATTACGAAAATAGTATATATCTTCTTTTTTCGACTATTTTTATCTCTCGATGATTTATTGCGTCCTTTCAGACCTAATACGAGGCAACATATTTGTTTTTCATGTAGAGTTTCAGTTGTGTAGGGTTTACTCTACGTGTTTACTAACTGTGTGTGGGATGGGCTATTTTGTAACTGTATTTATGGAAGATATTTATAGTTTGTAGGATTGGGAAGTAGTTGTTTTCTTCAATTAATGAAAGCAATATGGCGTGAACATTGTGAAATCCATTACATTATTACATACAATTGTGAATATAATCCAAATACCAGACTTTTCACCTGAGTGATAATTTAGATAACATAATTGGATATAGAAACATCATTACAATTTACTATGTGTGCTACAGTTCAGCTTCCTAAAAAGTAAATTTAATAAATTGCGTACTCAAGAGAATTTTTTAAATTTATGAGCAATATAATTAAAAATTTGAGCAAACGTCTTGTTGCGGGCTTTTATTAAAACAATAATTCTATAAACACATTTCCAAGCGACTCTCTTGGCGTAATGTATATTACCGTGTATAATTTATGCAGGATTCATTTAGTCAACTTTTTCCTCGCCTTATTCTCCAACTTTGTATCCTTCGCCTTACATGCAAATTTATCAAAGCTGATTAAAGTGTCTCCGTGGATTTGAGACCCTTGTGAAAGCTCTATGTCCGACTACTGCCAACGATTTTCTAGCGTGATAAAATCTACAAAACAGCCAAGCTTCATTCTACTACCAGCACTTTATAGCAATTCAATTGTTCTCTACATTATAATCAAACTAATTTTGATAATATTTGTTTCGAAAATCAATAAATTTCGACATTTTGGCAAATTAAAGGAAGGTATGCGTAGTTTTTCCTTCTTGCAAATTAACAATTTTCCAACTGGTTTTCGACCTAAGTCATCTTTATGAAATGTTTTGTATTAAATAATATTATAAAAATTACAATAAATTGTACCAATTTTAAATGTTTTATAGACATGAAATGTTTTGTAACTTTAAAAAATGTAAATAAATGCCAATATAAGTTATTTAAACTATTGCAAATGTGTTTTCGCAACCACCTATTTTAAAAATTGTTATTTTGAAGGAAATAAATTTCATATAGAAGAACAACGTTTCTTTTGAAAAGAACTGAAGAACCTTCCTGCAGAGTATAGAATGCATTTTGTGCCGTGAGTCTGAATCACCTTATTTTTTACTTGATGCACTTTCACTACAAATGTTGAGATATATAATATTTTTCTTTTAATTTGTTTTTAAATTTAATTGGACTGCAATTACTACAAAAACGAATTGATTACTATTACCAAAAACTTTAATCAAAAACTAGATCTTGAGAATTTATATATGAAATTACAACGACAAGTACACCTTTTCGTAACCTATAAATACTCTCCAAAAACACATTAAAAATTTTAAACACTGTTTGTCCACATTTAACAAAAAAATATGCTAAGAAAAAACGAAGCAACTGGGAGTCAACCTAAATAAAATGTACGGTATAAAAACGTTCTGTCTTAGCTAGTTTAAAAAAACTTGATTCTTAGTTCAAAACATAAGATTTATAGAAAGCTACTATCTCGAAAAGATTTGCCTATATCATATTTTATAGAATAAAAACCTTTATTAATATAAATCTCTTAAATTAATGCTAAAGCCAAACATTTGTTACATAATAGTATTAATTATTATAGCTATAACAGGATTTATATAATCTGCCGACCCCCTCCAAAACATATATTTTATTTTAAAATTTATCTTAGGACCTTTATCAGAGGATTAAGTACAACACTTTCACTATTCTCAAGTATTATAACGCGTTCTACACTATGATTTCCCTATTTTCCAGTTCTTCTCTCAACCTTTCTTGAAAATGTTTCACACCCTAGTGAGATTCTGTACGGACATTGCATAGCGATTAAATTAAGAGGGAGTAGTTGCTTGTCAAATGAAAAGCTGATTCTACCTTAATAATCCGGGACATCAGGAAAACTGTGTAGTTGATATACTTTACATATTTACAACTAACTGTTTATCATTATTTCGATTTTACTTTGCTACAGTCCCATATGTGGGGTTCATGTTGATATTAAATTTAGTGTTTCAAGGGAAATTCCATCACTTGTGCCCTTTGCTCCTACAAATTCGTTGGCTGTTACATTAAAATTAGTACATAGTTTTTTATTACGCATTTTTATAATTAATTGTTTGATTTTTTTAATATAGGTTTTATAAGCTTTACCCAAAACCTTATTACAAAATTCCATAATGAATATTTTTAAGATATAAAAAAGGTGGAACTTGTATAATTTATTTTGATATCTAGTCTTCTTGCTTAAAGATAATTTTAAAAATTTTTATGTAAACAATTCAAGCATATACACGGTGAGAAATTTACTTTTTTTAAGGCTGTGAATTGCCTTGCGTTTATCAATCCAAATGATTAAAAGGATCACACGTCCTTAAAACAGTGATTGCCTCGTAAAGTTGGCATTACTTTAAGTAAGCATAACAAACTGTGAAAGTATGTATTGGTGAAATATTATAACACTCGTTAAAGTGGTTTGGTGCTAAATGTTAACCATGTTAGAATTACAGCATATGATAAATTAGTAAACGAATACGAGACGCCTAAATAAAGCCCGGAACGTAATGGGCAATAAAGACGGCTGAATAAAATATATATTAAACTAAACAATGGCTCAAGCTATTACATGTAATACTTTAAAATACAAAAGACGATCCTTTCTAAACAAGCGTGAACTCAAGAACGTTTGAAATTTCAAGAGAAAGGAAGACCTGATTCCGAGAAGAACCACTTAGGAGTAAACTGCAAAGTGTGGGATTTGGACAAGCTGTAGAAATGTATTTTGCTAATTCTATCTTACACAGACGTGGATAATCCGTGTTCACTTTGTAAGTTGGCAGTACTGTGCCGACTTTATGACGACTCTCGACTTAAGAATAGGGCTTAGGGCTCTGCAGTAATAAAAGCAATTTGTAAATCGTCCGTAAATAAGTAACACTTAAACAGTTCACTGCCGCCATTTTCGAGTCGAAGTAAATGCATTATTCGCTTTAAAAGGATATTGTGAAAGGAATACAGTTATTCTTTTTAAAACAAAACACAAGAAAATAAAATAAATAAAACAAATAAATGAGTAATTTATGTACAGTATTGTGAAACGGTAATATTATTGTAAACCGAAAAACAAAGTCATTTACAACAAACTTAAAGATTAGTTCTCTCCCATGATTTATTTTAAATTTAAAGAAAATCACAAAATTCTCATTCGTTTTAACAGACACCGTATAAATACGACTTACACGAACCTGATAACATTCCAAATTAAAACCAAGTAGATTATACGAGACATGCGGAAAAAGTGTGTACCAAAATATTATTTCAATCAGAAAATGATTTAACAAATTATAAAAGAAGATGCGTAACAGTTACATAATTTAAAAAAAAGTAACAGTTGCATAAAAAGAAACAGTTACATAATTATAACCATCAGTAAAAACATCCTTTTTGTAACATGTTCTGACGTTTGTTTAGCGCTTTATTAACAGAGCGCCTTAGTTAGGCAACATATAATTTTAGTTTGACACTATTACTCATTAATTTACAACTGCACAAAAGGAGATTCTTTAATAAAAATTTCCTCTACACATTTTTGGATTCTGATCTCAGGTTTGTCAGAGTATTTAGAGGAAAATTATAAGTATCAAGGTCGCTATGTGCACGATAATAGGGATAAGGCTCACGAACTTAGGTGTAGAAATGAACAGGCAAGCCATCCTTTTGGGAAGCTGAAGGGGTTAACTAAAAGAGATATGCCAATTTCACTCCTCGGGTACTCCGATGTTATAGTTTTATCATTATCTTAAAAGGTATTGCGGTATGAACTCTAAAATGAATTCACGCCAAAAAACTCAATATATATATATATATATATATATATATATATATATATATATATATATCATTATATTTGTAACTTTTTTATTTTTTGAGATTTGTGGAGGAATATTTATTACAAATTATCTTTTTAATTGTGAGTAAAAAATAATAACATTTAGTGGCTACGTGATAGAAAAGTAACGTAAAATAATATTCTTAAAAGTAAATTACATTCACTACCTTTCAACCAAAACGCTTTTAGAAAACTTCAGAAATATTAGGATGGGTTTTCCATAGAAATAATTATAAATGTTAAAACACTTTACGAAAATATTATTTGTCTTAACTTTGCAACATCTTTAGTGCAGTTAAATGTAGGCCTACATTGCGTTAGTGGATTCATGTACACAGAACAGAAAAACGTAGAAACCAGTAAAGACAACAAGGACTAGACACCCATGTAGAAATAACTAAGCGACGGATTTAAACTAAATTGGATTTAAAGATTTGAACTGTTGTCACAATAGACTTATATATTTAAGTCACAACGACAGATCTACGTTCACTACATTGAACTTTCAGGTCCTGTTGGTTACATTTACATTTTGCTACCCTATAAGAATTACAAGTAAATTTTCTGTTTCAATAGGCTTTAAAATTGTACAAAAAAGCTATACCTGATGATGACCGTTCTCAGAAACAATAACAAAAATAAATAATACTCAAAAACGTCTAACCAGAAATATTTTTATATTAACCTACTGTACATTTCATTTACCAAATAACCATCCTCAGTGGCATAGCGATCAAGACTGGCACAATCAAGACATTTTTTGTTATGCCACTGAAGATGGTTACGTAATGACAGAAATGTACATTAAGTTAAAATAAAAATATTTGTGGTTAAAGGTTTTTTAGTATTAATTATTATTGTTTAACCACAATTTGTTTTAAATAAATAGTAAACAATTAATTAAACATGTTTCTGACACCAAAAATTTTAAAAGTAACAAAATTACCTCACAATATTTATAAAGACAAACGTTTACCCAGCGGACAAAGCTCTGTGGTACACTGCATTACAATATACTGTAACTGCAAAGTATCCGGTTACAATAAATTTAGTGATATACAAAAACAAGGTTTGCTGAGTGATGCTATATGTTAACAAGTGGAGTTGCTTCTGATTTACAGAGTGGTCGAAAAAAGGACGTGTTTTAAATGGCTAGTACGCGCACGGCATTCGTTGTTTAGAGGAGGGACTGGGACGGCTGACCTCTGCACATGATGCAATTTCATTATGCATGGACCAGTGGACCAAATACAACACCGTATTTGTGCTAGCGATGGGTATGTGTGAAATAGTGAGTATATCCCTGCTACGTAGCGGGGTTTTCGCGTTTACTTTCAACTTGGTCGCCATTTGGTTCCTAGCAGAAATAAGATTCGCAGCCGAGTTAACAACTTGAGAACAACGAATAGTATTCTAAAAAAGAAGTCTTCTGGTCGAAATAAGTCTGCTAGGACGTTGAAAAATACTGAAATGGTTAGGCAGGCTTTGATTCGTAGCCCAAGTCGGTTGGCAAGAAGACACGCGTATGAATTAGTCCTAACTTATGAATCAGTGCGATCAATTGATTTGCAGAAAGACATTATTTCTTCCATAAAAGAGGTGCGTGACTCAGATGTTCAAAAAACAAGATTAAGACCAACAAGAGGATTTGAAAGTGTTGCTTGAAAAAAAAGGAAATGCAATAATCATCCCAATAATGCGTGATAAGGATAATTTTCATTTTAATGGTTCCATTTACTCCACAAAAACAATGTTTATTTCTAGCAAGATAGCGCCACTGCAAACATTTCTGGATATGCAATGGCCGTAGTCAGTACATAGTGGGCTCTGCCGTGGTGTGTCGCATGTTTCCAGGAAGGCTCATTTCGTGTTTCGGTGATATCCCTTAGCTACAAGGTCACCAGATTTACGCTATGAGTTTATTTCTTTGGGGAGTAAATTGAACATGTAGATAAACATTTAAATGCAATATAGGGTCTAATTGACAACATAATATATGAGTAATGTTAATATAAAGAATGTAAGTCCTTTTTCGGTCTCCAGTACTTTTTTGCAAAGGCGTGGAGCTTAGAGGAAATTAAACATTAGTAAACTTTTTTATTTTTTAAAAATCAAATCCGTCCTGAACGAATAATTTTCAGCTATATTTTAACATAGCTATATTGTAATGAGGTATGTCTTAGTAGCATTTTTGTTAAAAGCAATCTTGTTCTTATAATGTTTTGTGTATGTCAGAAATTAGAGTTAAATTTATCTTTTTTCTTACATTTAATCATCTCTTATCAGAAAAGTTAATTTCATATTTGAGTTTAAAAAACTAAGTGATATTTATTATTAGAATTAAATAATTGTGGATACATATAATTGAGACAGAAAAATCTTCTTATCTTGTATACATGAAAGATATTTCTGACTTGTGCTACGTCGCATAAATAAAGTAAACCTGTTCTAAATCGGAGGTAATAAAGTGTCTCCCGGTTACAGCCAGGTGTAAGAAGAAGGATATGAAGAGTAAACTTAGGATTTAAGGACCCTTGAATAATCTAATGTTTGATACCGGTAAGTGCCATACATTCTAGGAATCAACTACAAATCCATCTTAAGAGTAAAAAGATTGTATACTTACTGAAAATAACTATCTTCTAAACTCTGAAGAATACATAAAGGTGTTGCCTTACCTAAAACAAAAGTAAATGTATTATTAAAAGTTGAACAATGTTTTAGAAAATTATCTATTTAAAAGTATCGCATATATAAAACAATTTAAAAAAGTATCGTGCCATTGGCCATTATGACAGACCAATAATTACAATATCCTTTAATCCTAAAAATATATTTAAAAAATTATTTTAACGTTTGAGACTGTGTTGTATAATACATGTAATAGTTAGAAGTTACAATTTATAATTTATTTTCAAAATTAATTGCTAATGTGCTGGATGTTAATAATAACTACTAATATTTAAACGTAATTTAAATACAACTAGATTTATTCTGTGTTGTAATGTACAGTACAAGCGAATAATTTCTCCATACTGTCACATTTACATGTAGAAGTAATGTGAAGTTTATTAATTATTCCTCATCAATATTTTCTTATATTTCAAAACCTTAACATGAAATCAATACTGTGAATGAATATATGTGAAATGTGAAGAACAAACATACGGAAACTGAACAACAAATGAAATAAGAGATGGCAGGAAATAAACAACTGTAGTTGAATAATGGGTAGGAAATGAAAACACAACAATGTACAGTGGTGGCGGGGTTCCTATGTTGTAGTGTCAATAGAACAAAGAGATCAAAATGCAAGCGAGCCACAGAGGTGAACAAATTTTTTTAATAAACTTTTACGTGGCTTTAGTATTCGAACAGTGTCAATTTTTCTAATTTAACACACAAATTTAACGCGTATGCATTTTGTACTATTGGTTTTACATTTTTAGAGTTAACAAAAATAAGACAGCATTTAAAGCCAGAGGTTAAGGGTTATTCAGAATGAAGATAAGGGAGTGAATACTCACTTACTTTACTTTACTTTAGCCAATGTCAAATCTTGGCACTTCCTAGCCTAACAGTACAGACTTCTGTATGGCTTCGGTCTTCCACATCTTGCAATGCTGTGCAACTCCGAAGACATCTGTGGGGTATCCATCTTTTGCACAGAGGGCAAATATCTGAGGCTGCTAATCCTATTTTATATATGTGGGCTTGCAGATAGTCAGGGCCCGTAAGCATTCTGAATCTGGCAACAGCTTCCACTCTAGGTAGGTTATGTGGTATTAGCACTGTGTGCGCTAGACCCCTCCATATCTTTCCAGGGGCTCATTTCATTTTGTGTTCCCCTTGTTTATTCATTGATTGTAGATTCTATCAGGCTTCTTGCTGTCTATATCTATAGGATTGTCAGGCTGTGGCAAGGTGTTAACTTTTTTCGCTAACTGGTCTGCGCTATCATTTAGTTCAATACCGGCATGGCTAGGGAGCCATTGCAGCACAATGCAGCACCCTTCTTCAATCATCCCTGCTAGGGCCTTTCGTCCATTCATTGTTTTCACACAGTCGATGGAGGTATTACTAGTTTGTGCAATTATAGCAGCCTGTGAGTCCACGAAGAACACAACACTTGCCAACTTTCCGGAGTCCGAACAAAGTTTTTCGGCAGCTTGTACTATAGCCGCAATCTCACGGTCGAAGTTGTTGGCATTAATCCCAATTGGGCTCCAGCCCTCAAAGTGGTCGCTGTAAAAGCCAGCACCAGAGGCATGCTTTACCGCTGTCCCATCGGTGTATACATGGATCCAGTTATCTTTACTGTATAGATCCGCAATCGTTTCCAAAGCAGAGGCAACCAGGATGTGGGTATCACTAATAGCCTTGGAGTCTTTGTGATTTAGAAGCGAAAGACTAATTTAAGGGACAAAGTTGGTCGCGTCCACAGCATACTTTAAGCTGTACGTGTCCCCTGGGTAGTGCTAAATGACCAGCAGAGTTGGCTGAGTGCCCAAGCCGAACAGAGACATAAAACAGTGAATACTATCGTTCGCTCAACAGTGAATACAATTTTGTTCATTAATATTGCGAAGATAGAAGATGGGAGTTTATTTTCGTAGCCAACGAATTCTCATTATCTTCCGGAAGT
Source organism: Prosapia bicincta (assembly GCA_036971475.1). Taxonomy (NCBI): domain Eukaryota; kingdom Metazoa; phylum Arthropoda; class Insecta; order Hemiptera; family Cercopidae; genus Prosapia; species Prosapia bicincta. Next base: position 315,754,233 of record JBAIZL010000002.1, read on the forward strand.
CAACTTTAATTTAATAATATCCCTACAGCTAAAAATGCAAAATCTGTAATGACAATTCCAAGCAATAGAACTACTAAAGCACAGATACATTTATTCTAACTAACATTCGGTTAAACCACTAACAGTTGTTTGTACAGGCAATACAACTTGTTAATACAGATCACGACACGATTTTGTAGGGTTTTATCATATCGGATCTAGAACTACACGCAAAAAACATTATTTCCTAAACACTAACCAGATCGCTTTTAATACAAGACGCGCTATAAACCACTTGTATTTTTATAATATATTTATTTCTATATTTCTTTCCTAGTCAAATATAATAAGCACTCTTTTAACTAAACATTACAAAACCTATCATAAAATTACCATAAACCCACATAACAATTTCAATAATATTTATTCTAGCATTTCTGATAAATATAACAAGTTATGAATATGTAATGTTATAGGTTGTAATGCAGTCTTATAGTAGTTTGCGGGTGTATTGTTATATTAGAAATACTAGTGACGTAGCCTGTTTATTTTAGCATTTATGATAAATGTAACAAGTTATGAATATGTAATGTTATAGTATTTGTAATGCAGTCTTATAGTAGTTTGCGGGTGTATTGTTATATTACAAATACTAGTGACGTAGCCTGTTTATATTAGCATTTCTGATAAATATAACAAGTTATGAATATGTAATGTTATAGTATTTGTAATGCAGTCTTATAGTAGTTTGCGGGTGTATTGTTATATTACAAATACTAGTGACGTAGCCTATTTATATTAGCATTTCTGATAAATGTAACAAGTTATGAATATGTAATGTTATAGTATTTGTAATGTAGTCTTATAGTAGTTTGCGGGTGTATTGTTATATTACAAATACTAGTGACGTAGCCTGTTTAACGTTAAAACACTGTTATTCGTAGTCTAAAGCAAAATTAGTTTTAATAGGCTACAATATTTCAAATCTCTTTACAAGTGTAGATGTTCTGACCCTGTCTACAAATCCTACAGCTGCAAAGGCTTACGCTAACAGCCGAAGTTAGGATTTTACACGGAGCGTTGAAAGTTTGTAAAGGGGCTTTTTACTAAAGTGTACACAAGTTAGAAAATATTCTATCTGCATAAACAGTTTGAGCGCTACCTGACGTGTAACTTATGAATCCAACAGGTTATTGAGCAGTTACACAATACTCACGGCAACTCTTACAGTTTGTCTTGAGTTCTTCCTCAGGAATTTCCTCAACTCGATCTACACAGATTTATAAATTCACTATGTAACACGAACTTGCGGAATTTAGAAAAGGAATTGTGTGTACGGAAAGATTCTTAGAGCTGAAATAATGAAATTAACTTCTTTATCGTTTGGTTAAAATCAAAAAGGGAAAAACATTAAGACTAGTAACGGTAGGAATTATAATTGAACAGACAAATAATATTAGTAGTTTTTTAAAAATAATTTTTTATCTAATTCATGTAATTAACATTTCTCTACAAGTTGCTCACAACAGTTGAAACATTTATTTCATACTAGTCAGTTAGAATAATAGGTGAAAATCTTTACCATAAACAACATAATTATCCAACCTGTATAAATTTAGTTAAAACGAAGGGCCTCCTAAATTACATTATTTTGTTTGCTAAAACGTAAAAGCTACTTATTTAGTACGTTTTTCAGTTATCAACCTACGAATAATATTTTCATCACATACCGTAGAGATGAGCTTCAAACTTTTATTTGAGCTGTGAACAATAAAAATCGTTAGACACAAGGAATTCATTAGATACATTTTGTTTTCGAATTCATAAACTTCAGCTATTAGTATCCAATTATATATTTTAACAAATATAATATGTCTATGATATTGCCGCTTTTATATTCATTGCACGCATGCGCCACTCACTCACTTACCCACGCAAGCAAACGCACGCGCGCGCGCACACACACACACACTAGGCAGGTTTTCACATATTACTATATATGTTAATGTGTATAAGTAAATATACATTTACAAAACCTTTAGGTATATATACATTTCGCTAACGCAGTTATCATCGCCAGAAAGAACTAATGAAATAAACTACTTATAACTGAACGCAATATCCCCTGACACTATAATTCCATTAACGAAATGCACTTAAATGTTTTAGAACTTCTTTTACTTGTTTATGCAGCTTACATTTGTATTTTTTTTTTGCTTACATTGAAATTCGCATTAATATGCTCTACATATATTTTTATCAGTCTGTTGTAATATAAGGAATAAGTACATAAGGAATTTTGAAACACAATATTCTAAACACAATAACACAGCTATCCAATTTCGCCATGTTTGATTAAGGTCACATGTTGCCGTATTTTGATTGATCGCCCTCTGGCTTCGACAAGATTCTGTTATGCGTTTCCTCCGAGATGAGATTTTGTAGTGCAGTCGAGAAATATTTCAAGCGGAATCTCTAGATCCTGATATTAAACAACTCGGCGTACGTTCTGCATCATAGCTCTAATCGTCTATTTTCGTTGGTAGAGCAATTCTGACTTGAAAAATAAATTAATTTTGTTCGCCGCAATTTTAAAATTCAATTTAGAAACACAAATTACGAAATTAAAAATATTACAAAATTAAATTTTCTTGTCATTTTCACGCTTGCGTGATATGAGTTGGCAGGCTTCACCGTAAACTTATAATACACCAACTAAACGCTCAATCTCACAACATATACTCGATTTACGAGTTTGGCTATAGTAAACCCGAACGGCCAGCTGAATTTTGCGTTATACAATGTTGGTTAAACATACAATGATATTTGTTGTACATCAACTTCTTCCGCCGACATTCGTAGTAGAAACTGTATAGCGAGATTGGAATTAGTGAGAATATTTCGTCCAACTGTCACTCGTGCCTATATATAGTGTGTTATATAGTGCCGAAAAAGGGGAGTATAAATATAAATTAGCACAAAAGTTAAACACCACTACCAAATATAACGTTAGCGATGCCAACATTAAGACTAATAAAAACCAACAATAACATAAAATTAATAGCGACTCTACACATTGGAGTTATTATCAACGACCTATAATAATATAAAATGTTTACATATTATTATGTAATTAAAATTCATAATTTAACTAATAATGTTATCTTGGACACATGAACCATCAGTGTCCCTACTTCTAAACCTATCAGTTTCAACCTTGAACTTTATCTAACCTATAAATAAATGATGATTTTAAAAGTATCAAATACTTCACACTTATACACATCGCAGACTTTGGCTAGTCGAGCGATTGGTGGCGAGAGCCGCGAAGTAAAAAAACCTGTTCTAAAAGTATGTCTTTCCATTATTAGGATTTTGCTGGATAAAGTGTAAGGTCTTTCAAATAGATATTAATAAGACTGTCGTCAAGGCATTGATCTATATACAGAACTAAGTAAAAAACTAAGCAGATGCAGCGGTTTTTGTGGTGATCTCAGAGTCTAGCAGAATGACTGTTATCGACTACATCTATCGACTTTATCTGGAAGGTCAAGCCTTAGATAAGGAAAACCTGGAGTGGATAAAGGTCCATTTAGCACGTGTCTGGGCAAAACTAACCTGACGGGGTATTTTAGTAGCAGGGAAAAGCACGATGTCAGGAAGATTTTAGTGGCCCAGAGTAGTACTGAATAAGCTATCAAAACCGTCAGTTCAGGTTTAAACGTCTGGTTTGTTACTAGTTTCATCTCAGCAAGCTGAGGGAGGCTGATCTCGAGGGCGTATCAAGCATGCTTTTTATAATAGTGCCATCTTACCGCTACACTAATCCTTTACTCCCACGTTTCAACTAACCGCGACAACCTGACAAGGAACTTGAATTTAAGGTTGGATTCGGGAAGGTATCGTGATGGTGTTTACCTTCTGGTATTACGTTACCGTTAAACAAAGCCTCTACCCCTATGTTGGGCTAACCACGATCACCCGACACGGAAGTGGAGTTTCAGGTTGGATTCGAGGAGATATCGTGATGGTGTTTACCTTCTGGTATTACGTTACCGTTAAACAAAGCCTCTACCCCTATGTTGGGCTAACCACGATCACCCGACACAGAAGTGGAGTTTCAGGTTGGATTCGAGGAGATATCGTGATGGTGTTTAGCTTCTGGTATTACGTTACCGTTAAACCAAGTCTCTACCCCTATGTTGGGCTAACCACGATCAACTGACACGGAAGTGGAGTTTCAGATTTGACTCGTGGGGGTATCGTGATGGTATTTACCTTCTGGTATTACGTTACCGTTAAAACAAGCCTCTACCCCTTAGTTGGGCTAACCACGATCACCCGACACGGAAGTGGAGTTTCAGGTTGGATTCGTGAAGATATCGTGATGGTTTTTTGCCTTCTGGTATTACGTTGCTGTTAAACCAAGCCTCTACCGCTATGTTGGGCTAACCACGATCACCTGACACGGAAGTGGAGTTTCAGGTTGGATTCGTGGAGATATCGTGATGGTTTTTATTTGCCTTCTGGTATTACGTCGCTGTTAAACCAAGCCTCTACCCCTATGTTGGGCTAACCACGATCAACTGACACGGAAGTGGACTTTCAGATTTGACTCGTGGGGTTATCGTGATGGTGTTAGCTTCTGGTATTACGTTACCGTTAAACCAAGCCTCTACCCCTATGTTGGGCTAACCACGATCACCCGACACGGAAGTGGAGTTTCAGGTTGGATTCGAGGAGATATCGTGATGGTTTTTTGCCTTCTGGTATTACGTTGCTGTTAAACCAAGCCTCTACCCCTATGTTGGGCTAACCACGATTACCTGACACGGAAGTGAAGTTTCAGGTTGGATTCGTGGAGATATCGTGATGGTTTTTTTGTCTTCTGGTATTACGTTGCTGTTAAACCAAGCCTCTACCCATATGTTGGGCTAACCACGATCAACTGACACGGAAGTGGAGTTTCAGATTTGACTCGTGGGGGTATCGTGATGGTGTTTACCTCTCTGGTATTACGTTGTTGTTAAACCAAGCCTCTACCCCTATGTTGGGCTAAAAACGATCACCTGACACGGAAGTGGAGTTTCAGATTTGACTCGTGGGGGTATCGTGATGGTGTTTACCTTCTGGTATTACGTTACCGTTAAAACAAGCCTCTACCCCTTAGTTGGGCTAACCACGATCACCCGACACAGAAGTGGAGTTTCAGGTTGGATTCGTGAAGATATCGTGATGGTTTTTTGCCTTCTGGTATTACGTTGCTGTTAAACCAAGCCTCTACCCCTATGTTGGGCTAACCACGATCACCTGACACGGAAGTGGAGTTTCAGTTTGGATTCGTGGAGATATCGTGATGGTTTTTTTTGCCTTCTGGTATTACGTCGCTGTTAAACCAAGCCTCTACCCCTATGTTGGGCTAACCACGATCAACTGACACGGAAGTGGAGTTTCAGATTTGACTCGTGGGGTTATCGTGATGGTGTTAGCTTCTGGTATTACGTTACCGTTAAACCAAGCCTCTACCCCTATGTTGGGCTAACCACGATCACCCGACACGGAAGTGGAGTTTCAGGTTGGATTCGAGAAGATATCGTGATGGTTTTTTGCCTTCTGGTATTACGTTGCTGTTAAACCAAGCCTCTACCCCTATGTTGGGCTAACCACGATTACCTGACACGGAAGTGAAGTTTCAGGTTGGATTCGTGGAGATATCGTGATGGTTTTTTTGTCTTCTGGTATTACGTTGCTGTTAAACCAAGCCTCTACCCATATGTTGGGCTAACCACGATCAACTGACACGGAAGTGGAGTTTCAGATTTGACTCGTGGGGTATCGTGATGGTGTTTACCTATCTGGTATTACGTTGTTGTTAAACCAAGCCTCTACCCCTATGTTGGGCTAAAAACGATCACCTGACACGGAAGTGGAGTTTCAGATTTGACTCGTGGGGATATCGTGATGGTGTTTGCCTTCTGGTATTACGTTAACGTTAAACCAAGCCTCCACTCCAATTTTGGGCTGACCATGTTCATCTAACACGGAAGTGGAGTTTCAGATTTGATTCGTGGGGGTATCGTGATGGTGTTTACCTTCTGGTATTACGTTACCGTTAAACCAAGCCTCTACCCCTATGTTGGCCTAACCACGATCACCCGACACGGAAGTGGAGTTTCAGGTTGGATTCGAGGAGATATCGTGATGGTTTTTTGCCTTCTGGTATTACGTTGCTGTTAAACCAAGCCTCTACCCCTATGTTGGGCTAACCACGATTACCTGACACGGAAGTGAAGTTTCAGGTTGGATTCGTGGAGATATCGTGATGGTTTTTTTGTCTTCTGGTATTACGTTGCTGTTAAACCAAGCCTCTACCCATATGTTGGGCTAACCACGATCAACTGACACGGAAGTGGAGTTTCAGATTTGACTCGTGGGGGTATCGTGATGGTGTTTACCTCTCTGGTATTACGTTGTTGTTAAACCAAGCCTCTACCCCTATGTTGGGCTAAAAACGATCACCTGACACGGAAGTGGAGTTTCAGATTTGACTCGTGGGGGTATCGTGATGGTGTTTACCTTCTGGTATTACGTTACCGTTAAAACAAGCCTCTACCCCTTAGTTGGGCTAACCACGATCACCCGACACAGAAGTGGAGTTTCAGGTTGGATTCGTGAAGATATCGTGATGGTTTTTTGCCTTCTGGTATTACGTTGCTGTTAAACCAAGCCTCTACCCCTATGTTGGGCTAACCACGATCACCTGACACGGAAGTGGAGTTTCAGTTTGGATTCGTGGAGATATCGTGATGGTTTTTTTTGCCTTCTGGTATTACGTCGCTGTTAAACCAAGCCTCTACCCCTATGTTGGGCTAACCACGATCAACTGACACGGAAGTGGAGTTTCAGATTTGACTCGTGGGGTTATCGTGATGGTGTTAGCTTCTGGTATTACGTTACCGTTAAACCAAGCCTCTACCCCTATGTTGGGCTAACCACGATCACCCGACACGGAAGTGGAGTTTCAGGTTGGATTCGAGGAGATATCGTGATGGTTTTTTGCCTTCTGGTATTACGTTGCTGTTAAACCAAGCCTCTACCCCTATGTTGGGCTAACCACGATTACCTGACACGGAAGTGAAGTTTCAGGTTGGATTCGTGGAGATATCGTGATGGTTTTTTTGTCTTCTGGTATTACGTTGCTGTTAAACCAAGCCTCTACCCATATGTTGGGCTAACCACGATCAACTGACACGGAAGTGGAGTTTCAGATTTGACTCGTGGGGTATCGTGATGGTGTTTACCTATCTGGTATTACGTTGTTGTTAAACCAAGCCTCTACCCCTATGTTGGGCTAAAAACGATCACCTGACACGGAAGTGGAGTTTCAGATTTGACTCGTGGGGATATCGTGATGGTGTTTGCCTTCTGGTATTACGTTAACGTTAAACCAAGCCTCCACTCCAATTTTGGGCTGACCATGTTCATCTAACACGGAAGTGGAGTTTCAGATTTGATTCGTGGGGGTATCGTGATGGTGTTTACCTTCTGGTATTACGTTACCGTTAAACCAAGCCTCTACCCCTATGTTGGCCTAACCACGATCACCCGACACGGAAGTGGAGTTTCAGGTTGGATTCGAGGAGATATCGTGATGGTTTTTTGCCTTCTGGTACTACGTTGCTGTTAAACCAAGCCTCTACCCCTATGTTGGGCTAACCACGATAAACTGACACGGAAGTGGAGTTTCAGATTTGACTCGTGGTGATATCGTGATGGCGTTTACCTTCTGGTATTACGTTGCTGTTAAACCAAGCTTCTACCCCTATGTTGGGCTAACCACGATCACCTGACACGGAAGTGGAGTTTCAGATTTGACTCGTGGGGGTATCGTGATGGTGTTTGCCTTCTGGTATTAGGTTACCGTTAAACCAAGCCTCCACTCCAATTTTGGGCTGACCATGTTCATCTAACACGTAAGTGGAGTTTCAGGTTGACTCATGGGGTTATCGTGATGGTGTTTACCTTCTGGTATTACGTTACCGTTAAACCAAGCCTCCACTCCAATGTTGGGCTGACCATGTTCATCTAACACGTAAGTGGAGTTTCAGGTTGACTCGTGGGGTTATCGTGATGGTGTTTACCTTCTGGTATTACGTTACCGTTAAACCAAGCCTCCACTCCAATTTTGGGCTGACCATGTTCATCTAACACGTAAGTGGAGTTTCAGGTTGACTCATGGGGGTATCGTGATGGTGTTTACCTTCTGGTATTACGTTGCTGTTAAACCAAGCCTCTACCTCTATATTGGGCTAACCACGATCACCTGACACGGAAGTGGAGTTTTTAGGCTGTATTCGTGGAGATATCGTGATGGTTTTTTGCCTTCTGGTATTACGTTACTGTTAAACCAAGCCTTCACCCCCTATGTTAAGCTGACCATATTGACCTGAAACGGAAATGAAGTTTCAGATTTGACTCGTGGGGGTATCGTGGTGGTTTTTACCTTCTCCTGGTATTACCTTACCGTTAAACCGAGCCTCCACCCCTATGTTGGGTTTTCACCTGACACGGAAGTGGACTTTCAGGTTTGACTCGTGAGGATATCGTGATGATTTTTACCTTCTGGTTTTACGTTGCCGATACACCAAGGCTCCACCACTATGTTGGGTTGGTCATGTTCATCAGAGACTCAAGTGAAGTTTAAGGTTTGATTCATGGAGGTTTCGTGATTGCTTTTACAAAACGTTCCACAAAATTTGATAGAACCAATAAATCTATTGAAGACTATGATGCTTAATAAGACAACGCCCGACCTGGACTCGAAACCCGACGAAATAACTTGCTTTTAGATGGAAGATGCAAATGTGTGCACAGAAACTCTTCTCGAACGATTTGAGCAATAAATGCATGGCGAATTGGTCTCTTGTATTGCTTTCCCTCTACCAATAACAGATCATAAGATAAAGAAAATTATCAGTTTTTATTTTGTTGTTTTTATACTGTAACGATTCGCCCTTTTACCTTGGGAATGTTTCTTTATTTAAATATGTTATTTTGCTTATTACAAAATAATTAAATTGACTTACCAGGGCTTCTAGTCCTAACGTCACAGCTCAGGCAAAGACTGTCTGTCTGTGACGGCCTTCCAATCTTGAAGATAGAACTAGGTTACGTTCTAAATAACCATTGAATGTTTAAAAGACAATTATAAACAATTTATTTATTAAACACAAATTACCAATTGAACAAATGACAACCAATGTATCCAGTGGTTTATATCAAAACTACTGCTAACTATTCTTTACATATAGCAATTACATATTAAGTGTTCAAATTTATGTATCGAGAAGGTAGTAAATTAAGGGTTCATATTTATTTCAGAAATGAATGTCCAAAGTCGATTTCTACCGTTTATGTGTTAATTATTTATCTATCAAATTTTAAGTTAGTTAAAATTAAAATACATTTTCTTCATTATACTCTAAAACGTACTTGGTTGTGCACACCACTTGTATAACACTATAAAATATTTTATTTATCACTGCACATCGCTCTTGCAATAAGCGCACTTAAACAAAAAAAAGTACGAACTTTAACTATTTGAAACTCATAAAAAAAGGTTCTGGCTTCTTCTGTAAGTTGCATTAAAAAACTGGTACCAGCCTTGACATCTTAAATTTTGATTAATGAAAGCTTACAAATTTTCTAAATCATGTCCGAAATTACTATCACGTGTATCTCGTCCAAATACTTTTAGTGAAGTGGAGCAGTTGGATATACGCGCGAAGCTGAGTTCCTATGCAACCCCCCTTATTTGTTCTTATATACATTTTTGATTGGCTCGCAGGTATCACCCTATGCTTAAGTCATATGGCATGTTCTGGTTAACTTCCTTAACTTACCAACATCGTACGATATTTTACAATTTTGCCCGCTAGGGGCGCCTTAGTTCTTACGATAGTGTAACAAGTGTTCACCAAGAAAACAAATTTTTTTTTATATATTTGGCCGATCTAATTATAAAATAAAAATTAAATATGTAAATGAATTTATTTATTTACCTAATTATTTAAGTGTTACAATACTTACACTTTCCAGTCATGTTCTACAAGTAATAGTTATAAAAAATAATAACAAATATTCAATATTTTCTTATTTAAATTATTTAATTAATAAGTACGTTTTGGTTTCTAAGCGACGAAAAATTATTAAAAAATTCTGGCCAACTTTGAAGTGGTTATTGTAATAATTCAAACTTCACAGAATTGTTGCTATAGAGCTATAATGAGTGTTTTAAAACAAGAATACTAGTTTAATGTGAATCATTTTATGATTATTAGAACGTACTCTAACTCAAAACTTTAAATATGTAACTTTCAAATTAAAAAAAAATATTTGGCTGTAATAATTAGAATTCAATTTTATTTTTAAAGTGCCATCATTATTTATTTACAAAGAGAGAAACGCTAACATTTTTAATGAGGTAACAGCAAGATGTTTGAAGGTTTAACGACGTCAACCTTGGTACAAAAAGCAATGTTTTGATTGTACTAAGCGAAACGATTTGTTGAAACAGAACTTATGTTCTTGTTCAATGAAATTAACAAATGTTCTTGCAATTAATATTTTTCCATCTATAAAGTAGGAAACTATTAACAGTTCTGAAAAGAAATGCAGAAAAACTCTTGAAAAGATTCAAGTAAAGACTCATGGGCAAAATTTTGATACGGACTTCTGAAAATTAATATCAGGTGGTATTCTATGAAAACATTATGACAAAACCAATATCCCAGGATTCGTTCAATAACTCAGCGTAACTGTAGTTGGGAATCAGTTCCCTTTACAAAGGAGCCCAATAACGCTTCAGGGCTCTTTACGAAAACACTAACTTATTAACGGCAACTTGGCTTTTGCCCAGGCTGCTATTTACAGTAAACAAGTAACTTTCAATAATCCTTCACTGTAATGAAAAGCTTTCAGAGCTGCACTAGCAGTCATCCCAGTAATATGTTACAATAAAGAGCAGGTTACACTGTGTAAATACGCAAAACACCCATTTCATTTTATAAATAAAACGTTACTAGTATTTATAACTGTTATTTAATGATATTTCAGACGCTTCGAACTTATTTTATTTTAAAAGAATAAAAACAAACCCTGCTCACTTAAGCCGGCCCTTCCTACACAAATAAATGTATTTTAGCTTTAATTATATCTGCTTTCCATATTGTTTATAAGGGACAAGACAACTAACTATAAAACCACAAAGAATTAATAACGGTAAATAAGAGAAGAAACCTATAAATTTTATTCATGATAAATAAATCAAACGTTAAAAATAAATCTTTTGCCACCGTTTAAAAACAAAAAAAAATACAGTTTACGTGACGAACGTTGGTTGGCTTCATTCTCTCATTTAATACTAAAACAATAGCTAAAACGTTTTTTCCCACTGCAAATAAGTACACATTATGTTCTCTTCTCTTTTAATACTTTTAAAGATTACCTTTAAATTTTCTTTCTTTTAAATACCAAAACGTTTTCATTTTGTACCCGTTACATTGACATAGATTCTGGTGTGAGCCGAAGCGCTTACGAATTTCTATGCGTTTACATCCGTAAGCCGGAGTGTTGTCTTGGTGTAAATACCAGAGTCTATAAAAAAAATTAGCTGTTTTATTGGGACACTCTCGTACAACAGCTTTACGACACTCCGGCAGAAAACTTGAATAACTCTTTGTACAACATAACTTAATCGAAGTTCATAAGAATAGCTTTCCTTCAAGTAGGCTACTACACGAGTTTCGTTTTTTGTTCAACAGTTTTAATAGATTTGAAAGTCCTTTTTTAATTCTTTTCGGGGATTTTAAATTCTCTTGAATGGAAAGCAGATTATCAAAGCTTTAATCTTAACACGATTATATCCATGATTGGAAATTTAATGGAATTATATCGTCCCATTGCAGTAGAGTAGAAATCCCTTAGGAGCAGTCGGTTAGTATTGATATTACGGGGGAATATTTTTACTACACTTCGGCACTGTAATTTCTAAAATTGGGAGCTTATTTTTATTTTAATTTAAAGAGCGCTCGATGAACATTAAATTTAATTTTGGACCCCATTACCCGCAGATATGGAGGTGCAACTGTACTCCGGATATTACCTAACATGGTATGTGTGTGGGGGGGGGCGCTCTAGCGCGTGTATATTTTAAAGTTATAATATTTGAATTTCTTAATGATTATTTGAAATTTTTACAACATTTGTTACAAAACTGGTACATTTAAATGAATTTTTTAGCCAGAAGAAAGTTTAAAAAAGCCTTATAATTTTTTTGGGGTGATTAACCCCAAGTTTGCTAGATCACAATGCAAAGGACCTATATTACCTACATTGTGTAATAATTAAAGATATAACTTATGACAGACACAGGGATCATGCATCTCTCAGTGAGATGAACGGGAGAGTATAGTTAAGCTAAAAATTGATGGGGAAACCTGAGAAAGCATCATATAGAAGCTTCAAGAGTGTAAACTCTCAGGAGAATGTATTACCTTTCAACCTAAACAAAGAGAAGCAAAGTTGTCACTTACGGACATACCTTTAACAAGAAACGAATTAGTTTGGTTATCTCAACTGATAATTAAATTTTATTAATCACTTAAACAACAGTTTATGACTATCCGAACTTTAAATTTTGTAAATTTGTTAAAACTTACTGAGACAGAACGTTTTCGATCGCTATGTGCCGATCTTCATCAGTATCTCATAATTAAAGAATAAAAAACTAAACATATTCCTAAATTCGACGTTACATTAGCCCGTTTAATGAAATTACAATGGTAGCACTTTGAGCTACACAATATCAATATAATCAATATACATCAATTAAAAATACATTAAACATTGATCTTGTAACAATGTTATCCTTCCTACGACAACCTAAAAGTAAGAATATAAAAGAAAGAATCAATTATTCAATAAAAAAAAGCAATAGCCAAACTCAGTAGATAGAGAAAATAGACTTTAGTAAAGTGGAAATTAACTTAGTCGTATCGCGACAGTTGTTCGAGTATGCCATATTAACGCTTGGGTCCGAAAAGAATTTTTATTTTAAATCTATTAATACTGTAAAATTCCCGGACGCAGACAGATTTTTCCAACATTTCACAATGTTATATTTTTAGGTAGCGAAACAGTTTGCCTAAAACAAACTATCCACCAGATAATTGGTTTTATTTTCCCATCAGAGTGTAAAAAACACTACTTTCAATTTTTGTTACAATTCCCGATAGCAAACTTTTTATATGGAATAAAATTTTGAATTTATCTTCAAATTATCAAACTAATATTTCAATACTTTATTACAAAACATTTTTGGTTATAAGCTTTTAAAAACAACGGTAAACCAATCGACAGCTTCTGTTAAACTTCAACTTCTTATCTCAGAAAATAAAACACACTTAAAGAACTAAAAAACTTGTATAGAATATAATATAGTCTAAAATTTTGTATTTTTATTCATAAGTATAATCAAAGAACTCAGTGTGTTCTTAGCCAAGGACATTACTGCTAAAGTATCTTTTAAAAATAAAGATAATGATTTATTTTTCACCTTTTTTATTTTGAAAATTTTCCCTCTTATTACTTACTCTCGTTTAGAAAGGTGTTTTATAAGTTTACAGCTAAATAAATCTTAAACGATGAAATTGTTTACACTCTATAGTGGAGAAGAAATTCAAACAGAAAATAATGATGTAGGGCTTGACTGTAAACTCAGAATGTATTATGTGGTCTGAAGGAGGAAGGAAGTTTGACAGTTCATGCAAAGCAATGGAAGTGACTCAACACCATGTCGTTATTATTGTAGAGCCGCCTCAACGGCCGGAAGTCTGTTGAGGTAATTTCCTCTAAACATAACTCTCGCTACATTGAAGCGCACAACTACTTACAACTATGTACAATTCTTTAACAAAGACATTTCAACGTTAACTAAAGAGAATTACAGAACAATGTTGACAATTTACGTATTACAACAGAATTATATAGTGTTCGTTACTCCTCTTCCTATGACAGAGGGGTGGCAGGTACCCGTTAGAGAGTACCTTTGGAATGAGAGGCTGCACACTCATGAACTATCTTTCCTATATAAAGCTCAAGAAGAATCTTAATCTTGATGATTATTCGTAATATTTCCTTAACCTCCAAATAGAAAAAAAATATCATTTGTTTTGTTGGTGAAAAACTAGAATTCTAAAGAATCTCAAGTGGAGTTACCAATTAATTCCTACTAGTAACAATATTTTTACAAGTCATTCTATTTGTTAATGCAATATTTTATTTAAATAAAAACTTATTTGAAATTTATTTAAATTTGTATATTTTATACTTAATCTTTATACGTAAATTTTATTATAGAACATTATTATATTAGCCATTAACCTTTAGAGTTCATACATAATTTGTATTACTTAAAATGATAAAATTCAACTTCCCACTATTTATATTGAATTGTCCTGCCAGTTTTCCTGTTTTCGGACAAATTTTATATAATATATTATGAATTTACTTTGTAATTCCCTATATTCCTACATAATTTATTTATTTAATTTAAAATTCAACTCTCTGTTCCTTCAACTTCTATTTCTACTTCAAATGCTATAAAATAAAAGAATTGACTCTGTCCTAAGTCAATTCAGTTAAACTGATTTCAATATTTGCTTAAATAAAGTGGTTTTAAAATCAAACCCTTTATTAACTCTGGAGTTAGGTTCGCAAACTCAAAAAAGCGATTTCGCTGCGTGGCTGTCTCAGTATTTGACTATAGCTATTTCTAAACAATACAGATGAAAAACCAGGATGATACATATTCCTCTCAAGGTTACATATTCCCCTGTTAGAACCTTCCAGATTTTTTCTGGTTGCTCGTCTTTCAGGATATATTTCTGAAGCAGAAAACGAGCATCAAACATATCCCATACAGCATTCCTTGAGGTTGAATCTAATTTAGTGGAAGAAATATTGAAATAATCAAGCCAGATATAAAATGATCGTTCGGAAATTCGCAAGCGTGTGTGTGTGTGTGTGTGTGTGTTGTGAATGCGTGCGTGTGTGTTGTGTGTGTGTAACTGTGTGTGCGTGCGGGTGCGTGTGCGTGTATGTTGTGTGTGTGTGTGTGAGTGTGCGCGCGCGCGGGTGCGTGTGCGTGTATGTTGTGTGTGTGTATTTGTGTGTGCGTGTGCGTGTATGTTGTGTGTGTGTGTGTATCTGTGTGTGCGTGCGTGTGCGTGTATGATGTGTGTGTGTGTGTGTGTCTGTGTGTGTCTGTGTGTGCATGAGGGTGCGTGTGCGTGTATGTTGTGTGTGTATGTGTCTGTGTGTGTATCAGTGTGTGCCTGCGGGTGCGTGCGCTTGTATGTTGTGTGTGTGTGTGTGTGTACGTGCGGGTGCGTGTGCGTGTATGTTGTGTGTGTGTGTATGTGTGTATCTGTGTGTGCGTCCGTGTATGTTGTGTGTGTGTGTGCGTGTGTATCTGCGTGTGCGTGCGGGTGCGTGTGTGTGTATGTGTGTGTATCTGTGTGTGCGTGCGGGTGCGTGTGCGTGTGTGTGTGTATCTGTGTGTGCGTGAGGGTGTGTGTGTGTGTGTGTGTGTGTCTGTGTGTGTATCTGTGTGTGCGTGAGGGTGTGTGTGTGTGTGTGTGTGTGTGTGTGTGTGTGTGTGTGTGTATCTGTGTGTGCGTGCGTGTGCGTGTATGTTGTGTGTGTGAAATTGTGTTAAAATATTAACGCCACTAAAGGGAAAGTAAAATATTGCTAAGCGAATAGCATAAGAGAGAAATATCGAACCTTTTTCCTCGGCGAAATGTAAATTTAAAAGGTTGCAAACTTGAAATAATAACCCACTCTCGATCCAGGTTGCTTCTTAGGACTCGAATATATTATTTTTAGTAACATTATAGCCTGACAAATACATTGAATTTGAATATTAAAAATCAGAATGTATGCACTTCAGACTTGACTTAATGATTGGAACGTTAGTGGTACGAAATGAATGATATTACTGACAGGAATGCAGCCAATATGCCTTATGATATTAGAAGGCTATGAATTTGTTATTAGTATTAACACAAACTGAATTCAAATCACTTGAATGTGTTACCACATCTGAAGCCATATTTAAGCTGATACCGTGCTCGCACTGTATCTAAGCGTAGTTATATATCTACTACTAATGGCACAAATTCAAATATTTCACTTGTATGTAAGTGTTGCCAACATCTGCAACTGTGCCCACACAGGATATTAAGCCTCAAGCGTAGATATATCTCTACTCCTAATGGCACAAGATGCATTCAAATATATCACTTTTAATGTAAGTGTTGCCAACTTCTAAAGCTGTAATTGCCTCCAGGGGAAATATAGTTTTTTATTTAATGCGACGCTCTCTAAAACAACTAACATTAAAATAGTACAAAAACTCTATTTGGTTAACATACAATAATTACTGTTTTTTAACGACGCAATATTTATGTTTAAATTAGAATTAATGACTTGCCGAAATTATAATTAAAGACAATTTATGAGAAACTGAGTGAAACAAAACGTTATCGATTGCACTGTGCACTATTTCAGTCTATATATTCGAGTACATTTTTCTGCCTTTCCTAACAAAATATACATGCAAATATTCCTAATAGAAGTAAAGATAAGTATATTAAGAATTTTATTCAGTCTAGGTAGGTCACTGGGTATTAGCTGTGCTACACGCCAATAGTTTTATTGTAGTAGACCTAATATGGTGAACAGGTTTTCTATGTAGTAAAAAGGTGTATGGTATTTGAGTTTAGTTTGTTTATTTCTATGTTTTACTTTGTGTTTTGATATCTCTGTAAAAGTCATACTGTTCTGATGTGTTTTTGATTTTTTGCTTATTTTTTGTTATTCTGGAAAATGTTTAGGTTGGATGTGTATGCGTGCTTCTTTTTATAAAGTGGTTAGAAAAAGACGACTATCATATTAACGGGTTTATTCATCTTTTGAACCTTTGTCGAAAAGTTGCTCCTGTCTACCCGACAGTTTGTAGAGTATCGTTCGTATACCTTGTGCTTAAAGGAGTTCATTTCTATTACATCTGTTGTACTGTTTGTTGAGATATAGCTTGGTGTAGTTTAAAAATGCCACTCTATACAGTTTGTTTTTGATTTTTTGAGAAATCTGATTTAAGGTTTTGTTTACGAAGGCCCTTGAGTTTATTTTTTATTTTTATGGTGACGTTTATATGGGATTTGTATTTTGTGCCAAAGTTTAATAACTATTATATCCATTTCTGTGTGGTAGTAATGTAATTGTATTCATTTCTTTGCTTGACTTCGGTGTACATTGTTACTCCTTCATGTTGGAGTTTGGAGTTTAATCAGTTAGCTACCAGAGCCAGTTATTCACTATAAAACATAATTATGATTAAAAGTTTGCTTTAGAGAATTAAAATTACGTTTCAAAATGGTAAATCTTTTTCTAGCAAGAGCATTTGATTTCATCGTTGTTACCACGATGTAGTAACGCCCTGGGTAATACTGATACAGTTTTCCGAGATGCGACTCCAAGTTTCTGTGTCAAAATATCTTGAGAATACAATGGTCATCCCAATTCATTATAAAATCGTTTGCAACGTTGAACAATTTCTATTTTCGTAAGTTTATAAAACATTTAATTTCCATAAATCGAAGATCGAACAGCATAATTACCTCTAACATTATCTACGGCCCATACAGTCCTTATTGTCTGCTGAAGCAATACTTATGCCACAGCAAAACCCAGCGGTTCTACATTGCTCCAAAATGTCCTTTATTTTCACTTTCTTAATATTTCATATATATATATATATATATATATATATATATATATATATATATATATATATATATATATATAACCATTTAATAATTAGCTATGAAAAACGTCTCGTTTAGTTTCGAAATGCATCTAGGTGTAGCAAGGCGCACCAATTCAAACTACACACGGTTCGGACAACTGACCTCCAGGTTAATATGTATTTTCATCTAATTATACGACTAATTAGACTAATTATACGAATTGTAAGTAAACGAAAAGGCATTCAGAGTAAGTGAAAAGGCATTCAGAATA
Source organism: Prosapia bicincta (assembly GCA_036971475.1). NCBI lineage: Eukaryota > Metazoa > Arthropoda > Insecta > Hemiptera > Cercopidae > Prosapia > Prosapia bicincta. The sequence continues at coordinate 315,772,356 of JBAIZL010000002.1, forward strand.
TGTAGTCGTATTTACTGCTCGTCAATCAACGCCTCTCAATTATTTTATGTCCCAAATACAGTTACCTTCACTATTTTCTACCGATAAGAAAACGCTAATTGATTTCGAAATACAACTTATTAGAACTGCGAAACGTTATGAATCAAGTAAAAATTTCTAAGAAAATATCAAACATGAGAAAGGTAACTAAACGAGACATGATTTATTAAAAATGTTGAATAATTTTTAAAAACAGGAATTAATACTTTCACTCTTATAACCAAAACAAAAACATCTTCAACAACACTAGCTTAAGGATTTAAACACTAAGGATTTTCTACAATTAAAATTTACAATATCCTTCACCTCCTGAAATGTCATTACATTAAAAGGTGAGAAATGTATTACTTACATTAGTAATTAAAGGCGAAAAAATATTTTTTTTATTAACACTGGAGAGTGCGTATGATTAAGAAAGGAATCTGCATTCAAATATCAGTAGAGAAAAACCTTTAAACTACCCTAATATGGATTAACTAAATGGCTCTAATATGGCATTTACTTAAATTACAATCATTCTGGGAAACACAAATGGCCTGATGCTGAGTATTCATTAGTCAAGATTGGTCAAGTTAAAAGGGTCGAGTGTCGTAACAATTTGTGAGTAAGAATAACGGGAGAGGGCTCTATTACCTAACCACCATCTCCATTAAGGCATAACGATTAGAGTTTGCATACATTATCACTTGGTTTTACGAGTTGGCTCCCTCTTATTTTGATTTACACAATTAACTTTCAAATCCTCATGCAATAACGCACGGAACCATCAACACAGCACATACTGAACAATATGTATTTTTAAATAAATAAAACCTCTAAACCACAAATAACATTTATTTAAACCTTATGTACATTTCGATTGCCCAGCAATCATCTTCAGAGGTATTTAAAAAAAAAATACAACTAACTTTAAACAACATAATACAACAAATATATAGCCATAAACCTGTAACTACTTCGCCACGCCCCTTAATTTAAAAAACTAGTACGACCAATCATGTTGCAGTAAATTCCCCCTCTACAACTTGGTCCGGTCTTCCAACTCTCGTGGTGAAGAGTTACAGTTACAACCATTTCAATTTTACTAAAAATTAAAAATATTATTTATTAACAAAGTTATAACTATCTCCTAATTAATGAATATAACTGAGATTTAGGGATAGGCCCTTTATCACAATTTAATAAATTATTTTCGTCATATTTGTGAATGTACAAACTTTCAAAACTATTCAAAAGACCTTTTGAATTAATAGTTTTCAATAATTTTAGATCATTTAATTCTAAAGTGTGTTTAGTGTTTAGAATATGTTCTGCAACACTAGATTTTCAGGTCTTTGAAATTTTATATGGCTAATATGTTCATTAAATCTGGTTAATATTTTCCTTTTTGTTTGGCCAATATAAATTTTACTACATGAATTACAATTTATTTTATAAATCCCAGATTTATCTATCATCTTTATTTTATCTTTAGGGTTACCTAATACATTTTTTAAGCTATTTAAGCTTTTGTAAGCTACTTTTAAATTTACCTGTTTAAAAACTTTTTCTAGACCTTTTGTTAAATTTTGTTGTATTATGTTGTTTAAAGTTAGTTGTATTTTTTTTTTAAATACCTCTGAAGATGATTGCTGGGCAATCGAAATGTACATAAGGTTTAAATAAATGTTATTTGTGGTTTAGAGGTTATATTTATTTAAAAATAAACATTACGCCACAGTTGCTTCATACAGTTATAGAACAATATGTAGTTTAAAAAAATCTTGTTCGCGTTTCAAGCACAAATATTGATTTTTAGGTGGAAAAAAACTTTAGGCCTCAAAAAATTTAAACAAAACATTTTTAAACGTAAAATTTATATACAATATCAAGACTACCACAGTGGTACAATACATTAACAATAAAAAAAATTTGGAAACAACCCATTGGGGGTACACTATTTCGTGGTATTGACCACAAAATAATCAAAAATAAATGCCAATACAAGTTACCTAAAAGGTGAAACCTTTATGTATATTTCGATAATTATGTAATCCTCATCAAAGGGTCTTATTGAAAAATTACAATCTAGAAAACAATATGTTACAAACTAAACTAGAGTCTGTGACTAGACTAGAGTTTATTTTGTAACTTATTGTTTTCTAGATTGTGATTTTGTAATAAGACCCTTTGATGATGATGACATGGTCGTCGAAATGTACATATGGACAAATTAGTTTCGATTATTGTTGTGATGTTGGGGTTGTTTCTAATATTTTTATTGTAAAATTCTCAAAAACATACAACTGCATTGGTACGATAATCAAATTATTCTAATTCATAAAAATATTAAGACATTTTTTGTCATGGATTTTGTTTTCCATAACAATAAGCGAAATATTTAAATTTAACTTTATAACAAACCACTATGCCAAACTCATAATTCAAATAAATTACTGAAAAAAGGCCTTAATAGGTTCTTTCATATATATTCTTACATATTTTATTTTGTAGTGTGTGTGTGTGTGTGTGTGTGTTTGTGTGAGTGTGTGTGTGTGTGTGTGGGCGCGCGCGTGCGTGCTTGCGTTTGTAGATGTGTGCGTGTGTTTCTTTATTCATAGACTTCATCAGAATTCTCATTTTTTATAATAATCAGTGTGTAAAATTGACGTTTTTGGCACATTTTTTTAAAATTTTCAACTATTGTTTCTTCAACACCGAAAGTAGCTGTATTATAAGGTCTGTTTTGAAGCACTTCGAAATATTTAGGATGTTTTCGCGTTATAGTTTTTGGGAATGGCAATTGTAATAAAAATATATCGATTAGGGGTATTATGGACATAGGAAACACATAATATGATACATAACGTTATTTTTCGAATATTGTTTGCTTATACCATTCACTTTGTAAGATTTAGGATTTACATGTGTATAAACATGATTTTAAGACGGGTTAGAACAGCAAATCTAGTGTCGAAATCTCAACTGCAAATGACCAACTTCTAAATGAACATTTAACGATACTTCGGCGAAATGGCGATCCAAATGTTTTTTTAGCCTGTTGAAAATTTCAAAGTCCTCACACACAGCTACTGGAAGCAAAGTGTACTATTTCCATGCGTCTGTTCGGTTTTTGGGCTTTCAAGGTCCAAAGGGGTAGGTTATGCCTCCCTAGGACCAAGTCCCCAGTCTAGGGTTCCGGCCCTTAGGTAAGGCCAACCGAAAGTGGATAAAGGTCCGATTGCACTACCTGGACCGAACTAATAAGACGGGATATCGAGGTACTGAAACCTGGTTGTTTGGAAGGTTCTACTGATCCCGAGTAGTTCTGGAAGAGCGTCCGGGCAGCTATCACTAGGTGAGCCCCCCTCGGGCCTGACGCCTGGAAGGTAAAACTCCCAACAGTAAAGCTAATAAATGTGTTCTTTGGTAAGGGAGATACGAGCCGAGAGGCTAGGTGCTCCCTTGCTAAACTCTTCACTTTTCGCCATCTTTCTTTCTTCAAACATTTTCTCACAGCATAACTGCAAACTGTTCAGTTTTTGGAAACACAAGTGGAGAGCGCCGAAATTACACGCTGTGCAATATGCGCATGAGGAGAGGTCATAAGCAAAGTTGGATTTATGAAAGAAATGTAAAGTGGATACAGTTTCAGTGTCCAGGTGCACAGCTACCTTTCCCCATGTTCGTAATAGACAGTTTCCAATGTCATCTGGAAGAATTGTGAAGGTGGTAAGGTTTTGTCGTCTAGGTCATAATTAGTTCCCAATGCATGAACGAGATGTAAAGGGGCACAGTTTCGGTGTCCTGGCACACGGTCCTCTCCATGTAGGTAGACAAGCTTCCAAAATCCTGTAAAAAAAATATGTAGATGTGCGGTTTTTTTTGTCTAGGCACACTGCTACCTCGATACATGTTGGTGGTAGACAGTTCTCAATGTCCTAAGAAGAAAATGTGAAAGCGGTTCGGTTTCGGCGTTCAACCACAAGGTTACCTCTCTTCATATTGGCCGTAGACAGTTCGAGGTCATCTGAAAGAAATGTGCAGCGGGTATGAAATCGGTGTCCAGGCTCAATGATATCTAGGTTCATGTTGGTGGTAAACATCCCCCAATACTATATGAAGGAGAAGTGACGGTGGAACGGTTTCGGCGTCCAGTCGCACTATTAATGTCAATGTCAGTCTGCTTACGAGACGACCTGAAGGAAATATTAAGGTGGAAGAAAGAAATGTGCAGCGGGTATGAATTCGGTGTCCAGGCTCAATGATATCTAGGTTCATGTTGGTGGTAAACATTCCCCAATACTATATGAGGGAGAAGTGAGGGTGGAACGGTTTCGGCGTCCAGTCGCACTATTAATGTCAATGTCAGTCTGCTTACGAGGCGACCTGAAGGAAATATTAAGGTGGAAGAAAGAAATGGTTTCGATTCCAAGTAGAATGAATCGGGTGTCATTTGGCGTTTAAATGGTCAACAGTTTAAAGCTCGCATGCGTGCCTCGCTCAAGGTATGGTATCTATTCATCCCTTGAGAAGGCCTTTATATGCCGATGCACAGAAACGACTGCAGATGACGAGCAGTTGAAGAAACTTCCTCGCCATTCCTAGAGTGGTTATTGATGCGTAAACACGAAGAGACCTAGCTGGTAAAAGTCGTTCTAGGAGTTTAAGATCATTTCAGACAAGATGAATAGATGAGGAAATGCTGCTGGGCTTATCAAAATAAAGCTTAAAATACCCGACAATAAATTAGGTGTGAAGATGTTATAACTTTGTAAAATGGTAAATACATAACTCCGCTATTGAAATAAAATACAACGGTGGAAAAGAGAAAAGGTCGAGATAAAAATAAATAAAAATCTTACAAATACGTGACTTTATTAGTAATATTTAGTGCGAACAGTTAAATTACATCTGTTTTCCGCATCGAACAATATGTCGTTCTCACTGAAGTGTGGTCACGTGCCGGGTATTATAGGTCAGGGCGCGCACACATGCACCGGACAAAAAATACCTAAATAATATCTACATAACTTTTATATCTAAAGCCCGGCTTGCAACATTTATTTACTGCGTGGTTTTTAATAACAACCCGTTGAAAGGCAAGAAAATTTACTTCACTTTATTACAAAAAATTACTGTAATTTTGAAGTTTTATTTTGTAAAATAAGTATTTGAAATGGAGACCATAAATGTCTGTATAAAAATGTGTTCTCTCTTGAGAAATAAGACCTCCATTGTGGATATTTGAGATGTATTGTTTTAATAGCAAAATGGTTGCTTCCCCTTCCATATTCCCCGCTAACGGCAACATTCTCCGCCTATCAATAATAAACTAGTAAACTTTTTCTACGCTTAAACTTTTCTGTTCTATTTTATTTTCACTCAGCACAATTTGTCGCTTCAAAACATTCAAAACGTTTGTATGCTCACGCTATTGTAAAACATAATTGCATGTTAGAAATTGTAGCATTTGAAAGATAGTGCCTTAATTAATTTTTATATACATTATGCATTAATTATTTCTTATCCGTAAAATATGTTTAATTATTTACTTATATTTTCATCTGTGTGTAATGTTGCAATAAACGTAGCGCTCTTACGTGTTACATAATTCTGATCTCGCAACAAGATATAATACGGTATTATTTTCCATTATATATTAAAGTAATTTGTACACGACGCGAAGGTTGTATCTAAAATTACAAACTTTTACCAAAGATTATAACTTAACTTACAGAGATTTTTAAACAAATTTAAACTAATTTTTATTAATATACATAAAACATCTTCGAATTTTGTAAAGTAAACAACTGGCTCTAAATGCATATCAGCACCTCATTAGCATTGTCCTTCGTCTCCAATTACAGATCAGTAATTAAGATTCTGAAATTTAATTCGTCCATTATTGCTTCATTAAGCAATGTTTAAATAGCTTCGAACTTTATTTCCAAGGAAAAGATTTCTCTTCTCTTTACGTAATGAGATCCTCCAAAAATAATAATAGACTTATCGTCCATTATCTTCTGTATTGACTAAAGGTTTACCGTCTATCACTATGGAGCTATTGTAGCCTTAGTTACTTAGTTAGAAACTTAGTTAACACACGACCTGAGACAAAAACTGTAACTATTGTTACACTATTTATTATGATGGATGTTAAATATTGTAGTTATCTGTTACATGATTAATAGTTAACCTGCGCAGTTTTGTGCATTCTATTTGGATTAATAAGGGGTATGTTTCAAGAATGACACGTTTTAAAAAAGAAATACAAATCAAAATTTATTTTATTATTAATTCAAAATATAAGCAAAACTTCAACTTAAGAAAATTATACACCAATTACACTCGTCTTAAAATATTAAATCATTTTATAAAGTTAACCAATTTGCACAATTGTACCGTTATTGAGTTTGTGGAATGGCATAGATATGAGATATACACTATTATGATACATTAATTAAATATATTATACATATTCTGAATCTAATAATTAGTATTTGAAAAATATAATTACTAACGTCACGTGGATTAATCACTTTTCTTTATATTACTCGCAAAGTAACACATTTTTGAATTTTCACTTAATATTTTACCGGCTCAAAATTTTAAAGCCCTTAAACATTATTTTAAAGAATTCAATTTCGATATGAAAGACTGTACGAATTATTTATCACTTCGCTGGGAAAATTATGAGATAAGGTATACATTCTATACATTTCTAGTATAAATTTCCAGAATACATACTCGCTGGGAAAATTATGAGATAAGGTATACATTCTATACATTTCTAGTATAAATTTCCAGAATACATACTCGCTGGGAAAACTATGAGATAAGGTATACATTCTATACATTTCTAGTATAAATTTCCAGAATACATACTCGCTGGGAAAATTATGAGTTAAGGTATACATTCTATACATTTCTAGTATAAATTTCCAGAATACATACTCGCTGAGAAAATTATGAGATAAGGTATACATTCTATACATTTCTAGTATAAATTTCCAGAATACATACTCGCTGGGAAAATTATGAGTTAAGGTATACATTCTATACATTTCTAGTATAAATTTCCAGAATACATACTCGCTGGGAAAATTATGAGATAAGGTATACATTCTATATATTTCTAGTATAAATTTCCAGAATACATACTCACTGGGAAAATTATGAGATAAGGTATACATTCTATACATTTCTAGTATAAATTTCCAGAATACATACTCGCTGGGAAAATTATGAGATAAGGTATACATTCTATATATTTCTAGTATAAATTTCCAGAATACATACTCGCTGGGAAAATTATGAGATAAGGTATACATTCTATATATTTCTAGTATAAATTTCCAGAATACATACTCGCTGGGAAAATTATGAGATAAGGTATACATTCTATACATTTCTAGTATAAATTTCCAGAATACATACTTTATACAAGACGTTAAAATGTAGACTATACCTAAAGGAAATTGGATGATTTCGTAATATGCCAACGGTACGGTTATCTAATATGACGACTGTCTAATGGCCTACAATTAATGGTTAAACTTAATTTAATCCGGGTCTATTCCCTAATAATAATAATTTTAATAATAATTAAAAGTAAAATTGTATAATTTCACGTCGTGTATTTGTAAATATGTGTTGTGACATTGAAATTTAAAAATTAAAAATTATAATAATAAGAAATATTACGATACGTTTAGTTTTTGAAGAGTTTTATGTATTTTCTATAAGACATTAGAATGATACTGAACACTTTATAAGGTTATGCTACGTTCTTATCAACACCTTAGAGACTTTCTTGGTATGGACCTTATTCGGGATGTAAGAGGTTTATACATAGCCACAATACCCACTTCATTATATTTAATCTAAAAAAGCTTCTACGTAAAAGTATAAACATCATCAATTTTCTAAACCTTGAGAACATTTTTTTAATAAAAACCTACCCATGCATCAGCATTTTCATACAGACGAATTGGAGAAAAAGTTAAGTTTTCAGCGAACGAAAATCTTTAACAAAATGTTCAATCTAATATATTTATGTTTAGCCGTACTATGGACGTTGTTTTATAGAGTTCTGCTAATTGCATTACGATTAAACTTACTACTCTAAAACGGACTTGTAATCTATATTACAAAGACTCTCAAGTCTGACAGACGAAAGAGGAATTACAGTAGAAATTAAGTGATCTTTTTATTGTGGAAGCGAATTGTCAACTGAAGAAAATTACATCAACTGACTTCCTGTCGTTGAAGCAGTGCGGCAATGATAACGGCACGATGTTGAGTCACTTCCAGCACTTACATTAATTCTCAGACTTCCTTCCGCACTTGCAATAACTCAACTTTATTTACTGTGTTTAACTTCTAAATGGTTTATTTATTTTTAGCCTTTTTTCATTTTTCCCAAGAGACTCCAAGTACGATTTTCTGCAAACTTTTATTTTTTATAAAATGGGTTTTTGCGAAGAGTTTAGAGTAAGCTTCAAGTTTGAATAAAATTATTTTTACAAAGTTTTAGACATTTCAGTTTTGCACTGTAATAATTGGCCTAAAATTGGTTTAATGTTAAAAAATTTTGTGGTTAGGCCTATAGTATATCATCGAAAGAGGACATAGAGAGAGAGATCACGACATCAAGAGTACAAAGGGGCGTGCTTGATGTGGACGTAGTTACTAAAGTAGTTAATAAAACTTTCATCTTCCCGTTTCCTTCGCTTCTGTGAAGGAGAGTAAGGAAGTACAGACTTAGACTAAAAGAAAGGGAATATTCCTCCCCTGGTACTAAGAATAGGAGAAACTTATGTCACGGATGCCTACCTGAAGTAGCCAATTACAAATACGACCTTTTTATATATTATTTAACAGAATCGCCATTCGTATACCTTTACTGAGAAAACCCTGATCTACTTCTTTATCTACCTACCTTTCTCTTTCTTCAGGTTTTTCATTCGTCTGTCTAAATCTCTCATAACTAATCTGTCTAAATCTCTCATAATTAATCTGTCTAAATCTGTCACAACTAATCTGTCTCAATCTCTCATAAATAATCTGTCTAAATCTCTCGTAACTAATCTGTCTAAATCTCTCGTAACTTATCTGTCTAAATCTCTCGTAACTAATCTGTCTAAATTTCTCGTAACTAATCTGTCTAAATCTCTCGTAGCCAATCTGTCTAAATCTCTCGTAACTAATCTGTCTAAATCTGTCATAACTAATCTGTTTAAATCTCTCGTAACTAATCTGTCTAAATATGTCATAACTAATCTGTCTAAATCTCTCGTAGCCAATCTGTCTAAATCTCTCGTAACTAATCTGTCTAAATCTGTCATAACTAATCTGTCTAAATCTCTCGTAACTAATCTGTCTAAATCTGTCATAACTAATCTGTCTAAATCTCTCGTAACTAATCTGTCTAAATCTCTCGTAACTAATCCGTTTAAATCTCTCGTAACTTATCTGTCTAAATCTCTCGTAACTAATCTGTCTAAATTTCTCGTAACTAATCTGTCTAAATCTCACGAAACTAATCTGTCTAAATCTATCATAACTAATCTGTCTAAATCTCTCATAACTAATTTGTCATAATCTCTCGTAACTAATCTGTCTAAATCTCTCGAAACTAATATGTCTAAATCTCTCATATCTAATCTGTTTAAATCTCTAGTAACTAATCTGTCTAAATCTGTCATAACTAATCTGTCTAAATCTCTCGTAACTAATCTGTGAAAATCTCTTATAAGTAATCTGTCCAAATATCTCATAACCAATCTGTCTTAATCTCTCATAACTAATTTGTCTAAATCTCTCGAAACTAATCTGACTAAATATCTCGTAGCTAATCTTTCTAAATCTCTCATAATTAATATGTCTAAATCTCTCATAACATTCGATTTTAATTGTTGTCCATTACAATAAAAATACAACCTTCTCTTATAATTGAAAAACGTCAGTTATAATTTTATTAAATTATTCATTATATGCATAAAAATATAGTTGCATCTGCCGCTAATTTGTAAATAAAAAAAGTCAACTCAAGGCTACTGTAAATACATCAATACAAAACAAAACTAATTCTTTACGTTGACTATGAACTGACAGTGTAATAAAAAGAGGCGTGAATATGACGACCGTAATTACATGGTTTGGATGGTGGCTTGTTGATCTATGTTATTTAATAAAGGCTACAGAAATAGTATTTTGTGTAAGGGCGAGAGTTGTAAATATTTACTTGCCTTGTACATAAATACACGAATAGATTCAGTTATATAACAATTTACATATTATTATAACATTCGCATAGCAAAATATTTTGTGTTTGAAATTTCATAAATTACTTAATTGGTTGTTAAGTCACTGAATTAATCAAAGCGTGCGGTTCCTGAATTCATCTCCAAATGAATGGAATCGCAGCAGAATGTCAATAACTGTCGTAAATATGAAATCCCAGAGCTTGAAGACAAGTTAGTCAGAGCTGTCGCGTGAAAACAATTATGGAAATGACTTTACCAAAATATATTACTACTTCGATATAGTGAACATTCTACAATGGTCGCCTTTTCTCTATAAATATTGTTTAGAGTTGTTTGTAATTACAAATACTTACACATACCGCAAGCGAGAGAAAGTTGTTTAGATTTACATCATTCTAAATCCATTCTTATTTGTTTAAATTTGACAAATCGACTCTGGACTTCACCAATGTTCACTAATATTGGAATGATCCTGAATGACAACAAAACCTGTCCTCCTATCATCCTAGGTCTCATCCACGTTTTCAATCTCTACATGTAGAACATCTGCAGAACAGTAGCTCAGACACTGCTCCTGCTTCATTAATTATTTATAACTTCATGATTCCAGTGTAATTACGCGGATTCCGCTAGAAGCTTAGTAAGCCCTACATTCTACATACAGGCTGTATTAAAGCTCTTAGTATTTAATGTTCGATTAATTTATCTAACCCGTGTCTACTTTATGTATAAATCATTCAATGTGCTATTTACATATGTTCTATTATCAGCTAATAAAGGCAAAGCGAGTACCTTCGGAAGAGAATGCTTTTAAAAAGTATGATTTAAAACTTTGTACCACCTAACGAATCTTAAAAATCATAATAATATACCTTAAAAATCCTTTGTCAGTCGTACTGGGCATAAGTGAAGCACAGTGGTTCGGGGAGGTTATATTGACCTCCACGCTTCAAATTTAAGTAATAAAAATTTCACTCAAAAACTGGAGTGAGTTTCCCTCTAATGTAACTTTTACTATATAGAAAAAACACCAAAATTAAGCTGTACAAAATGGGATTTTTCATATCCACTCTAGTGACACGAGATAATTACTTCCTTATTATTGCGATAAACTTTCTTTCTTTTTGGGAAAATCTTCCTAATTTTCATCTCACTCTCCTTTTCAGTAAAATCCAAGACTGACTATAACTAGTTCAGACTATTCACAACCACTAACATACTACTCCTTCGGGGAAACTAGTTCAGACTATTCTCTAACCACTAACATACTACTCCTTCGGGGAAACTAGTCCAGACTATTCACAACCACTAACATACTACTCCTTCGGGGAAACTAGTCCAGACTATTCACAACCACTAACATACTACTCCTTCGGGGAAACTAGTTCAGACTATTCACAACCACTAACATACTACTCCTTCGGGGAAACTAGTTCAGACTATTCTCTAACCACTAACATACTACTCCTTCGGGGAAACTAGTTCAGACTATTCTCTAACCACTAACATACTACTCCTTCGGGGAAACTAGTTCAGACTATTCTCTAACCACTAACATACTACTCCTTCGGAGAAACTAGTTCAGACTATTCTCTAACCACTAACATACTACTCCTTCGGGGAAACTAGTTCAGACTATTCTCTAACCACTAACATACTACTCCTTCGGGGAAACTAGTTCAGACTATTCACAACTACTAACATACTACTCCTTCGGGGAAACTAGTTCAGACTATTCTCTAACCACTAACATACTACTCCTTCGGGGAAACTAGTTCAGACTATTCACAACCACTAACATACTACTTCTTCGGGGAAACGTAATCAGCTTGTTCTGAAATAAAATTTCCTTTGGGATATTTTTATTGTTATGTTTTCGAATTACAGTGTGCTTAGTTATTCAAGTTCTGCAAAGAGTTTTATATGGCAAATGCACTTTTACACAAATGATATTAAATTTAAGCGTGCAATTATTTCTCGTGCTATACACTGGTAAAGTTGCACATGCTGGTAAAGTTGCACATGCTGGTAAAGTGCACATGCTGGTAAAGTTGCACATGCTGGTAAAGTTGCACATGCTGGTAAAGTTGCACATGCTGGTAAAGTTGCACATGCTGGTAAAGTTGCACATGCTGGTAAAGTTACACATGCTGGTAAAGTGCACATGCTGGTAAAGTTGCACATGCTGGTAAAGTGCACATGCTGGTAAAGTTGCACATGCTGGTAAAGTTGCACATACTGGTAAAGTTGCACATGCTGGTGAAGTGCACATGCTGGTGAAGTTGCACATGCTGGTAAAGTTGCACATGCTGGTAAAGTGCACATGCTGGTAAAGTTGCACATGCTGGTAAAGTTGTACATGCTGGTAAAGTTGCACATGCTGGTAAAGTGCACATGCTGGTAAAGTTGCACATGCTGGTAAAGTTGCACATGCTGGTAAAGTTGCACATGCTGGTAAAGTTGCACATGCTGGTAAAGTTGCACATGCTGGTAAAGTTGCACATGCTGGTAAAGTTGCACATGCTGGTAAAGTGCACATGCTGGTAAAGTTGCACATGCTGGTAAAGTTGCACATGCTGGTAAAGTTGCACATGCTGGTAAAGTTGCACATGCTGGTAAAGTTGCACATGCTGGTAAAGTTGCACATGGTGGTAAAGTTGCACATGCTGGTAAAGTTGCACATGCTGGTAAAGTTGCACATGCTGGTAAAGTTGTACATGCTGGTAAAGTTGCACATGCTGGTAAAGTGCACATGCTGGTAAAGTTGCACATGCTGGTAAAGTTGCACATGCTGGTAAAGTTGCACATGCTGGTAAAGTTGCACATGCTGGTAAAGTTGCACATGCTGGTAAAGTTGCACATGCTGGTAAAGTTGTACATGCTGGTAAAGTTGCACATGCTGGTAAAGTGCACATGCTGGTAAAGTTGTACATGCTGGTAAAGTTGCACATGCTGGTAAAGTTGTACATGCTGGTAAAGTTGCACATGCTGGTAAAGTGCACATGCTGGTAAAGTTGCACATGCTGGTAAAGTTGCACATGCTGGTAAAGTTGCACATGCTGGTAAAGTTGCACATGCTGGTAAAGTTGCACATGCTGGTAAAGTTGCACATGCTGATGCACATATTGCACATTAGAATCGTACGTACTGAGACTAAGTTCTTTATTAAAACCAATAAATAACAAACATTACTAATTAGATGCAACAACATAACGTAATGCACCCTGAGTACTTGAGTACTACACTGTCTGATATGAAAACAGTTTCGGTAAAGGAATATTTTCTAGAGTTCGGTTATTTAAAAAAAAGAGGCACCATTCTCCAAGAGCCGATCCGGATTCTTGCACATTTCTCGGAAATTGTAAAATGAAAACAATGAATTTCGTAAAAATTATTCTACATTATAACAAGTAATATAATTTAAAAAAATAATAAATTCCTACTATATCAACAAAGAAAAGTTTCATTTTACTTTATAATTATAATTAATATATATAAATATATACATATGTCAGAGTAACATTATTAATTGGCAAAATATAAAGCGAATTTCCTAGAAATATCATTTCCCTTTCTATATATGGTGTTAGACAATTATTTTTTTGTTTGCTACTATTTATAGGCTTTATTTTTCTCTTGCATTTGTGTTGTAGTTTCTTTTCGCTTTCTTTTGGCATTGTCCGTTTGTGAAGAAAGGTTCGATATCGCAAATCCAGTTTGTTTATTTTATTCTTTTCTTTCAATTTTAATCCTAGAGCATTTTATATGATATTGTGAGGTAACCATGGCAATAACTTAAGGTAGTGATGGAGCTTTCGTTGACAACTAGATGTTGGCCAAAGATAAATGCATATAGCCCCAACATTTTTGAGTATTATATTTCTAGCTATTAGAGAGCTGGCTCAGTACCAAAGCGCTAAGACTTTGAACTAGAAAACACTCAGTTCAAATCCGGCCGAACCCCAAAAATTTTATAATTTAATTATTGAAAAAATATTTGAAAAAACTGTATTAACATCAATTGCCATCCATTATTGTTAAAAATAAATGTATTTGAATTTGACTGGATTAGTAAAAACGTATTTTATTAACCATTGAAAATTTGTACAAGATATATATGTATGTATATATATATATATATATATATATATATATATATAATAAATTAAAAATATTTCAAAAACAAGAATACTTTTAATGAATATATTTATTCAAAGCTTTTCACCGATAAAATAGTATCAGCATCTTCAGGAAAATAATTATCTAATAAAATGGATTTTATTAGATAATTATTTTCCTGAAGATGCTGATACTATTTTATCGGCGAAAAGCTTTGAATAAATATATTCATTAAAAGTATTCTTGTTTTTGAAATATTTTTAATTTATTAACTATATTACAAGAAAACATATCATCATATTTAATATATTTAATATATATATATATATATATATATATATATATATATATATATATATAATATTAAAACAACATAGGTTATTCAAATACAAGAATATTTATTAATTTATATTCAAAGCTTTTCGTTGGTAAAGAGTACCAACATTATCAGGAATGAAAGTTTTGATTTTGATTTTCATTCCTGATGATGTTGGTACTGTTTACCAACGAAAAGCTTTGAATATAAATTAATAAATATTCTTGTATTTGAGTAACCTATGTTGTTTTAAATTATTAAACAAGAAAACGTATTATATATATATATATATATATATATATATATATATATATATATATATATATATATATATATATACATCAGTAGAGTATAAGTTAATAGAAGAAATTGAATCATTTAAAAACTCATAAAAAGGACTATATGATCAATCTTTAAACCAATTTATTATTATTTATTTCATTAAAAGTAAACCAAATCACTAGTTTATTAACAAACATTTTTTTTCTACTTTTTAGGGTTAAAAAGTGTATAAGGTCTTGGTAGTTAGAACAATGGTGAATCTCAAATTAATTGTAGTGACATATTTTCGTTACCCGTAAATACAATTAGGTTGTAATTTGTGTTATATATATATTGCATAGAAGAATTATTTTAACAAATGTATTCTGTAACAAATGTTAAAGCTTTAACCCTATCTATACAACACCTAAAAGCGCCAATATTGAAGTGATATTTTGGTGTATCGGCGAGATCGTGCTAGATGCCAACAACCACCGTGGCACTGCCTCTGTGCATCACACTCAACCTAACTAATCAAGCAAAAGCCATTACGTAATTACAGCGCTGTACAATGTGGTGTTAGGTTTAATTAGCCCCAACTGTAATACCTTATTCGAGAATACTTGTGCTACCATGTATACTACCTGAACTACACAGATACAGTCTTTAACCTCAATCTGGCTTTAACATCGTCTGTCGGTCTGAAGACGCTATCACACAAAATCATTTAGCGCTCTAATCTGCCTTTATAAATAGCATTTCTATCCTCACATTTAGCGTTCCAATCCCTATTTATAAATCACATTTTGATCTGCTACTATCTTACATATCACCAAACGTTTGTCGCGTTGGACATTTAGCGATACTCTTTCTTGGATGTTACTTGTATGTCTTGTAAGATCTGGTTTAAGGCACTAAACCAGGAGATAGGAAGAAGATTAGTTAGACAGTACCACCTAATTTTAGAAAAATACTTTAAATCTTTATGGTGATTATGTGATTAATAGATTATATGCTCATTTGTTAATTACAATTATTCATAGAGTTCACGATCCTAAGATTGAAGTTAGATAAAGCACAATATTGTATAGCATAACAGATTATTAAAAATGACACTCATATAAATTGACGTCTATAGATATTAATGAAATAGATTTTATATATGCCAAATAAAGATAAAAACTGAACTTCAAAAATAGTTTTTTAATAAATTCGTCGCTCAACGTTTCGATTCACTTACTGAATCATCCTCAGGAGCCAAATATTAAACAACATTATAAAATAAAAGCACATCGTCAATAGTTTATATAAAACTTTTTATTAAAACTATTTCAATAAAATTATTTTATAAAAGCTTAATATAATCCATGTTCGCCTAACATGTGTAGTCCTCTGAGCAACAAGCGTGGAAATGTAGAATAAAGATTTTATATAAAATTATAATTTGTTTTTCTTTATCAAAAGATTATGACTAAATTAAGTCAGTTTAGTAAATTTCTCAAAAAAAATTTTCATCATTTCTATAAAAATATATTGTATTGAATTAGTATTTATTACTAATTTCACTCTGTTTTTGGTCGAGCTTTGCAGTTCGTAATTTCATAACGTAAACTTTGCAATGTTAATTAAAGCTATAAAAATATAGATAATACATATGATAGAACTCAATTGAATATAACTTAACTATATATGATAGCTACAATGTTTCATTTTCAGAACCGTCAGCTAATTCAGTATTTGTAGTACTGAGATTTAAACCTAAACTCGCTTGGATTGACTCTAAAAAGTAATTTAAAAAATAACGTTTGCTTATAAATAAATAAAAATAATGTTTCTAAATAAATGTAGAATAAGGCGTGTATCCTTGACGTTATTTTAAAGGTGAAGAAAAAATAATTAGGATTAAAAACATATAGAAATATAATTATTTCATTAGAAATATCGATTGACAGAAGTGACAAGGTTAGGTTAAAAGAGACTAAAATGTTTGAATAATTGTTTCTTTTAATATTATCATTGCAAAAAACGAAACGCTGATTGTTTCTAACATCACAATGATATAGTTATAACTGAAAAGAGACCAAATGCTAGCAAAGTAGACATTGTAAATACTGATTAATATATAGATAGACCAATATGAGATATTGAGAATGAACTACAAAAAGAAGATATTTCTAATCAACAACTTCAAAAAATTAAATGGTAAAACAGTTCTAGGGATAAACGTAAAACGTAAATGGTAAAACAGTTCTAGGGATAAACGTAAAACGTGAATGAAGCTATAGGGAAAATCGTAAACAATGTTTTAAAAAACTCACAATTGTAGCTTAAAAGATATCCTTGTTTCCATAAATTGAAATCATTTTAAAGCAATAACAACCTTATTACCACTTACATATGAATAAGGTAAAATAAAATATTAAATATAAAGCTTTATTCAAGGAAGGCAAAACACGTTTTACTTTTCGCCAAATTTTAAAAAGTTATGAATTTTATTCATTAAACGACTTGTTTATACTTCCTATTTCACAATTGATTTATTATTTTTTTAAATAAAGTAAATCAAAGATAATAAAGTTTCATGATCAGCTGTACTACTGTTACTTCGTTTATTCGGACCTCTCTAGAAATAACGATAATTTCACCATTGCAACTCAAATATATTGACGAAAAACCTTCATATACCGAAGTTTTTAGTGTTTTGAACGATATATCAACTATAACTCAAGGTTTTGGCTTTATAGATCAAAGTAACTCACAATTCTATAACACGTTCTACATGGTTAACCTCTTAGAAGTTTGATGAGCGCATCTCATTAGGCCGAAGTAGTGCAATGACCTGAACACGAGACGTAACAATTAGGACTGTTTTTGTTGTTGCTGTAATTACATTACACAACATGACTGTTATACTGTTGCAAAACAGTACAATGTATTTTATATTATTTGTATTACTCTAAATATATACGGTAATTAATACAATCTACAGTTGTTCTAAGATGTAAACAATACGTGTATATGCTTACTTTATTTGTAGGCCTTTGTACTTTATTTCATTCCTATTGGTGAATAACTTTCAGATAAACTAACTATTGGTACAAAATTAGATAGAGTACAAGTCAGTACTCTACAACTTGAATTCGGCCATTTTCACCCTCGGTTACTCGAACTTCTTTTACACGAAATACTCCTTAACTTGGATTTTTCGCTAGTATCTTCAAAATCTAATTAATGAGACAGCCTGTACTTTAAACGCTGATATAGATTGTATGTATTACGTTCAAAATTATTATAATATACGATATATAACATATATTTCTTATAAGACAAAATCATATACAACGTATTGAAATATAATGTGAATAGCAGTTTGTGTAAAAGCCAAGTTGCCTTTATAAGTTAGAGTGTGTGTTTTTGTAAACCTGAAGCGTTATTGGGCCCCTTTGTATAGAGAATTGATTCCCTACTACCGTTAAGCTGAGTTATTGAATGGATCCTGGGATATTGGTTTTGCCATAATGCCCCCCCCCCCGTGTAATACCACATGATATTACTTTTTATACGCCTATAAACATATACTTTTTATATGTCTAATAAGTTTTGTCCAAAAGACGTTCAAACGATCATACAAAATGCACTACATAAAGTTGTGACACTATGTGTATATAATTACACGTAAACTGACATCTACCAACCTATAGCAAAACTGTGCTTAACTATTCTTAAAACAATATAATTTCGAAGTGGCCAAAAATTAATTCTTTATCGATCTATAGGCCTAGTTAAAAAAAGGAATTTACACTGTAAGTTAACCTAGTATAATGTAATGTATACATTTGTAAAAATATACTTAAAAACATGATGAAACAATACGGAATGTAAATAAAGTAATTTAAATATATATATATATATATATATATATATATATATATATATTTAAAACAACATAGGTTATTCAAATACAAGAATATTTATTAATTTATATCCAAAGCTTTTCGTTGGTAAACAGTACCAACATCATCAGGAATGAAAATTAATTGAAGTAATTTTCATTCCTGATGATGTTGGTACTGTTTACCAACGAAAAGCTTTGGATATAAATTAATAAATATTCTTGTATTTGAATAACCTATGTTGTTTTAAATTATTAAACAAGAAAACGTATTATATATATGTGTATATATATATATATATATATATATATATATATATATTAAAACAACACTGGTTATTCAAATACAAGAATATTTATTATTTTATATCCAAAGCTTTTCGTTGGCAAACAGTACCAACATCATCAGGAATGAAAATTACAATAATGTAAGCTATAGGCCTAAAACATATATATATATATATATATATATATATATATATATATATATATATATATATATATATATATATACACTTTTGTATATTACTTGCGATCATGAAAGTTTTGTTAGCTTACACTTGGAGGAGACAATGAAGAAGTCGTAAGACGAAAACGTTTCCTTAATTAACAACCAGCTCGCCATGAATGGGTGATGGATATACCAAAGTTAAACCAAATCGGTTAAGTACACTTTACAACTAAACTAAATAAATAGGTATTATGACCTTTAAATACTGATACTAAAAGTTATCATTACAAAGACAAACATATACTGTAAAAAGTAAAATATACACAAACAGGTTACCATTTCTCCTATATATAGTTTGAGGATGTGCAAGAGCCAAAGAAACTGAAACTTTTAAATCTAACTTGTCCTGCCAGCTTTGCTTTGTTAACACATATATAGGATAAGCAAATTTGAATGCGACTGTACCTCAGACAGGTCCCTTTACGCGCACACAAAGAACAGAAGAATAGCACCTAACTGAAACTTAAATCTAACTTGTCCTGCCAGCTTTGCTTTGTTAACACATATATAGGATAAGCAAATTTGAATGCAACTGTACCTCAGACAGGTCCCTTTACGCGCACACAAAGAACAGAAGAATAGCACCTAACTGAAACTTTTAAATCTAACTTGTCCTGCCAGCTTTGCTTTGTTAACACATATATAGGATAAGCAAATTTTGAATGCGACTGTACCTCAGGCAGGTCCCTATTCGCGCACACAAAGAACAGAAGAATAGCACCTAACTGAAACTCTTAAATCTAACTTGTCCTGCCAGCTTTGCTTTGTTAACACATATATAGGATAAGCAAATTTTGAATGCGACTGTACCTCAGGCAGGTCCCTATTCGCGCACACAAAGAACAGAAGAATAGCACCTAACTGAAACTTTTAAATCTAACTTGTCCTGCCAGCTTTGCTTTGTTAACACATATATAGGATAAGCAAATTTGAATGCGACTGTACCTCAGACAGGTCCCTTTACGCGCACACAAAGAACAGAAGAATAGCACCTAACTGAAACTCTTAAATCTAACTTGTCCTGCCAGCTTTGCTTTGTTAACACATATATAGGATAAGCAAATTTTGAATGCGACTGTACCTCAGGCAGGTCCCTATTCGCGCACACAAAGAACAGAAGAATAGCACCTAACTGAAACTTTTAAATCTAACTTGTCCTGCCAGCTTTGCTTTGTTAACACATATATAGGATAAGCAAATTTGAATGCGACTGTACCTCAGACAGGTCCCTTTACGCGCACACAAAAAACAGAAGAATAGCACCTAACTGAAACTTAAATCTAACTTGTCCTGCCAGCTTTGCTTTGTTAACACATATATAGGATAAGCAAATTTGAATGCGACTGTACCTCAGACAGGTCCCTTTACGCGCACACAAAGAACAGAAGAATAGCACCTAACTGAAACTTTTAAATCTAACTTGTCCTGCCAGCTTTGCTTTGTTAACACATATATAGGATAAGCAAATTTTGAATGCGACTGTACCTCAGGCAGGTCCCTATTCGCGCACACAAAGAACAGAAGAATAGCACCTAACTGAAACTTTTAAATCTAACTTGTCCTGCCAGCTTTGCTTTGTTAACACATATATAGGATAAGCAAATTTGAATGCGACTGTACCTCAGACAGGTCCCTTTACGCGCACACAAAGAACAGAAGAATAGCACCTAACTGAAACTCTTAAATCTAACTTGTCCTGCCAGCTTTGCTTTGTTAACACATATATAGGATAAGCAAATTTTGAATGCGACTGTACCTCAGACAGGTCCCTTTACGCGCACACAAAGAACAGAAGAATAGCACCTAACTGAAACTTTTAAATCTAACTTGTCCTGCCAGCTTTGCTTTGTTAACACATATATAGGATAAGCAAATTTGAATGCTACTGGACCTCAGGCAGGTCCCTTTACGCGCACACAAAGAACAAAAGAATAGTAACCTAACTGAGACTGGCCGTATTTCAGCTCCATCAGTCACTTACTGGATGTTTGCAAGCTATCTTATTTATAATTTCC
The DNA here is from genome assembly GCA_036971475.1 of Prosapia bicincta. Classification (NCBI taxonomy): domain Eukaryota; kingdom Metazoa; phylum Arthropoda; class Insecta; order Hemiptera; family Cercopidae; genus Prosapia; species Prosapia bicincta. The sequence goes on from JBAIZL010000002.1 coordinate 315,793,759, forward strand.
TTAATTTTCATTTCATATAAAAATTGTTAATAAACACATATTAGGAAAGAACGCATGGATTTCTTTACTATACCTTTCACTAACATATATATAATACTCTACGACATGTGTTTAATTTCTTGTGATAATGTTGTGCTGAAATGATATACGATAAACATTTTGAGGTACAACACAATTTCAATAATCAGAGTAAACAGAGTATGTCCAATATCTACTTGTAAGCGTGCAGCCTTAAACTGTGTTAGTGGACTTACCTGGCGTCCAGCCTCACTTCCAGTTTGCTAAACCAAAACTTTGTTCTTCTGCATATTGTGCGCGGCTTTTTTATGTGTAAGTGGACTTACCTGGCGTCCAGCCTCACTTCCAGTTTGCTAAACCCAAACTTTGTTTTCTGCATAATGTGGGCGGCTTCCTTATGAGTAAGTGGGCTTACCTGGCGACCAGGCCATTTCCTGTTTGCTAAATTCATACTTTGTTCTGCTGGATAATGTGCGGCTTTCTAATGTGTAAGTGGACTTACCTGGCGACCAGCCCATTTCCTGTTTGCTAAACCCATACTTTGTTCCGCTGGATAATGTGTGGCTTTCTTATGTGTAAGTGGACTTACATGGCGACCAGCCCATTTAATGTTTGCTAAACCCATACTTTCTTCTGCTGGATAATGTGCGCGGCTGTCTTATGTGTAAGTGGACTTACCTGGCGACCAGCCCATTTCCTGTTTGCTAAACCCATACTTTGTTCTTCTGGATAATGTGCGCGGATTTCTTATGCTTAAGTGGACTTACTTGGCGTCCACCCACACGTCCAGTTTACTAAACCTATACCGTGTTCTACTGGTTAATATGTGCGGGATTCTTGTGCATAAGTGTACCTACTTAACGGTCAGCCCATTTCCTGTTTGCCAAACTTTGTTCTGCTGAAATAGCAGCCTCCTTGTATGTAAGTGGACCTATTATGGCACCCTACTTCACTCCAAGTTTGTTAAACGTATAGCTTGCCCTCCTTCATTACGTGTATGACATTCGTGTGTGTAAGAGGATCTACCTGGGATCCAAACACACTCTCAGTTTGCCAAATCTATTTCTTGCAGTGCAACGTGTTGCACAAGGGAAACAAACAACACCAACTGAACCTTGAGATTGAAACAGGTTAGGCTTCAGAATACAGATCTGGAAGTAGCTATTATTTTTGTCATTTAAACAAGACAAACACAAGTATCTTTTTGTAGATAATTTTTAATAACATTTTAAAGAGTATACAAATAAAAATAATTTAAATGTTTTAGTAAAATGTGTGGCTAATTTTAAAAATACATTTACACTAATTAACGTTAAAAATGTACAGGAAATGTAAATTTTAATACATTCACCAGAAATTATTATCACGCGGCAACTAAGTGCAAAACCATGTCTAGATCATTAACAAAATTATCTTCTAGACATGTGATTAGAAGCGTGAAGGTTAATCTACACTACTCATCTCTTTCAATTGAAGAACCATACAATACAAATACGATGAACTTTAATGGTTTTGTCAATGATAAGCGTAATTAATAATTATTTTAATAACAACAAGAAAAACAAATATTAAATATTAGATAAATTATCACCGTGTATATTGTTAATTATCTTTGAGATATTCTTCTGCAGGCAGGTGTTTTATGGGTTATGACTTATATAAAACGATTCAGAACTTTATTACTTATAAAATATTGAACAGATAAAGAGAGAGAAGGAGAGGGAGGGGTAGTTGCATCGTTATTAATTACTTGTTTTAAAATAATAAAACGCCTTATGAAAATGAAAAAAATGTAAGGTGTTGGATAAACGTGAAGCTATTAGCACCAAGAGCCAAACCAGAACTATACGTTAGTAAGATTGTTGGCGTGTTTAATGTGGTGTATAGTGCGCTAGATGTGATTTTGTTTTGTACTTTACTGGATACCCTCAGGGATGCAGTAACGTCTCTCGGTGAGCTCCAAAAAGAAAACGGCGTTTGGACGATTTCTTCACAATGATTATAATATATTTGTAATGTTTGAATCATTACAAAAAAAAACCCCGATGCCTATAACTATAAACGTCTGTAAAATATGTTTTTTTATTGGTGGTCCGTGCTTCTTTTTTATATTTATAGTTACATTTATGACAAATCGGAATGTATTTATAGTAATTAAAATTATCCAAGTTACTATAAAATAATCATAATCGAACCTCTAACATAAATTTGATTATGGATCTCCTAATTCATTTCTAACAAATTGGGAAAATACTAATTGAAGGAAGAAATTTTATAAGAATGGCATAGAGTATTTTTCCAAATAAACATTTCACGTAATATCCTTAATTCATCCCTAACCAAGCAGTTTGATGTCCTTATTCTAAATACTATATTATTTACAATCCTTTCCTATCCGGGCGTTACTATAGTAAATATGACTAGCAGTTTTAAACCACAAAACAAAATTACAAATTTACACCATTTTTCCGTTAAAACTATGCATTGAAATGAATTTAATAAACTCTATTTATCAAATAGAAAATGTTTAAAACAAGTTTTATAGAAACTGATCACACTTAATATTGCCTTATTTGTCTTTAACAATCAAATACTCATGCTTAGATACTAGGTAACTTTTTGATAGAGCCCATTAATAATTTACAAGTCATGTTCCACCAGGCAGTGTTTATGCATATAGAAATACTTCCTAACTTCTGTGCACTCCCGTAACAAGCGCCTTTACAAACTTTTAACGCTCCTTGTAAAATCCTAACTTCGACTATTAACCTAAGCCTTTGAGGCTGTAAGGCTTCTACACACGGTCAAACATTTACTTTCATCTTCAGATTATGTAAAAAGGGTGACTGAATTTTTCAAATGCGTGTAATAAAACTACAAAGCAACGTTTCAGAATCATGATTAACTTGTTTCGAGGTAATTTAGAAAACAATAAAAGTAATTAAAATAAAAATTAGAGCCTACAAAATGCTTTCTATATTTAAAAGTCTTATAAAGTTAATTACTTACTACTATTTCTAATGCGAATATGTGGAGTTTATTATTTTACAACGTATATTTCCGTTTTTGACCATTTTACGTTAAATACTTGTAGCTTTAAAATACTTTAGCGTTGAAATTAATTATCAGTCCAATAGACCCTTTTAGAAGATTCCTAGCTTAAAATAAATACTTCGGAAGAAAATGTTGAGATTTTACTCTAATCATAAAATAAAACAAGAGTTACAATGGAAATAAAATGAAATAAACATACTTTCATTGCACTTACCGGTATAATTTTCACAACAAAATTGTATTCAATGGGAAACAAATATGACTTTTAAGTATGAATAGTCATTACCCGAAATGAATTTCTAATATCGATTAAAAATATTACTCCAAACGTCTTTAAATAACTTTAAATTAAAAATGTATAATTTTGCTCGTAAGTACAAAATTAATATTTTTCCATTTCCGTAATTTATTTCTATAACATAACTAAAATTATCATGAAATCATATAAAATAATTTTGCCAGTTTAGATTAACAATTGTCAAAGATCACCAATGATTATGAATTTATATTTAACATTTGAAGTAAAAAGAATCTTTCGAGTAAAGCTCCACAAATCAATATACTGTAATATACATTTTTTTAAAAATTTTAAAAAAAAGCTAACGAGCAATAAAAATGTTTAATCTTGTTAAACTGTTTCGGCCGTTAAAAACATTTTACTTCGTCTGTGATTATCATATGTGCATACGTTCAAACATGTACTCAAGTTAATTAGTGTCTGTTAGTCACTGATAATGACCACATGGTTGTCGAAACTTGTTTGACAGGATTAAACATTTTTTAAGAGAAATAAGTATTACAGTTTTAGATATTATAGGAAAAATTGTTATAACTATATTCTTTTAAAAAAGGGGTTGACGTTAAGCGCATATATACAGTTAATACGTTCTACAGGCACTACCTAATGAAGCATATTTATTTATGTGTGGTTTTAAGGTCCTTCAGTGCATCTTCGACTATGAAGGACAGGAAAATATTGTGAGTAAAAGTAAGGTTACAAACCTCCTGGTACAAGGTATAAGGGAAATATGGCGTAACGTATTGTGGGGTCGCTTACTTCAAGCAGGCCTGCTCTCTACAAATGTCATAAAGAGGTGTCCAACCGCTATCACCTCCTTGTAGGAAGAAGGATAAGGACTAAGGAAAGACCAAATGCCACCTTGGTACAAGGTATAGGGGAAATTATAGCATACTGGTCAGTGTCGCCAACCTGGTATACACCTGATTTCAAGAGACTTGCTGAGGTGAAGGGACTTTACGTTACCCAGCACTTGTCCGTCCAAGTAGGTCACAAAACATACATTTGTTAGTTTCTTTCGAAACAAGACGGATAAGTTATAATTTTTACATTTTAAAATTGTAATTACATTATACATTTAACCTGGTATTTTTCAATATTAAAACGGAAATGTTCTTCAACTTTGATTTCATTGCAGAACATCTCAAAATCAAACGTTCGCAACATTAGACAAGTAAGATAAAATGACTGCTTACTTAGATTGAATATTTGATTTCGATCTTCTCCCCTGCCCTGGTATTGAACTCAACCACCCCGTACATTGTTATATTCTCAGTTCCTACCCATTATACAACAAGTGCTGTTTATTTCCTGGCATATGTGAGCCTCTTTGTTGTTTAATAAACGTATTTCCTTTCTTTCCTTTATCTCGCTATGCAGTATATAGGAGGTTAAATGAAAGGTTCAACCGCTGTTATGTGAAAAAGAATTCCTAACATTTCATGTAATACAATAACAGATATTAGGCCTACACTTGTAAGGGCGTTTAACTTTTACCAAGTTCAATGCACATTTACGAATATAGAAAGCCAATGAAAATTTTCAATCGTTCTTCAATCGCTAAAACATACATTTTAAATATTCTTTGTTAAACAACATTTAACTGAAAATATTTTTCTTGCTTCCTTAAAAATGTCTACCTTCTTGTCGCAGAATGTTTAACAATTCGTAGTACCATCAATGTGTTACTCTACTTTTTAATGCGGGTCATTATCAAACTGTAAATTCGCCTACAATACTCCTTTCAGAATGTTTCTTTTACGAAGAAAAATGGCAACTATTAGTAAACAACTATCCCTCTAGTGGTTACAAACAATTAAAAACCTAAAGTCACTATATTAATTAGTATTTGGAAAGTAGTTTTTTAAAATATTTAACTGTAATGTAAACGTACTAGTAAAATACTATACTATCAATAAACCTCTTTATGGCTCATTTTAACATTTGTCATCGTTTAGAGTATTGCCATAAAATGCTTAAAATATCAGTAAACAATTTTTAAAGGCTTCATCGTAAAGAATTGATTTTATGTATAATACCCGGTACTTCAACGTATTCTAATTATATCAGTTACCAGGAAATGTCCAGAAGTAATACTTAATTAATTATGACAAACAATATCTATAAATTCAAAATCAGAATCACAAAATAAGTAAGACAATAATTGTTTACAATCTTGTTTAAAAATTCAGTCACTATACAGCTCGCGCAGTAAACCAAGATGCAAAGTTGAGTTTTTTATACTACTTTCCTGAACTCGTTTAGTTAGATTCCTTCTCATTTTTGTAATAGTTATTTTTTGCAATAAAAACCGTTTAAAAAAACGGAAAATTTTAAGCTACATTTACTTTTATTTCTCGTCTTAAACTCTCGTTTATTCTCTTTTCTCGTCACGACATCAAGATTTCAGGCCATATAATGTTTAAGGTTTTACGTTTATCTTCAGTTCATTACCACATTACAAACAATTCTGTCGTATCTATCGCTATTATGCCCAGCAACATAATATGCCGATACGCTACTTACTACCTTTACACTACCGTCACGTGTTACATTACAAACAATTCTGTCGTATCTATCGCTATTATGCCCAGCAACATAATATGCCGATACGCTACTCACTACCTTTACATTACCGTCACGTGTTACATTACAAACAATTCTGTCGTATCTATCGCTATTATGCCCAGCAACATAATATGCCGATACGCTACTTACTACCTTTACATTACCGTCACGTGTTACATTACAAACAATTCTGTCGTATCAATCGCTATTATGCCCAGCAACATAATATGGCGATACGCTACTTACTACCTTTACATTACCGTCACGTGTTACATTACAAACAATTCTGTCGTATCTATCGCTATTATGCCCAGCAACATAATATGCCGATACGCTACTTACTACCTTTACATTACCGTCACGTGTTACATTACAAACAATTCTGTCGTATCTATCGCTATTATGCCCAGCAACATAATATGGCGATACGCTACTTACTATCTTTACACTACCGTCACGTGTTACATTACAAACAATTCTGTCGTATCTATCGCTATTATGCCCAGCAACATAATATGGCGATACGCTACTTACTACCTTTACATTACCGTCACGTGTTACATTACAAACAATTCTGTCGTATCTATCGCTATTATGCCCAGCAACATAATATGGCGATACGCTACTTACTACCTTTACACTACCGTCACGTGTTACATTACAAACAATTCTGTCGTATCTATCGCTATTATGCCCAGCAACATAATATGGCGATACGCTACTTACTACCTTTACATTACCGTCACGTGTTACATTACAAACAATTCTGTCATATCTATCGCTATTATGCCCAGCAACATAATATGCCGATACGCTACTTACTACCTTTACACTACCGTCACGTGTTACATTACAAACAATTCTGTCGTATCTATCGCTATTATGCCCAGCAACATAATATGCCGATACGCTACTTACTACCTTTACACTACCGTCACGTGTTACATTACAAACAATTCTGTCGTATCTATCGCTATTATGCCCAGCAACATAATATGGCGATACGCTACTTACTACCTTTACACTACCGTCACGTGTTACATTACAAACAATTCTGTCGTATCTATCGCTATTATGCCCAGCAACATAATATGGCGATACGCTACTTACTACCTTTACACTACCGTCACGTGTTACATTACAAACAATTCTGTCGTATCTATCGCTATTATGCCCAGCAACATAATATGGCGATACGCTACTTACTACCTTTACACTACCGTCACGTGTTACATTACAAACAATTCTGTCGTATCTATCGCTATTATGCCCAGCAACATAATATGGCGATACGCTACTTACTACCTTTACATTACCGTCACGTGTTACATTACAAACAATTCTGTCGTATCTATCGCTATTATGCCCAGCAACATAATATGGCGATACGCTACTTACTACCTTTACATTACCGTCACGTGTTACATTACAAACAATTCTGTCGTATCTATCGCTATTATGCCCAGCAACATAATATGCCGATACGCTACTTACTACCTTTACATTACCGTCACGTGTTACATTACAAACAATTCTGTCGTATCTATCGCTATTATGCCCAGCAACATAATATGGCGATACGCTACTTACTACCTTTACACTACCGTCACGTGTTACATTACAAACAATTCTGTCGTATCTATCGCTATTATGCCCAGCAACATAATATGGCGATACGCTACTTACTACCTTTACACTACCGTCACGTGTTACATTACAAACAATTCTGTCGTATCTATCGCTATTATGCCCAGCAACATAATATGGCGATACGCTACTTACTACCTTTACACTACCGTCACGTGTTACATTACAAACAATTCTGTCGTATCTATCGCTATTATGCCCAGCAACATAATATGCCGATACGCTACTTACTACCTTTACATTACCGTCACGTGTTACATTACAAACGATCTCTGTTATTATTATTCGCTCTCCATGTCCAGATTACAACATATTACTAATTATATTACGCTCATACATTCACTTTCACTTAGCTGTCACGTTCCACACGCTCTCCTTAGTTTTTCATCTCTCTTCCTGTCACGATCTCAGCTCCATATAATGCTTAGCTGTTAATTTTATATTCACTTCACTCTCTCTTTTTAAATATCGTTTAATATCGTTTCTCTTCACCCGCCAAGATGCCAGATTCTAGCACCCCACTGCATATACCTTTACGCTTACACGTCTCCTTATAAAAGAAATAACAATCGTCAGGTAGATTAGTAATCGAGATTGGCACGTTCCAATTAAATACGAGCGTGCGTCTTGAGACTAAAAAGTCACTTGCTCTTAATTCGCAACCGACTCTCCTCAAAGTATTTAGAAGGGTACTGTCTACTAACCTCACTACACCTTCCTTTGGTGGTTTGGCTATTATAGGCTCTCAATACTCCGTGGTACCAATGTGGTAACTCCTTCAACAGGAGCCCAAGTTCTAAAACTGGTCACCTCCCTGTATACACCTCTCCATAGACATGAGGGACTTACTACCTCACTCTAGATCACCCAATCTCCCGTGACCCACACTGACGTCAGTCGTCAAACGCTCACTAGGACCACACATAGAACACCGGATTAACCTCATCACCACCCAACCGAGGTTGGGTTTCTATTGGGGTTCTTAGAAAGATCTACCTCAATATTCCTTAGCTTCTCAACAGCGTCCTCCCACAACACTTCTCAACTAGTTCAGTTAATCCCGACAGGCAATATGGTCTCAATCGCACCACATTTACACACCTGTCTCCACACATTCAAACTAGAGTAGCTGAGAATAATCCATGCCTACTCACAAACTGAGTCACATGATACCCAAGAAATAGTCTTTCAGTAACAGTTGACGCTGTAACACTGATTTCACCTCTCTGTTGTAAAGTTCGCACAGATCAAACCATTCAGCTTTATAGACCAGCACGTCACTGAATTAACGAACCTTAAATTACAAGTATACAATAATTTAAAACGTAAAACCAACATCACGGCATGTAAAAGGGTTATTTCCCATCACGACAATGGAATAATTAACCCCAGACAACTAACTGACATATTAAAACTGATTCGTTATTAATTATTGGAACTGGCTTACAAGTGATTACAACTTGAACAATGTAGCAGAGGCGAAGTTAATATTAGACCGAAGTTTAGCATGCTCGCAATCAGCGCATCCAGAGACTTGTACTACTCTGCTTAGTCAACTTCGCTTCATCACACCAACCGCTTACTCTATATTATGAACAAAATTACTGCTGCGTCAAATCTGAACCTATAATCATTTCTCGAGGTAATTTTGTTACTGCCTATAACTTTCTCGAATAATATTAAACACACACAAACACTCTCTCTCGCGCGCGCGTGCTCATACGCACGTACACTTAAAATGTGAGATTAACAATTACTGAATTAAAATATGGGCAATTAAATTTGATTTATATTCCTTACGTTTTCATAAAAACTACACTTTCATCATCTGGTTGTTAAATCTTTTCTGGTTTTTCTTTAATAATAAAAAAACCCTGTTCATAATTTGCAAAGCTATACGTAAATTGATTTTAGGGTCATGACTTCCGTCATCGGTAAACGTTACTTTGATGTCTAATTCGTTGCCAAGGTAACTTAATTGTCATTAATTGCTGCTTTATTCTTAATTGAAGTTCGAACCTTGGACACGATTTTAGTGTTTAGAGAGGAGGCGGTATTAGACATTTTTTAATTACAATAAAAACACGCGTAGGCGGTCCAAACGAATCTCAAGTGTTTTAAAGAAACTATATCTTACAACCTATTTTTATATTACTAACTTATCATTTTAATTACTAGCTACAGAGTATAGAATGTATAAAGTAAGTGAAAATTTAATCAGTAGATAAAGTAAAAGGTGACGCGAGTGACGTTTAACAGACTACTGGCGGGAAAAAGTTTAATGTCGTCCATAATATGCACTGATAATAATCGAATAGCGGTGAATGCATTGCTTGTCTCATTCGCATGTTAGGATATGCTTCTTTACAGACCAAACTGCGAATTTGCAACTAGCTGTCTTGTCAGTGCGAACCTACAGACAACCGTGATTCAGTCCAAGGAATGTCATTCTAAGCCATTAAGAAAATGTTTGATAATTTGACCACGAACCGGCGAAACTATAAAACAATATTCATTTTCTTGAGGTTTAAGTTTCGTCTCGTCTCCTTCATTTACAATAATAACTACAAAGCTTATCCGATCATTAAGACGGTCATTAAAGATTATGTTGGTTAATATATCATAAAACAGAAGAGAAAAAGTAGTTACCTTGGATTGCCACGAAGAGCAGCATGATGCAGCGCGTTGAAACCATTGTTGTTCGTCAGCATAATGTCAGCATTGTGGTCCAGAAGCAGGTTCAACATATCGTCACGTTTCTTTGAAATCGCGTCATGTAGAGGTGTATCGCCTTCCGAATCCTGGAACATTACAAAGAATTATTTTACAAACCACTAACAAAAATATTGTAAATTAATAACATAACTTCTGGAAATCAATTTCTTTATCGTATTCATTATTTGACCATAATATATGTTTCTCAGGAACATATAAACAATATTTTGTTATCTGATCTTGCTTATAACAGTTCTGCTGGATACCTCGATAACAGTTCCACAATATTAACTGTTAATGAGTCAGATAAATTTAAAGTAAAACGTCCATATCCTGGGCTACTTTAAGCTCATAGCCGTTCATTCGCTTACTTCGCTGACATTAACTGATAAAGAGATAAATTAAATGTAAAGTAAAACAATAATATTCCTGCTCTTGTTTTCAAATAATAACAGTTTTTCTCCTTATGCTGACAACTCTTCAACATTAACTGTTGAAAAATCAATTAAATGTTAAGTAAAACAATATATTCATGTCCATGTTTTCAAATCATAACAGTTCTTCTCCTTATATCGTTTATAGTTATTCAACTTACCTGACAAAGAGATAAATTAAATGTAAAGTAAAACAATATATTCATGTTCATGTTTTCAATCATAACAGTTCTTCTCCTTATATCGTTGATAGTTATTCAACTTACCTGACAAAGAGATCATTTAAATGTAAAGTAAAACAATATATTCATGTTCATGTTTTCAATCATAACAGTTCTTCTCCTTATATCGCTGATAGTTATTCAACTTACCTGACAAAGAGATAAATTAAATGTAAAGTAAAACAATATATTCATGTTCATGTTTTCAATCATAACAGTTCTTCTCCTTATATCGCTGATAGTTATTCAACTTACCTGACAAAGAGATCAATTAAATGTAAAGTAAAACAATATATTCATGTTCATGTTTTCAATTATAACAGTTCTTCTCCTTATATCGCTGATAGTTATTCAACTTACCTAACAAAGAGATAAATTAAATGTAAAGTAAAGCAAACATACTCCTGTTCAAAACTGATATCGTATTATACTACAAAATAATCAATAATTTGACAATACACAGACTGCAGATAGTTTTAGGCATGAAAAGTCTACGCACTTTTTGAAATAGAATTCAGAACTTAGAAACACTACTACTGATAGTCCTATTTTATTGTAGTGGCTAGGAAATCAATAGAAACTTAAACCTAACCACTTTAATGCAATTTTATCACAAACTAAAGTGTATGTAAAGTTATAATTAAATTTTGCTAAATGTTCGAGCAGACTTAATAACTTTAATGCTGTTAACAAAGCAACGATCTACTTAACACGGTTTCAAGATACCAGTCGTTAATAATTAAAGTTACGGAGCATACTCTAGAGATGTTTGCTTTAGCTGACTGTTACTTTACGCATGGATTTAGTACCAGTGTTGTAACTTAATTACAGATTTTGATTTCAGGCATCTCTCTTCTTGTAAGCCTTTTATTTGCAGAGTCATCAAAAGTATCGTGTTCGTAATTTATTGTGAATTATTGTTGTTAATGCCTGCAAGAGAGAGAGAGAGAGAGAGAGAGAGAGAGAGAGAGAGTGTGTGTGTGTCTTCGTGTGTGTGTGTGTGTGTGTGTGTGAAGATACTCTAAACAAACATATGGCATATGTTTTAAAAAATCGCCGAAGGATATGAACTGACTGTCGACCTAGCTGTAACCAAGAATCACAGAAATTCAACAACACGATCGTCGCAAAGGGTAATTCTACATTGTCCGACTGAAAGGGTGAGTACAGATGATCCTTCTATACAACTACAATTGTGTGATCATGGTTCAAATTCACTTTGGTAACATACTTTTAGTCAGACTATACTGCATTCAAGATGGATAAAACCAGCACAAATACAAACTACATTGATCGAATAAAAATTAGAAAAATGGCTCAGAGGGAAATGGGCTGTGGCACAGATAAAATTTAGACGCATTGGGCAGCCCTTACAATTCCAGTTGTCATGAAAACACCCAGTACGTTTTTGGGAGAAAGACTTTTCGATAATTGTAAAGCATTTTAAGATGTATCAGGCACATAACACAACAAGCACAAGCGCAAATACACTTAGGAATTCATTAGTTATAAGTTCACAATTAACTGAACCGTTTTCATTTTTAAAATAATGATAAACATTTACTTAACCTCAATAATTTAACAAATTTGAAAAAGGCGATCGCTTACACGAGTTAGTACAGTTGTAGCGATTACGATCATTTAAGTGAAACAACAAATATTGTAAGACAAATTGTTCAATTTACTTGTACTAAATTCAATTTAAAACAAATAAATGAAATTGAAGAGATTAATTTTAAATTTACGAACTATTTCATAGTTTTTGAATTGTTGACCAACAAATGTTTATTTTGTCGACCCACAAAATATTTCCAGTAGCTCTAGTCAACAATTTTTTTCAAACTACAACGCCGTTTTTGTTAAAGAAAAGTAGATCAATGAGATAATTCAAGCCTACTTTACCAAAATGAGACTTTTTTGGAAATTAGTTTTTTTTAATGAACTTTTCAGTTATTTTGTTAAACGTTCCTTTCTAGATTCGTTTTCCTGAAACACAAAGTTTTCCCAATTGCTGTAACTACAAAAGTGTCTGGAAGATGTTTTAGTATGTTGAAAAGGGAAAAACAACAATATGAGCCAAGAACGTCTTAATTCTTTGGCTGTGTGTTTATTCATAAAGATATATTACATCGGGAACTTCAATGATAGAGGTATCGATTTATTTGATAATTAAAAGCATAGGAAGGATCAACTTCTCTATAAATATAAAATAAATTACCATTGTCCAAGCCCACTTATCCGTTCGTCCAATTACCATTGTCCAATTATTGTCCGTTTCCAAGCCTACACTTTAAGAAGTAATTAGCATTTAAGTACCCAGTAAGTGGAAATAATTTAATGTTTGATGTATACGTAACTGGTTGTATGATATACCTTTCAACTAGGGATTGACCGATTTCTATTCTTGATTCTACGAATCGTTGATTATCGAGCAATTGTCGGTACTCGATTTACCATTGATTAAGGCGCCAATTTCGATTCTTGTTTTTTTAACTATTGATGTACGCGTGGGATGTAATTTTTCGGAAAAATAATTAGTTATCAACTATGTTTTATTTATTTATGTATTCGTTGCTTTAAATAAATTAATAGATTTTAAAAACCGCCGTGTTGTATTGTTTACGCATTTTGCTGTGGTGTGTGTGTGTGTGTGTGTGTGTGTGTGCGTGTGTGTTGTGCTGTGTTGAGGGTTGCGTTGTGTGTCTGTGTGTTAGAAGTATATTAATTGTATAGGCTAATTATGTCGTACCAACTTCATAATAATACCAACTTCATAAGAAGTATTTCAATAAAACAGCTGGTGTGTGGAGTTATTAACACACAGACGATACACAAAAGTTATAAAATAGTTATCGCTTTACAAACAAATATTGGAATAGTGTAAAATAATAGTAACTGAAATTTCAAAATGTAGGCTACGCTCGTTTCAAACAAAACTGTAGTAATGTAGGAGGCTATATATGTAGCTGTAACTACTGCATACACATTTCACTAATGTATAGATATTTCCTGGTGTGTATACCATGTATGTATTTATCAACTATGTTTTATTTATTTATGTATTCGTTGCTTTAAATAAATTAATAGATTTTAAAAACCGCCGTGTTGTATTGTTTACGCATTTTGCTGTGGTGTGTGTGTGTGTGTGTGTGTGTGTGTGTGCGTGCGTGTGTGTTGTGCTGTGTTGAGGGTTGCGTTGTGTGTCTGTGTGTTAGAAGTATATTAATTGTATAGGCTAATTATGTCGTACCAACTTCATAATAATACCAACTTCATAAGAAGTATTTCAATAAAACAGCTGGTGTGTGGAGTTATTAACACACAGACGATACACAAAAGTTATAAAATAGTTATCGCTTTACAAACAAATATTGGAATAGTGTAAAATAATAGTAACTGAAATTTCAAAATGTAGGCTACGCTCGTTTCAAACAAAACTGTAGTAATGTAGGAGGCTATATATGTAGCTGTAACTACTGCATACACATTTCACTAATGTATAGATATTTCCTGGTGTGTATACCATGTATGTATATATATATATATATATATATATATATATATATATATATATATATATATATATATATTTAAATCAAGATGTATGAAAATTTTACTATAAAATTTCATTCACAATTTTCTATCTTCACTGCAAAATAGACTCTCTTCATCCTATACCTTTCTTGTACTGTTATTTCCTTTAGCTTGGAAACATTTTTTTATATTAATTGTCTTATAATATACTCTTTTAACCTTTATCCAATGCCGGTTCCTCTAAACAGGTCTTTAGAAGTTTTGGAATCGCATTTGATCTTTCAAACACAATTTCATTTCTCATTATTTAAACCTTAAGTTAACATGTTCTATTTTACTACAAATCAACAGTTAACAAACTTTAGTAACTAACTTTTTATTAAAGTTTACTTTAAAATTTGAAGAATATATTAATTTATATCTGCATGGAAAACATTTGGTTGAAATCTTGACAACCTACAAATTTAAAAGTAGTTCTTGTTACGTCCTTACAAAACCTTTAACATAATACAAACAGTTATTGAACTTTTTTATAAAAAAGAGTTTTCAGTAAATAAGGTATACTTGTTTTTTAAAATGTTTGTGTTGATTTGTGATAACTTAAAGCTCTTCCACATTAAAAAATTAAATCTACTACTATGAATTTTTAATTTCTCTAAAGTCAAAATCATTTTATAAATAGAATACTTCTATATATTGTATTAATTATTCTGAACAGTAAAAACGTTGTAGTAAGTGAAACGTGTTTGTGTACAGTCACTAAGGTTAAACAAAAACGTGGCGTTACACCAGTTGTTTGGCATGCAACGCAATTTATGAAAGGGAAATTGTCAATTATATTTGATTGACTATAAAGTCATGTTAACTGACCGTTAAACTACTATAATCCTCCTACAGGGATTTACCGATTGACCTGTCATGAATGCCTGAACTGCTCATTGACAAGCCTCATCAGTAATAGAAATTCTGCTTTAGTAATCGAATATCCCCTTCTAAAATATAACTAAACGCCAAGTATTATTTACAGTAAAATAAAATATAACATGCACCATACGGGTTATAAAAATCTAATATATAATTTTAGTAATACAGGTGTAACATTAAGTTGAATCTTATTCTTATTCTAATTTCGCGATAGCAAAATTATACGAGTACACTAACTACCCTTAACTTTGCCTGAGTCCGTGTTGAAGCCCAACAACATTGTCAAACAATAGAAAAAAGGATTTATCGACATGGCGTGTGTTTAGAGAAAGGAAGATTAGCTGTCTAGAGGAGATAATGGCATTCCACAGCTGAAGGAATGCACAAACTTGCCTTCTCATTCCTTCAGCCAGTAAACAAATCCCTTTTAATCGACAGTGCAAGAATGTTCAGCTATAAAAATGTTCAGCATAGAAAATAATGGAAAAACTCTCTGCACAAAAAAGTCAATTTTACAAACAATACAAAAAACTAGTTAAATGTTGAAAGTTAACTTTTTTTCAGTTTAGAAAAATAATGTATAGAGAGCGTTTGTTTCTAAGCCATCGAATATTTACAATTGAAACAATCAATTGTTTAGTAAAAATAGCCTACAGAACGTTACAAAGAAAAAGGAAAATATATATTAACCAGAATGAATTTTCAACTTTTTTGGACGAAAAAGAATTGTTTAAATAACAGAAACTTTAATAAACTAAAACAACAAATGCATCATGTGACATTAGAAAACATTCGTGAGTAAAATATATCTATTATAAGTATTTTTAATAAGAATACACCAAAAACGTTCTTAATAAAACATTAGGCATTAAAATAACGCATCAGGGTACAATTATTTATTATGCTCGTATCTTTCTTATAAATAATTATCTACATCTGGGAATATAAGTTCCTTTAGATACCACTCCTACTTAAGAAATAGAAATAACTGGAACACTGCTAAGATTTTAAAATTATTTGTTTGTTATTTTTGTTTAGTTTTGCTTGCTTATGCAAGTCTGTGAAAATCGTTACCTATAAGTACCTTTGCAAGACTAAACGCACGCGATTAGAGTTGCATAACTGAAACTCCTTAGGATGCCGCATCAAAGTCCCTCACCGAAACCAACAAAACCGTGGCTCCTTGCAATGCGCAGGAAGACGTTAATTAACACTTAGTGTCCGGTTATTGTTACTACAAGACATTTCACCACATAATTCATAAATGTCGGAAGTATACATCTAAATTGTGCAGTTGTGCAAAGAGACCAACATGGCCTGAACGCAGACGTCGGGCTAAAGTTGTCATCTCAACTAATTTAAAGTTTAATTCCTTTGTAGTCTTAAGTTCATACAGAAGTTGAAAGCATTGCTTTGAAGTTCATTACAGAAGGAGGTGCCTGAAACTTGAAAGTATCGCTTTATTTCTTAACTTCTCTGGGTTACATCAGATATCATTAGCTCGTGAGAAAACAAAGAACAATTCTCGAGATGGAAAATAGAAGAAATGTCATTTATTTAATAAGGTTGAGTAACTTTTTATTGAAAAAGTTGGTGTAAATATTGGAAAATTTTTAAACAAACACGAATGTTTATAGTATTTTTAAATCTTATTTTCGCTATAATTTATGATGTTTTGTTTACTAGTTCCTAAATGTAAAGTACAACGTTTCTTATCTGACAAAAACCCCTGAATTATTTGTACTTTCTGTAATGTTAGCAGTTTAAAATCTGTTAAAATATTATTGCAATTTAGGTTATTTTATTTTTTCCGATAATAAGAGAAAACTATTTTTCTTTTTTCCTACAAGAGAGCAAATACTGTTTTAACTGATTTGCAGGTTAGCTAAAACAACAGCCGTATAAGCCTACATCACCGGCATCGCTTAATTGTCTTCAACGTACGAGACTTGCTAATAAATTTAATTTGGGAGTAACGGTATACATCATCACCTCTGACCCCTTCCTGCTCGAGAATGCATGGCCACCTCCGGTTATTTTGCAGGACATTGAAAACGCTTTAGTAATAGTTTTTTAAAAAGCCGAATAGGTTGAAAAATCTTTTCGAATTGTGCTGACGTACATATTTTACACGACTGAAAAGAAATCGATCTCATTTAATGTCAAAAATAAAATACTATACTAAATTTATTCGTAAAAATTAGGTATTGCATCATAAGACAATTACATTATTACATAATTCAATAATTCAATCCATATTCAAGCTTATTCATATTTTAACCCATATTTAAAAATACAGTTCAAAAGGCGCCTACACAAAACGAGCAGCAATAATTTCTTTTTAAAATACCTACTTCTGCTAGATTGTGTTCGCCCTCGCTCATGTTTCCATAGACACTTACATTCTCTGCGCCCCCCATCGGCTAGATCTTGCTCGCCCTCGCTCATGTTTCCATACACACTTACATTCTCTGCGCCCCCCATTCGGCTAGATCGTGTTCGCCCTCGCACATGTTTCCATAGGCACTAATATTCTCTGCGCCACACATTCGACTAGATCGTGTTTTCACCACCACTCACATTTGCAAACTACAATTTACTTTCACTAATTCATGTTGACCATCGCTCCCTTTTGCACACCGAACCAACCACAATCTCTGCACCCCCCATTCGGCTAGACCGTGTCCGTTGCGGCTCACCTTTGCACAGCTCACCATTTAAACTACAATCTCTACGCCACGCATTCGACTAGATCGTGTTTTCACCACCACTCACTTTTGCAAGTACAATCTACTTTTACTAATTCATGTTGACCATCGCTCCCTTTTGCACACCGAACCAACCACAATCTCTTCGCCACCCATTCGGTTAGATCATGTTCACCGCTACACACGTTTGCAAAGCTCACTGTACACACCACACTCTCTGCGTCATGCAACTACTACCTACTTTGGCTAATCTAAGTTCACCATCGCTCACGTTTGCACAGCAAACCATTCACACTACATTCTCTGCACCCCCCCCCCATTCGGCTAGATCATGTTCACCGCCACACACGTTTGCATAGCTCACCGTACACACCACACTCTCTGCGTCATGCAACTACTACCTACTTTGGCTAATCTAAGTTCACCATCGCTCACATTTGCACAGCTAACCATTCACACTACATTCTCTGCACCCCCCCCCATTCGGCTAGATCATGTTCACCGCCACACACGTTTGCATAGCTCACCGTACACACCACACTCTCTGCGTCATGCAACTACTACCTACTTTGGCTAACCTAAGTTCACCATCGCTCACGTTTGCACAGCAAACCATTCACACTACATTCTCTGCACCCGCCCCCCATTCGGCTAGATCATGTTCACCGCCACACACGTTTGCATAGCTCACCGTACACACCACACTCTCTGCGTCATGCAACTACTACCTACTTTGGCTAATCTAAGTTCACTATCGCTCACGTTTGCACAGCAAACCATTCACACTACATTCTCTGCACCCGCCCCCCATTCGGCTAGATCATGTTCACCGCCACACACGTTTGCATAGCTCACCGTACACACCACACTCTCTGCGTCATGCAACTACTACCTACTTTGGCTAATCTAAGTTCACTATCGCTCACGTTTGCACAGCAAACCATTCACACTACATTCTCTGCACCCCCCCCCCATTCGGCTAGATCATGTTCACCGCCACACACGTTTGCATAGCTCACCGTACACACCACACTCTCTGCGTCATGCAACTACTACCTACTTTGGCTAATCTAAGTTCACCATCGCTCACGTTTGTACAGCAAACCATTCACACTACATTCTCTGCGCCACCCATTCGACTACATTTTGTTCACCGTCGCACCCTTTGCACAGCCCACCGTACTCACCACAATCTCTGCTCCACCTATTCGGCTTGATCGTGTCCGCCGCTGCTCCCCTTTGCACAACTCACCATTCTAACTACATTTTCTGCGCCACCCATTCGGCTACATTGTGTTATCCGTCACTCACCTTGGCACAGCTCACCATTCTCACCACAATCTCCGCACCACCAATTCAGCTAGATCGTGTTCATCATCGCTCATTTTTGCACAGTTTACCATACGCACTAAATTCTCTGCGCCACCCATTCGACTAGATCGTGTTTTTCATCGCCGCTCACATTTGCAACTACAATCTACTTTCACTAATTCATGTTGACCATCGCTCCCCTTTGCACACCGAACCAACCACAATCTCTGCACCCCCCATTCGGCTAGATCGTGTTCACAGCCACACACGTTTGCATAGCTCACCGTACTCACCAAAATCTCTGCGCCAACCATTCGGCTAGATTGTGTTCCCCGTCTCTCCTCTTTTCACAGCTCATCGTACCCACCACAACCTCTGCGTCACCTATTCGGCTAGATCGTGTTCGCCGTCACTCACCTTTACAAGGCCTACCGTACCCACCACAATCTCTGCGCCACGCAATTCCCATCTATTTTAGCTATATTGTATTCCCTGTTACTCACTTTGTCACAGTTCACCGTAGCCACCATATTCTCTGGGCCGAGCTACTTCTCTTTAAACATTTCGATTTTATTCAACGCACATGATGCAATCCTGGTTTTAGACGAACATACACACACAAAATACAAACGAGAAAAAAAAGATTGAACAAATATATAATTTTTATGTAAGTTTACACTTTAAAAATACAATACAAAATAATTTTGCATTTCAAAATTCCTCTACTTATCTACAAACCTTCAAAATTTGGCTGTCTCTTGGGGTTTTTATAAGATTTTTAATATAAATAATAAAAATTAGTCAGCCCAGTGAGCGACAAAAAAATTATTTCTAACAAAATTTTGATTTAAGTAAGCAATTAAATTAATTTTGTAAACATCAAAATTTTGGACGATATACATGAGGTATTTTCATAGCTGTAGAACTTCTATTTACACAAAAATTTACTTGAGACTTCACTTATTTTTAGAAAAACATTTAACGTTAGCTTTTGCAAAATTATGTCTAATTACTATAGGAAAAAAACTTTATTATTTAAAGTTGGATAACTCCTGAAGCGCATACACTTTAAATGAGATATATTATCAGTTTTTTACGAGGATTATATTTATTATAATTATTATTGTATTATATTTTTTGTGTAACAATTACGAAAATTGTTTTTGATAAGTTGATCATTGAAACATACATAAAGGTTTATTCTAATAGCTTTTATAAATAATCCTATAATTACGACTTGATTAAACCATAATGTTAATTATATTAATTCTAATATTGTCCCTTGACTCATTTAGTTTTGATTAAACATTATTATGAATATAATACATGATAAAATAAACTGTATGCAAATAAATTTCTTAAAAACTGTTTCACTTTTCAAACCTTATAGCGTTCTACAGGTGATCTTCCTGCGCACATCCCATCTCATCCTGAGTCGGCTTTCGAATCTTACCAATAACCATAACTTTTATTTAAACGCATTTTAGAGTAAATTGGATTTAGATATAGATATTGAAAAGATGCAGAAGAGGGAGGCGATGAATTACATTCGGAAACTCTAAGCGATTTCCAATAGCAGGGTCGGTGCCAAGTCCCGGGCAAACCAATAATCATATCGCCCACGTAATGAGGTAGAGTCAGATAAAAATAACTAGGACAATGTCAGCGGCACGACTCATTTATTTCGCTCTTACGATTAAGCTGAAACGGGAAAATCTTCGATATAAATTAGTTCTTCCGAGATCTCTGGTATTGTAATCCTGATCAAAGGCCGTGAAACGCAATTAAGAATTGTATTGCTTAATGAGAGTCTAAAGCAATTACTGCTTTACAAGCAAACCTTTGTCTCTTTGTAAATGAATAGTTTCACTAACAAGAGTGTCGAAATTTAATTACTGCTTTGTTTCACTTAGCAATTGTGTGTAAACACATTTAAATACACTTATATGTTTTATTCTAATAAAATACAAAAAAATATCTATTAAATATTCTAAATAAGAAACTTAATATTAATAACGGTTTTGTCTTACCTTTAAATGTAACTATAAAAACCGGTAAATTGATTACTGCTTTATTAAATATAGTCCATTAAAATGTTAATGACTGTAATTATTTTACACAGAGTACAACGGCTAGACAGACATTGTAAGCCCGAAAAATAAACAACAGTTAATTTCTATAAAGTGCTTTAACAAAATATTGAAAAATAATATTTCCTATATTAAAACTAAATAAAATTGTTAATAATAAAGGTATAAGCCAATATACAGCGAGTGCAGAAAAAGAAAATTAAATAATAATAATAACAATGCACCTGAATGTTCTAGTTGATCGCATTGCTTGTACAAAAATTAGTTTTATCGTGAAATACACGTTCAGTTTACCCACTATCGAACTCCCTAATTTTAATTAACTAGTTTTATTTATTATTATTTTTTAAAATTTTTGTTAATAACGTAGGCTACGTAGCTTCATTTTACTATTTTGATGACTTCTATTATTTATTCGAAGTTCTTAGTTTGCTTCAGTTAATAATGTGCATCATGAAGGCTGTATCTAAGATGAAGCTGAAAATACATGGGACGCAAAGAAACATTAAAGAGAAGAAGGTATAAATGGAATGTTACTTTAAAACATTAGACGTTGTAAAGTGTAGTTGATTAAAAGAAAAAGTTACATACGGGCAAGAGATATAAAGAAGCAACCGAGAATATTCGAACAACAAGGATCGAGAGATAAATAAGATTAAACCTTCAACACAAGAATGAGAAAGAATTTTACAGTTAAAAGGCAATCATTATTAGATTTTTAAATCATTTTTTTTACTTGCGCTGTCCAGCACAAATTCAGAAAATGTAAGTTTGAATTATCTTCGTTGTTAGGAAAGTGTATCTACCTTACTAAAATATTCTCATAACTACCTTACAAAATGTAACAAAAACTCACTGTATTCACAAAAACTCTATCACATAACTGAATGACACTAAAACGAGCGTGGAACAATTAGTTCACAAATCGTTTCGTGGGCATAAATAAAAATCAAGTACACTAAAGTCATGAGATCTCCAATCTTCCATTGCATCACGTGACTGAAATAATGATTTCTTACCAAACAGTGTCCTAGTAATGCAACCCAAAATGAAATACAATGGATTCATAAAAACTCTACTCTTCGACTGCATCACGTGACTGAGACAATGATATCTTACGAAACAGTGTCCTAGTAATGCAACCCAAAATGAAATACAATGGATTCATAAAAACTCTACTCTTCGACTGCATCACGTGACTGAAATAATGATTTCTTACCAAACAGTGTCCTAGTAATGCAACCCAAAATGAAATACAATGGATTCATAAAAACTCTACTCTTCGACTGCATCACGTGACTGAAATAATGATTTCTTACCAAACAGTGTCCTAGTAATGCAACCCAAAATGAAATACAATGGATTCATAAAAACTCTACTCTTCGACTGCATCACGTGACTGAAATAATGATTTCTTACCAAACAGTGTCCTAGTAATGCAACCCAAAATGAAATACAATGGATTCATAAAAACTCTACTCTTCGACTGCATCACGTGACTGAAATAATGATTTCTTACCAAACAGTGTCCTAGTAATGCAACCCAAAATGAAATACAATGGATTCATAAAAACTCTACTCTTCGACTGCATCACGTGACTGAAATAATGATTTCTTACCAAACAGTGTCCTAGTAATGCAACCCAAAATGAAATACAATGGATTCATAAAAACTCTACTCTTCGACTGCATCACGTGACTGGAATAATGATTTCTTACCAAACAGTGTCCTAGTAATGCAACCCAAAATGAAATACAATGGATTCATAAAAACTCTACTCTTCGACTGCATCACGTGACTGAAATAATGATTTCTTACCAAACAGTGTCCTAGTAATGCAAACCAAAATGAAATACAATGGATTCATAAAAACTCTACTCTTCGACTGCATCACGTGACTGAAATAATGATTTCTTACCAAACAGTGTCCTAGTAATGCAACCCAAAATGAAATACAATGGATTCATAAAAACTCTACTCTTCGACTGCATCACGTGACTGAAATAATGATTTCTTACCAAACAGTGTCCTAGTAATGCAACCCAAAATGAAATACAATGGATTCATAAAAACTCTACTCTTCGACTGCATCACGTGACTGAGACAATGATATCTTATCAAATATTGTTCTTGTAACGTAATCTAAAATGAAGTACAATGGATTCATGAGAACTCTACTCTTCGACTGCATCACGTGACTGAGACAATGATATCTTACCAAATAGTGTTCTTGTAACGTAATCTAAAATGAAGTATAATGGATTCATGAGAACACTACTCTTCGACTGCATCACGTGACTGAGTCAATGCTATCTTTCCAAATAGTTTACGTATATGGGAAATCTAAAATAAAGTACACTGGACTAGTGAGAATTATTCGACTGCATCACGTGACTGAAAGAATGACAACTTACCAAATAGTTTCCTTGAACGGTGATCTAAAATAACATACAATGGACTCATTCGGTTCGACTTACCGAATGAATGCCAAAAGAGTGTTTCTACTTTTTACGGAAATGCGTGTCAGTTTTTAAATTTAAATATCAGTATTCTAAAGTTTTACAAAGACCTTCAAGTAAAGATTACAGATCATAAAGAAGGTAAATATTACCGTTTCCATGGAGACAGTTCAATTTGAAACAGGATTCACAACTTTTAATATCATCACTTTATAAAGCTGTAGCAATTAAACTTCGAGAAACTTTTCTTTAGGCCAGAATAAATGTTACTCAAATAATAAAACTTTCTACAATAAAGATGTTTATTCTCTTAATTAGAGACACTTTCACTGAATTTACAAGGCCTTATCTTTTTGCGTGTCAACAAAATTGAAACAAAGGTAGCGCAGTTAATGAGATGGGATTTAAAAGACATAACGTTGTAATCTGAGGGAGATAAACCTACCAATTTATGAAACACTATTTCCAACAAAAATAGGAATAATTTTAACAAGATTATATTAAAATAAGATTGAGTTCATTTTATATTAGACTAAACCTAAAATCACACACCGGTTCATTTAAAGAGAGTGTTGAGGTTGTCATAAACTTTTAAAAAAATCACTGGCTTTTTATGAATTTTTAGAAATTAATTATTATACAACCGTGGTTCTTGAAATCCAATCTATAAAATATCTAATTACAGAGTAGTTTTATTGGATGAACATTTTATAAACCGTTTTACTTATATATCATAACAATTTTAAAGTCGTTTGGCGACACCTTTAAAGCGGGACTTCAAAAAATTACTGTTAATCTATAGGAAAACGATAAATAAGTCCAATGTGAATCTGTTTAGAGAAAGATATAGTCCTATATGAAGGGCAAATTACTCGTGTGTGTGTGTGTGTGTGTGTGTGTGTGTGTGTGTGTGTGTGTGTGTGTGTGTGTGCGTGTGTGTGCGTGAGTGTGTGTGAGTGTGTGTATGTGTGCGTCTGCCAGTATCAAAACAAGTGAGTATATTCAAATACAATAAATTTTTTATTATTTTTTTATTATCCAGAGTTTTTTTGTTGGTAAACAGTAAAAACTTCATTAGGAATGAATAACGCAATAATGCAAGTAAAATTGGATATTGTATACTTGCATTATTCATTTCTGATGATGTTGACTGTTTTCCAACGAGAATCTTTGAATATTAAAAAATCTAATATATATATATATATATATATATTTATATATTATACTTATATAATATTGTATACTATAATTGTATAATACACTTCAGCAATAGATATTTCTTATAAATAGACATTATAAATATCCAGTACAATATAAGTAGCATCTGTAGGAAATATTCCAGTTACGAGCGTAAAATAGGATAAACCTATATTTCAATTGAACGTAAACAATTCTAGGTAAAAAAGAAAAGCTCTTGGTAGTTATGGCAGACCGATTGTAACACTCTTAAAAATAAGGTGTTACATAAAAATTCATTTATATATTTAATTTTTATTTAATAATTATATCGTCCCAATATAAAAGAGAATTTTTGTTTTCTTGGTGCACATTGTGAAGCTAGCCTAGATAGTAGCGCCCCTAGCGGGTAAAAATGTAAAATATCGTACGAGTAAGTAACTTAAGGGTAATTACCACATCACGTCATGTGACGTAAGCATGGTCTGATATCGCATGATCTGACGGACCAATCAGAATATTCAAAATGATAAGTGAGGGTGGGAAAATTCAGTTGGCGTGTCCTTGCAGAAGTCCCAGTTCTCCAAAAGTCTTTGAACGAGACGGACGTAATGGCACTTTCGGACATAACCTAGAAATTTATAAGCTTCCAGTATTCCAAATTTTAAGATGTCAAGGCCGGTACCAAATTTTATTAACGAGCTAAAGAAGAAGTCAGAAGCGATTATTTATGTATTTCAAATGAGTAAAAGTTGATATTATTTTTGTTTAAGTGCGCTGATTTGCAAGAGCGATGTGTTAAGTGATTAGTGATTCCAAAAGCCATGGGCAATGTTTAATATGTGTTAAAGTGTTTTTAAAATAAGTAATGTGCACAAGCAGGTACGTTTTAGATAATAATAAAGAAAATGTATTTTAATGTTAACTAAGTTGAAGAATTTTTAATTGATATACGGTTAACACATGAACGGTAGAAATTGTCCCTTGAATATTCATTTCAGAATTAATTTGGAAAACTTAAGTTACTATCTTGTCGATATATATAAATTTTAAAAGATAATAAGTAATTAAAATGTATGGAATAATTAGCAGTAATTAAAAGTAAATTACTCGACACATTGGTGTCATTTGTTCTTTTGTAAATTGTCACTGATTAATAAATTGTATGACTTTGTAATTTAAAAATTTAAATTCTTATTTCATTTCAAGTAACCTAGTTCTACCTTCCAATGATATCGGAAGATGAAAACGGAGAACTTAGGAGCCCCTGGTAAGTAAGGTTAATTAATTTGTTAATTAGTAATTAACACACATTTTTAATAAAGCCCTGATAAATACTTACCCCAGGAAAAAGGCTCAAACCGTTACACGATTACTGTGATTAATGAAACTCAATATATAACTTTTATCAACAAATTATCCAAATGGAACCATTGGTATCGAATCTTGAACCTCTATACAAGTTTTCTCACCAGAATCTGCTTCAGGTCACCAGCTTGTCAGCACTAATGTCTGCGGCACGATGTCCGTTCTATGTCTATAAGTCAGCAGATATTTCAGGTTGATCGGCAGTGACTTTCCTTTTACACAACCTCTAAATAAGCCAGATTAGTATAATCTGGCAATTATTTAAAAGCATAAATCTTACATTTACTTTGTCAGGAGTTGTCTAGTTAATATTTTATGTTGGGATTTGTACTTCTTCAAAATTCTAATTCAGTTGGGTTAGGATCATGTTTCATCTCATCGTGTTAAGACATTTGAGATAAATATTTTCCTAGCCGCCTTTCCTAGGTGTGACTAAGTTTCCTAGTACCGATACCAGACCGATGCAAAACTTTATGTTAGCAAATAGCTTGAGAAAACCGTACGTTTGGATACACCAATTATACCGATCGCAATTGCATCTGAGCTTGTTAAAGAAGATTGGTTAAAACAATTATATAGTTTCCAAGTTGGATTATTCCAACGTTGCCAATAAATATAAACTCAATTGAATAGAACCTAAGTTAAATCTAAAGTAAGCTCTGGAAGGTCCACAACGCCCTCCTGATGATCAAATTGTAAATTTATTTACTTTGTACTATTTATGCAATAACTGAATTTAATGCCTACAAAGCTCTTTAAAGACCTCTTTCATTTAAATGTTTTAATTTTTCATTAAATATTCTAATTTAAAATTCTGTTTATTGCATTTTTAATGTTTAGCTTTTCCTGTCAGATAAATGATTATTGCGTGCATATTTCTTACCCACATTCGGCCCGACCAAGACATGTAGGTGGCGTGTTTAATGTGTTTGAATTGTTTAAAAACATAAAAAGAAAGAAAAAACATCACGCGCCTGTAGTTATTCTTTAGTTGAATATCTAGTAATATTGTTCACACCTACAGTACATAGCTCAGAGCAGCCACTAACTGTTCACATTCATCACTATAGATAAACAGGTGTGTATTCAATTTAGTTGTGTACTCGTGTATGTTTACTTGATCTCAAAATCACTATTTTCTTGTCTCAAGTTACAACTTTAAAATTGGCAATAATAATTACGTTTATGGAACTTGGCTTCGAGAAGTAATTGATGAATAAGGGTAAGTGTCAATGGCGAAAGCAAGTGGCAATTCTTTCAAGGCAGGAAAAATATTAACAAATAACAATAAATAATAAAACTATAACACCGAATGTACGTCAGGACAGAAACAGCTTATTCTTACTGTGTTAAAACATTTGGAGTGATATTTTAAACAGTATGTGAAGAAGGTACAAAAAGCCGTATAAAGCCACAAAGCTGTATAAGCCCAAAAGTATTTTTTTATGAAAAAAAATAACATAAATAAAGTTTAAAAAGCATGAAAAAGAATTAAAAAGCCCTAAAATACAATTGTATTGCTTGGATTACTGAAGACAATAAAATTATAAGATAATAAAATTACTATTTTATCAAAATAAGACAGAAATAATGAGAACCAAGATAAAGTATCATTATATTCCACAAGGAAGTCTTTTAAACAAACTGTTAATAATAAAAACAGAAATTGAAACAGAAACTAAAATCACACAAATTTCAAAAAAATAAAAATCTTGAAAATAAAAATAAAGCTATATTATATTGAAATCTTGACCTGCGAGCTTTCGTGAATCTCGGCGAAATTAGATAAGATTCAGAAATCGAACTTGAGAAGTTAGACGATTTTTGTAACAAAATTTCTTCAAAATATTTAGATAGAGTATATTGAAAAGCAAAGTCTAGCCAGAAGAACAACCTGAATATATTTTTTTTTATAGAAGAGTACGCTTATAAATCATTTTCAAGGATAATTTTCAAAATACATTTTCTTAAAAATAAAGTCTGTAAGTATTGTTTTTGTGCTGCAAATATTTTTCGTTTTAAATTTAAAAAAATAAAATTTTATTTTGTACATAATTTTTATAAACTAAACAATTTTTTTAAAATATATTAAGATGGCAAAAGTTGTCTATGAATATAGCTTATATATGAATAGAAATCCTATATAATTGAGTTAAACAAATTGTTAGAGTTTATCATTTGTAGTTGAAAACCTCCATAGTTTTGTCAGTTGCAGATTATCGCTCGCTTTAAACGAAATAATTTTATTACTCAGTCACATTTAAGCTGTTTTTTACGTTTGCAATCAATAATTTATTGTTTCAGATGTGTATATTTTAAGAAAAATCATTTGAAGACGAACATAACAGTATCACTTTTAGGTTAGGTATCTTCAACTATTTCGAGTTAAAAAAAATCCAGTGTCATAGTTTTGTGCATTTCAACTATCAATGACTTTTTCAATTCTTAGATTTTTAATGAAGGGGTCAAGTGAACAAAACGTAGACAATTTTATTACAAATATCTAATTTCAAGGCTCAGCGAATTTTTTCGTAGATAAGTGAAACACCATACATAATTAAAAACTGTTTCAATTACTCGTTCAACTACCTCCAATTATTAAATCAATTACTCATTTTGCTTTAATTTGATATTTGGACGCTTCGTCGATGTAGAACCGTTTGAAAATCATGTTGTAAGGTTTTAATACTTTTATAAATTTTATTACTTTAGACGTCTAAAACTTTTAATTTTGGATTTAACTATTACAGCTTTAATTTAAAACCTGAATGCAGAATATCATTAGAACGTTTAGTATCGTAACTCCCCACAGTGTAGATCAAATAAAGTTTCATTTTACTAGCCTGTTTCATTTTTATAAAGTCTGTAATAAATTGTAATATATAGTTTATTGCACAATAAATTTAAAGTATCTCAACTAACAAGTCTATATTAGCGCGCTAAGCAACCCTACGACAGTGAAAAATGTTACTGAAGATAACCGTATAATTCCTCATTTGCATGCAATGCCAGAGTGTGCTTTATTTAGAGGGGGGAGCCAATGATGTACCACGACGATCCATTTTCATATTGTTTTTATAGCATTAAAACAAACATGAGGTGAAGACAGTTGACTTTGGAATTGAGTCTTACACTTCTATTTATAAATGGAAAACTAAGTCTTTTGTTGGCTTACACTCATGAAAGCACTATTTAACGATTATAAATTACTTAAGAATCTGTATTTCAATATAAAATATTTTTGTGAAAATTTACAAACTAACCACACTTTAACAATTGCTAGGAGAGAACATGCACTGGGGAAAGCAAGTCCGCTACCTGGAAGTAATACTCGACACGATGTTGACTTGAAATCCTCTCACAACTCACACTTCACAGAAAACAAAAACCAGACATCTTAAACCAATTCTTATTACAAAATCTCTCTCATGAAGGACGGCCACTACAATCTAGGGTACAATGCTACCCAGCATATTTACAAACACTTCCTGTCTGGGGTTTTACGCACACGCTGACTACAGTTATGTCAAAACAAAGTTTTGAGAATAATCACGAAGGCACCTAGAAGTACTGAATTGAAAATTCTACACAGTGGCTTAAGAATACTTTTCATAACTGCACACGACACTTTGGTTGTAACTGTTCATCTACGACACTAGGCTAACAGGTTTTACAAATAAGCCAACTTTGAACTAAATCACAATGATTGACATCTTCAACACTCGTTTCATCACGTGGTAGATTTGACACTATACACATTTACAGACGGCCGCTGTATTTACTGACTGAAAATTCCACTCTTTATAATGTAAACAGCACTGACTTATAAAATGCTTCATGTTCTGTTACAGGCGACGCAGACGCATTCCGAGGGTTGCAGTTGACCCTAACGGAAATACTAATTTTTGTTTTGCATGCTCATTCAAGTTTCGAGTTGGCAGCATAAGAAAATGTGTCACTCCTACTCATGGCCTCACTAACAAGGGATTTGTAAGGAAATAACTCCCTTCCCCATTAAAATTTCTATATACCAACCCTCAGGGTTTCTGCGTGATCTATCGTGAGGGTTTTCCTGGCAGTGTTTCTTTCTTGCCATATTTTCTCATACCAATTTTCACCCGACACCTTAATCTTCTCTTTTCTTTCATTGCCTTCCGATTATCCATGGAAAGCTAAAAACTTGGTACACGGACAAGCAATCCTTATTTCCTCGCTCGCGATAGGGTTACTTGAGGCTGGCTGCTATAAGGGCTTAGCGGATTTCGGGGGGTTAGATCTAAGGAAGTCCAACGGGCAAAAATCGAGTCAGCTAATATTAATTAAAAAAAAAAAAAAAAAAAAAAAAAAAACAGAATATAGGCCTACCTAGATTGGTTCCTCGGGGAATATTCTCTACGAACATCTCCAAGCCGCTGTTAAAATTTCGGAGCAAACATTCGTGAGAAAAATGAGATTGTCATAATTACTACTATACTGTAGGCATCCTTTTCCCAACACCCATCTTTGGAATATTGATTATTCTATGAGCTGCAGACCAGTATAGCTTAGAACGTTGAGTATGTAGGTGGCTCTCGTGCTAGACATGTATAAAGGTGTTGCCAATCAATGACAAAGGCCATTGCACACAGTCATCACTGGTCTGAGTTTGCGAGCTTATATTTATTTAAGTGTGCTTGAAGATAATCATGTCCTATTATAAGGCGGACAAAAACAACACCGTCAGGGAAGGTCCATAAAATGAAGGGTCTGACAGAGTTGTTGCCGTGTTCTTCCTACTGTCGCATCGTTTTGAGTCTTTTTCACATGTGTCTTGACTGCAGCTTGTATTCTGTACTATACAGAGCCTAGCAAAATTTTGGTGTGTGGCTGGGGCAGAAGAAAGCTTTTCAAACCTGTTTGTTTCTTGTTGTTTTAGCGTAGCTTGAAACTATTGTATTTTGGTGTGTGGTTGAGGCAGAAGAAAGCTTTTCAAGCATGTTTGTTTCTTGTTGTTTTAGCGTAGCTTGGAACTATTGTATTTTGGTGTGTGGCTGGGGCAGAAGAAAGCTTTTCAAGCCTGTTTGTTTCTTGTTGTTTTAGCGTAGCTTGGAACTATTGTATTTTGGTGTGTGGCTGGGGCAGAAGAAAGCTTTTCAAGCCTGTTTGTTTCTTGTTGTTTTAGCGTAGCTTGGAACTATTGTATTTTGGTGTGTGGCTGGGGCAGAAGAAAGCTTTTCAAGCCTGTTTGTTTCTTGTTGTTTTAGCGTAGCTTGGAACTATTGCATTTTGGTGTGTGGCTGGGGCAGAAGAAAGCTTTTCAAGCCTGTTTGTTTCTTGTTGTTTTAGCGTAGCTTGAAACTATTGTATTTTGGTGTGTGGTTGAGGCAGAAGAAAGCTTTTCAAGCATGTTTGTTTCTTGTTGTTTTAGCGTAGCTTGGAACTATTGTATTTTGGTGTGTGGCTGGGGCAGAAGAAAGCTTTTCAAGCCTGTTTGTTTCTTGTTGTTTTAGCGTAGCTTGGAACTATTGTATTTTGGTGTGTGGCTGGGGCAGAAGAAAGCTTTTCAAGCCTGTTTGTTTCTTGTTGTTTTAGCGTAGCTTGGAACTATTGCATTTTGGTGTGTGGCTGGGGCAGAAGAAAGCTTTTCAAGCCTGTTTGTTTCTTGTTGTTTTAGCGTAGCTTGGAACTATTGTATTTTGGTGTGTGGCTGGGGCAGAAGAAAGCTTTTCAAGCCTGTTTGTTTCTTGTTGTTTTAGCGTAGCTTGGAACTATTGCATTTTGGTGTGTGGCTGGGGCAGAAGAAAGCTTTTCAAGCCTGTTTGTTTCTTGTTGTTTTAGCGTAGCTTGGAACTATTGCATTTTGGTGTGTGGCTGGGGCAGAAGAAAGCTTTTCAAGCCTGTTTGTTTCTTGTTGTTTTAGCGTAGCTTGGAACTAATGTATTTTGAAACTTTCACACTGACAAAGATGCAGTTTAACTCTCTGGCGCTACCAAGCTGAAGTCAGTTACCTTACTGGGACAAACTGCTTTAACGTTTGCTTGGCAATGTACAAGACATTGAACCAACTATTGAAGTTGACTGAAAGGGGAAGCTGCTTCTCATCTTACACATTCAAAGTTGTTGAAATGGCGACCGACAACTACTGAGGAGAATCGACTAATTGCCAGCTCCAGTTTCTCCCTTTATATGGTTCGAGGAGCCTCCAAGATAAACATGTAACCAAATACCTACCTATCTCAGTCATCAATGTACCTTTCCGGAGCTCGATGTCCAACGACAGGTACTTCGATAGAGGATGGTTCGCAGAGAATATTTAAAGGCAGATTGTCAAAGACCTGAGATGTGGATAAGCTTCTGATTGGTGTAAAATGTACTTTTAACTAAGAGCATTGTTTAATGTGTAGTTTGTGAGGAGGGAGCGAGGTGAAGCAATCTTTATATATATAGTGAGTGTTTTTATGTTATGTTCAATAAAAAATGTCCAATAACCTTAGATCATTCAGAGTACCAGGTCGAACGAGCTGTTGAGCAAAATATTGAAATATTTAGATGTACTAAGACCGAACGAACTTGGAATCTTTAGACACGTTTGAGAAGTCAGCGTAAAAAAAAACATTAAACTCCCAACTCTTCTTACATATATTTTAACATAAGTGTTTTACTAACTGTCGTAAATAGGGTCAAACACTAAACAAGAACAGTTACTATGTACAAAACGGAATGAAGCAAACGCGTCTGGGAGGAGTGTTGGTGATAAATAAACAGAATGAAGCCTCAGTTTCTAATTAAATAAAGTTAATAGCTTTTCTGGTTCCTAATGGATTAGATAATACACTGAGTGACTATAAAACATATTTAATTACATTCTGCGTTGATCGACGTAATTTACATTACTGTGCTTGCATTGTGAATCTGAGACTTACGGCATTCCGTTACATGAAATAAAGCCATAAATAAATTATTTAAAACCGGATAAAATTAAGGAAGCACTAAACAAAGCGATCATTTTTAAAATGTTATCTCCTTTATTGGTTTGACAGCATGACCAATTTGAAACTAAGATAACTTCCGTTTGATATTTTATTGCTTACTTTAAACACATATTCTTTTGCTACCTTAAATTTATTATACTAAAATGACAGGACATTCAAACCGAGTCGAAATTGTTGATTTTATACATTTTATAAAACAAAGTAACTCGATTTACACGAAACATGGCACTGTTAAATGATTAAGAAATACACCCAAATCTGCAAAAAAACTAAAAGTATTGTAAAGGCAAGTGTTTTTTAAACAATGGTTACAGTTTTTGTTAGGTTTGGACATTGGAATGCCAAGTAGACGACGTAGGTAAACAGAGGCCCCCATGAAATGCAGCGGGAACTTTATTAGCATCGTTCAATTTTCCACCTCATAACCCCAGCCCGTCATTTTACGCTTTACGTCTCACTTCATCAATATGCCTCGCTTTTCTTACATTTACTTCATTTTCTTTTCGCTTCGCTCGTCGTCTTCTGCATAAATATTCAGCATTGGGACATTACGACGTTGCGAGACATTAAGTCAATGATTTATTTGCTATAATTAAGGGAAGGCCATCAACATAGCCTAATCTGTCCCAACGGAGATTAATTTTCCCGAAAAATATCACCTAACGGATAAAATAAGTTGTTAATTATTTCTGTCTGAAAGAAACGGCTGCATAAATTAAAACGGTTAATTATGTTTTTGTAACCCGTGCTAACGTCGAAAGAATTATTGCTTTATACTGTAACTGTTATCTTCAGATCTTTTATTAAGTTCATTCTACAACCCAAGTTCCACTACAGGCTAAAAAATCCAATTTAGATTTCACAACAAATAAGAAACACTCTTGTGGTTCTTGCGCAGTAATAACTTATTATTCTACCGTGTTATATTTACGCAATCAATTATGTTTTATTTTTAAAAAATGTTTCATTTAAATAAAAATATTTTATTTTAAATAATACGGTTCAAAAATAACACGACTATAAATACAAGGAAGAACATATACGACGAATAAAATATATCTTTGTGTGTGTGTGTGTGTGTGTGTGTAATAAAACATGTATTCTTGTGAATTTTTGAAAATATAAGAGAAGATACAAAAACAAGAATAATTTATTGAATCATACATTCAAAGGTTTTCGTTGGCAAACACTACCAACATCATCAGGAATAGCAAAGAATGTCATCCATACAAGTGCTAGTTAGATCTAACAAAAAGTGTTGCCAAATCTATTATAATCAGTATATACATAACAACTCAAATAGACAATACATGCGAATTGTAAGAAATGTGGCAACAGTGTGACTGTGACACAGAAACCAGTAACGAAAGTGATCTAAAAAAGAGAATGTGAAGGTATAATCGCAGGTAGGCTATATTTTCTTAGTCAGTATGTTACAATTTCAAGTTTAAACTACATTTGGTTAAATTTTTAATTTACATTCATCGGGTTTAGCTGTGTTATTACATTAAATTTAAATAATGTAGGTACCAAACATAATTACTTTGAATTAAATATATATACATTATTCATATCTGATTCATATTTGTTACGTTTTATATAAAAGAATTAGAAAACTTTAAAATTGGGATACATTTGACTTTACGGTTTTAAATTAAATTTGTAGCAAACAGTATTTTAGTTTTCATGTTCAAATGAAATACATAAAATATGAGATAAAGAAGAGTCTTTAATCCTACACAATCACAGAGATTATGCCAGAGTTTACAACAAAGAAAATAATCTAAATACGTTCGCAAACCCAGAATATAATTAAATGTATTTTACAGACATTCAGCCTATTATTTAATCAATTAGGAAGCACAAAAGCTATCAAGTTCATTTAATTACAAACTGTAGCGTAATTGATTTAACACTTTATTTATTGCTAACGATCTTCCCAACGCCCTGAAACGTTTTCTCAATTCTGGTTCTAGCTCTGGCCATTCCCATTCGGTATTACAGAAATTCAGTGTCTTTAAACCAACACCAGAACTAGAGTGCGAGTTTTCATTGGACAGTGAACAAACTGGTAGTATAAATTTATTTCTTTAATAAATATTATTGTTTACTATAAACAATAATTTTGCAATATAGTTAGACATTTTTACGTTAGGACAAATTTCGTTTAAAAAAACAATAAATTGATTATTAGGTTATCGAGTTTTTTTTCCTGGCAAAAAACCAATTGTGGTTCTCATCGCCAATCAAAAAACCGAGAGAAAAACGCAATATTGTAGATGAAGCAAAATAATTAAATAAAATTTAAATAAAACAAAAATAACAAAACGACTAAAACTTAAACGTAGCAGTAATAAATTTAAATTAAATATGTAACTATAAATACATAACAGTGAATAAAAACGAAACAAAAAATAACAATAAATCTATAATAAAAAAGAAAGAACCTTTAATATAGAAAATAAATAAAAATATTGAAAAACTAACAAAAAAATTATAAAACTATTAATAACAACAACGAACAATATAACAGTAAATAAACAATAACAATATTCAAAACATAACAATAGATAACAATTTAACAATAAATAAATCTTAACAGCACAGTTTTGAACGAATAGAAGACCTCCATGGACAGACGGTATCTTTAATTTCCCCCAGCTTATTCTGAATCACGTTATGCCATTCGTCATTCCAAGCAGCGAGCAATAAATGTTTCGTGAAACACACATAATCAGATGCCATAACTCGTTGAGTAATGGGCACCAAACTTGTAACATTCTTCGTTGCTTCATCTGCTTTTGTTTTCGAATATTCCGCAGTGTCTAGGAACCCATCAGAATGTTACCTCCACACCCCCCAATCGAAGCCTGTGTACAGCACACAAAATGTCTCCAACTAAAGGGTTAGCAGAGAAACCATCCTAAAGAGCACTTTTAGAGTCAGAACACAAAAGCTAGTGGGAAGATCAGTTAATGCTTTTAAAATGGCAAATAGTTCTGCCGTGAAAACACTACAAGCTGAGGCCAATCCGCACATGTAACTACATCCCGAAGCATAAAACGCACACCCAACACCATTGTCCAGTTTAGACCCATCAGTGAAAATAATTTCACTGTGTTGATGAGATTTATAAATAGATAAAAATGCCTGGTGGTAGACCACATCAGGAGTATCTTGTTTTATGTAATTGGCAATGAAAAATCGAAGTGTGGCGCTTTTATTCAATGGAGTAGATAGCACATTAATCGTTCAAACATTGTAGGAAGTTGCAACTCAAGGTCATCCATTATTCTTACCGTTCGTATGCCAAATGGTATGGTCGAACGTTGACGTGCATCGTTATCTTCATTAAGAATGTTTATAAAGGCCATTTCGAATGCCGGGTGATTAGGTTTGCTTCGAAGACCAGAAATGTAAGATATTTGTAGCATCTGAGGTCGTCTTGAAAGAGGCAGGTTCCCCAGTCTCCACAAGAAAACTAGGGATTGGGCTAGTTCTAAACGCACCGGTAGCAAATCAAAGTCCAGAGTGGTGGACGGCATCGAGAGTTTTTAGAACTGCAAGTCATGCGAATGAATAGGTTTGACAGTTATGACCTATGCTCGATCTAACGACCGCGCGATAAAAGCGAAGCATATAAGTTCTGTCTGCTCACCAATTCGTACCACTAAGGACTCTTAACATATCCAATTTCTTGCCGCATCTCACGTTCAAATCACGAACATGTGGGATCCATGAGAGTATTTTAATAAATAAAAGACATAAAAATCGAACACTATCCGTGGTTTGAAGCTGAATCCCATCAAGATAAAGGATCATTTTGAATAGCGGATTCTAACAAAACTAACTGATGATCGCCCTTGCCTGAAACCACACTGTTCTTGCTAAGCAGTTCCTTGGTTTCTAGGTACCAGACAAGTCGGCGGTTGACCATCTTCTGCAGTAGTTTGCACAAAACGCTTGTTAGAGAGATTCTTCCTTATTCCTTCTTCTTTGAGTTTATACTTGTGAAATATTCTATTGTAGGCTATAGTAGCAGAAAAGTTGGGAAATGATGTTTCCAGCACATCAGCAATATTAGCACTGTTTTTGATCAATCTTCCACCCGGTTGCTTCAGCGCAACAGCTGGCAAAGGAATGGAAGGGCCACAAACTGATCTTAATTTCGGGGTTTTTCGGCTAAATGTGCTAATGTACTGTTCCCAAGAGTTCTTCCTACTCAGTCTATATATCCCCGCACGGAGCATTTTACTTTCCTGAAGGTGGTCATTTGTTGAGTTTCGCTTAAATCTCCTTAGCGCTCTTCGTAGTAAACGGAGGATTTCTGTGCATTCATCGTTCCACCACGGAACAGGTGGAAGGAGTGCTTAAACAGATGATTTAGGAATGATCTTTTCAATGGCATTCAAAATGGTCTTAGTAAAATGTTTAACAATTGCATCAATTGATGTCAGATAATCCGTGTCAAGGGATACAAAATATTTCTAAAAAACGTCCCAGTTGGCTTTTCCCAAAATCCAACGGGGATGTCGAACATAACAGAGGGGCGGAGGCACATATATTGATCCTAAATGGCACATGGTCACTTCCATACATGTCGTTAAGCACTAGCCATGTGCATCTAGTAGCCAGAATGGGGCTGCAGAACGATACGTAAACAGCTGTCCATCCACCAATAGATGCTGCTAAATGAGTAGGCGAACCGTCATTTACCAGAAATAAGTCCAGTTCCGTTCATACACTCTCCACAAGTTGACTTCGATAGTTGCTAATCGAAGTTCCCCCAAGGCAAATGGTGGGCATTAAAATCTCCTACCATTGGCAATCGAGAGAGTGGGAAAAAATGACTATTTGTTATAGCGTTCCTGGTTGGGTAAAATAAACTGAAAAAAGGAAATTTCTTTCTTTTCTGATTACATTTCTAATTTACAGCTATATTTTTTTAATAAACAAACTTTATTTCAAAGAAAGAGAAATTATTGTAAATTTGTTTAAATAAAAATTTAAAGAAACATCCATATTGTTTAGACTAAGTATTTTTTACATTATTTTACAAGTCGAAGCTTTAACACTGTAACCGTAAAAATAGTTTTTACAGAAACATTAATGCTATATTTAATAGGTAATAGGTGTGAGGCAGCATAGGTGACATTAAAATTGTGTATATTTGTATCTTTATGTGTGCGTGGGTGCTTATGCGAACAAGCGCGCAATTTTACTGCAACAACTTTGACAATAACACTCATAAGTCAAACAAGCTGTAACAATAACACATTACACACGAATGAAAATTGATACACAGTCGTAAACCAGGTATGAAATAATAATAAAAGGATGACAGAATGAACAAGAGTACAATACAATAGGCAGAGTTATTAGTTGGACATGTCAGGTTTTTGCATCATAGAACAAAAGGCCAGTAAGCCATATCCGTTTGTTAAAAGGAAGATAAATGTAATGCTAAAGCAACAGGGAAGCTTTTTGTTCCTTTTTTTAATGGCAATTGGAGCTGATATTAATGAGATAGGCCATGAATGACTTACCTACCCCTCTGTCACCGACATGTGCTCTCATATCTCACAGCCTCTTCTGCAGTTTGCACCCTAAACCATTTATCACACCTGTCTCCTCATTGTCACCACGTGTTTTTATTCAACTAATGGCTCTCAATTAGTTTTCTTTGAAAGGCCTATTTATTGATTAAGTAGAGGAAAGTTAGAACTTTTCAGTTAATTATAAATCTAAGAGTTTTGAAATTATCCGAAAATACTTTAAAATGAAACCAATGGAAGTAGTTCAATACTGTTATAACATCTTAAGTTGCTGCTATAAAGTACGGAATCTGGTGATTATGGGATGTTTCTGTTACACTACATGGCAATCCTAGGTGTGGCAGAAGCTTATGATTCTCATCAGATACATCTATAATATTTGGTAGTGAAGTATGTTATTTATTGATTCACGTATAACTAACTACAAAACATAATTATAGAATATATATATATATATATATATATATATATATATATATATATATATATATATATATATATATATATTGCCTAATGTACTATACAAGACCTGTTTTAGGCCTATAGCTTACATTATTGTAATTTTCATTCCTGATAATGTTGGTACTGTTTACCAACGAAAGGCTTTGGATATAAATTAATAAATATTCTTGTATTTGAATAACCTATGTTGTTTTAAATTATTAAACAAGAAAACGTATTTTATGTATATATATATATATATATATATATATATATATATATATATATATATATATATATATATACATACATACATATTGTCATATGTCATATACATATGGTGAACTTTATCAGACTTGAAGGAAATTGAGTGGTCACAGAAGATACAAACATGACTTCCGAAATCTAATACGATAAAACCTAAAAAATCCAAAGTTTGGGATAGTCCAAAAATAATTCAGTTCATCTGACAAAAAATGTTTCAAGAAAAGTTTAAAAAAACCAA
Organism: Prosapia bicincta; assembly: GCA_036971475.1. NCBI lineage: Eukaryota > Metazoa > Arthropoda > Insecta > Hemiptera > Cercopidae > Prosapia > Prosapia bicincta. The sequence continues at coordinate 315,833,757 of JBAIZL010000002.1, forward strand.
ATAATACTTATTGATAGAAAGCGATTAATATTTTGATTAGCTTACTAACAGAAAGTTCAATTATACAGTACAGTTGCCAGTCTCCTTTTAATAAAAAAAAGTCACCTTGTACCATAACCATTGATTTTCCTTTGTAGTAGACAGCTAGTACAATGTACTGGTCATTGCCATCTTCAGTTAGATATAATATGTCGATCGTACTGAAAAAACAAACTGGCATCGATATTTGCATTTAAGAACAGTATTTGTTATAAGCGGATTTATAAACTAATCTCATAGTGCTACATAATATTCACATAATGGAATACAAATTTTGATAATGGGCTTTTTTGATAATTAAAGCAAAAGTACTGATTTCTTACTAAATTATTTTACAGTACTAACAAACTAATGGAAATACAGTAGCAGTGAGCAAACGGGCAGAGAACGTACCACTGAGAGCCATTCCCTGAAGCATGAAATGAGACATCGATTCCTATTTTACAGAATTATTCACTCAAGGGCATTACCCTTGTTTAACTGCTGTTTACGCCGTCTCTATTATATCATTAAACAATAAAGTACTCTAATGAATATTTTACACACTTGTCCGCAAACGTTTACGGAATCTGATTAGGCTGAGGTCCTCACTAGTACGGGTTTCCGAGGTTTCACTACTCGAATAATGCAGATTTATCCGTAGCACTATTTCAGTAAGGCGAATTCAGCAATTCCTAGATAATGTGTAGTGATTGGTTTCCACATTGGTTTTTACAGAAGCCATGGAAGGGTGTTGAGTACCATAACCTCTCCTAATATTAAGCTTAAGTTTAACCTCAGCAAAAAAACAGCTGAATTTTCATTTTGCCTTAAATGTCGGTTTGCTTTCTAATTCATTGGTTCGATTTTCCTGCAAATTAATTCATTTCTTAATTAGCACCATCAATATATTTGAAAAACCAATACTGTGTATATTTGAAGTACGAATAGTGCGTATTGAAAGTTAAGACCATAGTTCGTGTGTGCTAGTACCAGAATTCGTGTGTGCTAGTCCCAGAATTCATGTGTGCTAGTCCCAGAATTCGTGTGTGCTAGTCCCAGAATTTGTGTGTGCTAGTCCCAGAATTCGTGTGTGCTAGTCCCAGAATTCGATTATACAACACAAAAACACGTTATTTTAAATAATAACATTTACCAATAAACATGACATGGACGTTCTGTATGCCATAAGCAATTATAATAAACTTATCTATAGGCAAATATAGGTAAGATTTTTTTAAAATCATTCTAACAACCTAACCCAACCGAATCCACTCGCTGATCGAGTTTGAAGCTGGGTTGCCTGATTAGTGCTGGGATTAGAGCGTAACTTATCTCAATTTCTCAGTGAAATACGAGGAACTCTACTGCCTGCCCCGCCCGTGATGAATGTTCGCCCCAACTTTCCCTATTCACACAAATCAAAAGTCAGATTGTTTCCAACAAAACACCCGCCCTCTGGATAAATCTCAAGCAAGCGCTCGACTTTTCAGAGAAACATTGCTCCAATATACGTTTTACTGCAGCAAAAACAAACGACACGACTCCAATTCACGTTAATTCTAGAAACCGATGGAGTTGGAAGGTCGCATAACGTGGTGTAATACAATAGGCGTGGCGATGAACATTTACTCTGCTTCAATGCCGTATAGATAGTGTTTTCTAACTTTAGTTCCAATTGTTACTGATTTATTCAATTGGAATATTCCTTAAGTCCAGATTAGGATAAGTAGGTTGTCCGATATGGTGATTAGAATTATTATAGTATAATTAACCTTGATGATCCTAATTCCATCCTAACCATGTTCCAGGTGAAAACGGTGTTTCTGGATCTACAATATTTAGCACACGGTTATTCTAATCAACCTTTTCTTTTATGCTGTTGTTCCACATGTGCTGTTTTAATTGTTTGGCCATTTTCAACAGATTTCAGTGAATATTTCTATGGAGGGATAATTTTCAAGAGGTCTGGATTTTTTATCACAACTCATTAATAAACATAAAAAATAGTTGATTCTTTTTGAGTTCTTGAACTTCGGAAACAAAAAAGGGAACCATATACCGGGGATATTAGGATTCAGTTAATAAATTCTTAGAAATTTACTTATTATAGCATATGGTGATCAATATATTAATTTATTTTGCTATGCAGTTCGATAGATATTTATGTAACTATACGCATGCTTATACAGCTCAGTTCGACCTCATCTACCAAGACATAAGTGCCTCCAGTTTACTAGGAAACTTAAGTTAAGTGACATGAGTAATCATGAAAGTTTTCAATATTGTGTCAAGTGTACCTATATGTATTATTTTAGGATCCTAATATTTTTTTAACTAAAGGGAGACACAATAATACCTACTATAATTGGTTTAGTATAATAGAATTGAAGCTACGCATTGTTGATTAGAACAGTGTGAGCACAAAAAGCTGATATAGCACATGCACTGTATTATTTTATGACGCTTTATATCGACGTTTATCAATTACAAATATGTTCTTGAATGCGTACACTGATATGAAAACTGCATTCCTATTCTTCACTTTATTTGGTAATCCTATATTGTTTTAGACCCATGTCTTTCGTATTATAGAGGGACGTGTAATGTATTGATCATCAAGTATATATATAATAAGAAAATAATAGCTTCACAATTATGAGTCAATGCAAACCCCTAGCTATGTAGCCACTACAAAAGCCCGCACATACGGATTTCTTTACTTCAATGCTTATCTTCAATGTTGATGTTTAAAACAATGACATTAAAATCAATAGATTAGGATTATTTTACCCCAATTAAACAACTTTTAAATAAAACTACAAAACAATTATTTTATCACGACTATGTGCTCAGCTTATCTTAAACACGTTTCCTACGAAAGAAAACTTGAATTTCCACAACCTAAAGAAAAAGTCATCTTTTGCACAAATATATTTTGCAAATCAAAACAAGTCCTATTACTTCATATCAATATAGCAGCTAGTAAAAGGATTTTAACACAAAAGATTAATTCTAAAAATAGATAACACTTAAAGTAATTACTTAGCTAAAGAGTGGTTCAAATCCAAAGTTCTGGCGCTGAGAAATGTATACAGAGTTCTAAGTATGTATAGGTTAAAAATATTAGATTTTAAAACTTTTGGGCGGCTTAACATCATCAGATATAATGATTTTATACTAAAAGAGCTATTATCTTTTTTGAAAAATATAGATTATTACTTTTTTTTACCGAGCACCTTATAATAATAATTATTATGTGGAGAGTTGTGTTTGAGTACCTCTTTAGCATTCTATAATCGACTAGATTAACCATTTATACCAAATTCAAAGTACTACAGATATCTGAGTTCTATGTGACCATTGTCTGGACATACAAACAGTACAGACGTGAAGTCAAATCCATCAGTCTAATGAGAATAGTAAACATGAAAACACACAAGTGCTTTTAGAAATCGCAGAAATCTTCCAAACTGTCACTAACAACAAAATTATATTATTATTCTCATCGACAAATTATCAAATAATGTTTTTGATTCTAATCTGTTAATACTTATTATTACTTTTTTTTGTAACATGTCAACGTCCAGGTTGTGTAAACTAAAATCTAATTACCTTATAAAATTACATTACACATTAATCAGAATTCATCCAAGTGTTCCAGTAAGCAATTACTATAATGCACATTAACGATTCTGTAGACCAAATATCAACACTGATTGTCAATAATTTGGTGGAATTATAATTATGTTCTACTATGACCATTGTAATACTCACCGTACAGCATCGTTTGGTTAATTATAATTTACAATTTAAACGGACACTCCTGGCCAACACAGCCGTCCACATCAGAAACTAATTTAATAATTAAAGCAAACAAAACCTGGAGTTAAATACGGAGAGAAAACAAATTTCCCCATAAAATATATGACTACAATTCTGAATTCATTGTTGTTTTTAAATTTTTATTTATATTTTTAAATTAACTTCACTAGTATTTATGAACAAAATAAATTAAAAATATTACAGAAAACAAATTTGTATTAATTATAGCATTTACAGGATTTTTTTTGAAATGTGTGATATTGGATGAATTGAGACGTCTTTCATTCAAGCGAAAAAAACAAACATTAAGTCATCAAAAAAGTGATTAAAAGTGAAACTAAGGGAAAAATATTCGTCAGACTGGAAACGAAGAGGGGAAAAGACTAATCGATAGGATATCCTCCTGGTTTTATAAACCAAAAGACATTACCGGAGTTCTGAGCATTACTAAAATGAAATGGTACCGATCGATTTAAAACTGTTTTTATAAAATGGTTTATAAAGTTCTAAAATTTACTGAACGTTTACTGCATAATTTTTAATCTTCATTCAGTAAATCTATACCATAAAAAGCAATTTTAATTTTACATGGTTCAAATTTGGCGTCAGTTGGTTCCCAAACTTCTATTTCGTATTTGATAATAGCAAAGTTTATTTTCGAAATAAACAGTAGGATAATTTTTTTCATCATAGAAATCACAATTGCACAGAAACAAATATGACCTCCTCAACCGTTTTATAATATATATTTTTTTTAATATTGCAAAATTTTCAAAATTATTATTGATATAATTACTTCGGTGTACAGATTATTTCAGTAATTTTTCTTATACTTTATTGGATTGAAATATTTGATTCATACATGTTCTGGGATTATAAGTAGTCAATCACAGAAAATTAATGATGAGGCATTTTTATTAACTCTGTAAAAGTTATAAGGCATTGATAATACTGTAGCGTACATTAAATAATATATACACTTAGTAGAATTATATAATTGCGAGTGAGTGCGCGCGCATGTGTGTTAGAGAGAGAGAGGGGGGGGGGAAGGGGGGAGAGAGATGAAGGAAAAACTCCTTTGAATGTAGTAAATAAATTGTAATCTAATTTCGTATTTTGGTTACCTGGGCTGTTGCAGTATCATCCTTTATTAAATATTTCGTTAAATGGAAAACGGAATAGGTTTACACGAGCTTAGCACAGTTTTGAAGTTATAGATAAATGACGTATTTTTGCTACTGAATAAAACTCTATCTGATCTCGCTAAAATTAATAAACGCTTTATTTAACAACATTTACGAATGAAACGAAAATTTAATTCAGTTTTCCTAAAGCTACTATAAATAACTCTCTAACATAGAGTTTAATTTGAATGAACACTTGCCCGGGTCACAGTAGGGAGATGAGCTATGATTAATACAGCTTTTCAGGTTTTTATATGGAACGGAAGAGGGTTAATCTAATTAAAACCACGAGATGGAGGTTGCCCATTACAATGTCATCCCCAGATGAACTCCATATCTAACGGCTAACCTTATATTTCACCTGCTCTAGTGCAGTTTTATACAGATACCGCGTTCTCACCAAATATTCAACGTTTCCCTAAGCCTTTGATTTGTTTATTAACACGCGTGATATAAAAAAGTAATGAGTCTATTTCCCTACAACAATTATGCAACGACTACTAAATCGAATATAAGAATAGCTGTAAATTAAAATAGCTTTAATTTAACAAAATAAAACAAATTGAATTTTATTTAATTGAATAATTATTAAAATCACATTTACTTTTATGTAAATCTTATCTATTGCGGTTCTTAAATTAAAAGATATAACACTATTCATTATGCGGTCTTCAATCCCGTTCAAATTTGAAGCCATTTTACTTTTTTAACCTTGATAGACTGTTTATAGCAGGCCTAATAAAAAAACAGATTTATCCACGGTCGATGCTTTAGGTAACACAAAGTCAACATTATCCGTCGTAGATGCTTCATTTATAGTAACATAAAGTCAAATTTATTCTTGTTTAATGGTTTATAGCATCCCAAAGTAAAATATATCCGTAATTAGTGGTTTGTAGTGTTACAAACTCCCGGATTTATTCGTGATCGACGCTTTATACAATAAAATCACGAAGTCAAACTTATCTTTGATTGATGCTTTACAGTATCACAACGTCAAATTTATCCGAGATGGATGATTTATGATGGCCAACTAGCGGGCCGCGGTCTGGTTTTATGCGGCCCCAGACGAGTTTAATAAAATTAGGTTTTTTAATTATTAATAAATGTAAAACAATAAAAAATAAGAAAGGTTCTGTGTAATATTGTATCTGATTTGAAAAAAAGGTTAGTGCTCACAAAAGCTTTTTTAATAAATCAACATCATTGTAGAAAAACTCACTCTTACCATTGTATGTTGTGATGGCAGAGATAGCTAAGAATAAAAAATACATTTTCTGATAGTGAATTTATTAATAAACGCTGTGTAGAAATGGCTCGAGCCTTTGGTGATGAAAAACCCTCTATGACTTCAAAAACGTTTCACTTTCGAAACAGACTGTCACTAGGATGATTGAAGAAATATGTCACCATGTATGAAATAAATGGTCAGAGGCTACTTTCTCTGGCCTTGGATGAAACCACTGAATTATCAGATACTGTTGAGCTGTTAGATTTTGTCAGAACTGTTGATAAGGAATTTACAATCGATGAAGAGTTAGAGTCTCTGCATGGTACTACCAGAAGTCAAGACATTTTTGATACGATTGTGAAAGGGGGGAAGAGCCGTGGGGGAACAAATAACCTGTCGATTATTGTAACATACGGCGCCAAAGCTATGGTTAGCTCTTAGGTAGGCCTAGTTGGCTTACTGAGAAAGGCTGGAATCAACTTTTCAGCATTGCACCAGGAAGCCCTGTGCGGAAAATTCTGGAAATGGAAGATACTATGGAAACGGTTATATACGATTAAAAGGGGGGAATCGGCCGTCGACCCGTAGAAAATGCATCATTTTTTTTTTGTCAGAACTAGAGACAGAGTATGGTGATTTGACACTATTCACTGAGGTACGCTGGTTAAAAAAAGGAAAACTGCTTAAAACGATTTTTTAATTTGAGAAAAGAGGTGATTGAGTTCCGCAATGTACATGCAAAACATACTCGTATGCAAGAAAATATTCTCGATTCACATTTTTTGTGCAGTTTGGCCTTTATAAGTCACCACATGAATAAACTAAACTTGAAATTACAGGGTTTAAACAAAACCATATCTCAGTTAGTTGGACACTTGATGGATTTGCAAGCCGACTTAAGATTTTTCATTCCAGCTTTAAAAAAGCCAATCTCATTCATTTTTCCTCATGCAACAAAATCATGGAATAAATTCCAACCAGTTATTTCAGACATGCTTCTGGAGTAGTTCCATGAACGGTTTTTAGATTTTAATGAAATGAGGCCTTCTTATTTAGCAACCCTATATTTTGTGATATTTCATATCAAGATTACAAGATTTCTATTAGAGATCTGTGACATTCAAAGGGAACAATTTTTTCGGACAAGGTTGGAAACTGGTACTGCATTTGGAGTATATTGCCTGATGAAACTACGTCACTTCAGTAGGAAAATAGATTCAGTGTTTGGAAGCACATAACCTACCGTTATGGCTCCATCTCTTCAACAATGAAATTTATATAATCAACTCACCGCACAATACTCACAGATAACCATCTTCGATCTGCTGAAGGTTGCAACCACTTCAATTCAAATTGATATTGACGAACTATTGAACGAATGTGCTCGACAACAGTGTTCTCATTAAGCAACGTACTTATGGATCATTTTAAATATAAATAAATAGCGATTTTCCCAATAATATGTTCTGATACGTGTAAACAAAATGAATAAATAATTACTAAAAATTTAATATTATACTTATTATGATCCTTTATACGTCGAGCTTGATAAGTGTATATATGCAAATATTTTGCGTAACTTTTTTTTATTCACATTATTTTATATACGATGCGTTTTATACTATGTATCCATTTGGCTGATGGTATTTTTGGAATTAGCTGTGTGGCCCTCGTCTTCACTGAAAATATTGAAGTGGCCCTTTAGGGTTGATAGGTTAGTCATCCCTGATTTATAGTATAACAAACTCAAATTTATCAGTGATCAATGTTTAATAGTATCACAAAGTCGGATTTATCCGTGATCAATGTTTAATAGTATCACAAAGTCGGATTTATCCGTGATCGATGCTTTATGATAGTTTAGTCTTTTATGCCTTTACCTCAATCATTCCTGTCTCTAACACACAGATTTATGTATTAAACGCTTATTGCCAACTTCCATGCGCTAGTGTAGGAGCTCTCAAGCTTTCAGACGGTTTAGCCTTTTTCAAGAATGTTATACCTCATAGAAATATGATCAAAGCATCATAAAACTAAATATAAAAATTTCTGACAATATCTTTGTGAGATAAATATACATGCAATATTATTCATAACGTTAGACTGTCAATTGTTTTTGTGAAAACCTTGTAAGGCTTCAGATTCAGAATCTTTGTAGCCTTCTAGCTTCAGGTTCAGAAACTTAAGTGCTTCATAAAAATGTGATAAATCTGAGTAAAAATAAATTTATCATCTGTAAACTTGGTATACAACTCTTCTTGTGTAGAAGTCATCAAAAGAAATTTCCGATTTTACGTTAAGCAAAACACCTTTTGGTATAAAAGGAACTTCTGTAATTAAAATAAATGTTTTACAAATTTATAAATTTTTTAAACATTAACGCTTCCTCATAGGTATAGAGAACGGTTTATCTAGGTAAGCAATAAACGATATCACCTTCCAAGATAAAAACTTAACGAAATACAATACGGCAAAACCAAATTATTGATTAGCAAAGTGACAGATTTGTGACTTGGTGTTTTTAAAAGTCAGTCATTTAATATTAATTAAAGAAATATTTTTTATAGAAGAAATATTGTTACCGAAAAAAAATAAAACAGTAAGTGTTGATTATAATAATTATAGACCTTCAAGTCTTTACACTTAATTCTAGAAAAAATAACTTATTTTATAAAAATTGTTTAAATTATCCGAATTCCTTTCTTGATATTATTGAAATAACCAACTATACAATGCTATGTGTTCACAAGAAAATTTGGGGGGGGGGGAAATGTGTTCACAAAACTAGGGAAACGTTAAAATTATATTTTACATCCGGAAAAGAATTAAATACTCTTTTAATTGATATAAAAGAGCGCCGGCCAAACTACGGCCCCCCGAGCCACAACAATCCGCACCAAAACTTTTTAAGTGACCCTTTAAACATTCAGTGTTTAATATTTAAAAAACAAAAAAAGAAAGAAAAAATTTGTTTTTTTCTAAAGTAATACTCTGATATACTGTTCGAGAATGATTCTTTCGTGGAAGCAATTCCGGACAATGAAGACCCTTTGGCTGGTCCATATTTGCTAATTTTGTGCAATGATTTTGTACAATTTTTGTTTTTGTTTTCTTCGTTTACCTTCGCTGAAAAATCATCAGATGAAGTTCTCTTACTTTTGTGACAAAGTATCCAGAAATAAAGAATGAAGCTTGACTTTTGATCACTATTTTTCCTTCAATTATAGCCTAACATGATCAAACATCCTGCATGATGAAGATCCAGAAATCATGATTGCGATCAGCACCAAAACACCAGTTCCACAATTTTCACTAGGTATTTACGGCAAATATATCTGTACTTAATTTACCTTTTAAAAATTTAATTAACATAATTATAGTATAATATGAAATCAGGGGGACTAATCACTAAGATCAAATCCAAAGTGAAAACCAATAATTTTATTTATACATTTACTAATAGCAACCCTATTATTAATAACAATAATATAATAACAACATTATTAAATAATATTAATAGTGTATACTAGTCCAATACCCGTCAAACCATTATTTTCATAACTATTTGAAAATGAAGAGAGAACTGTAACTATAAAAGAAAGGTTTGAGCGGTCCTGCTATAAAATAACTGATATTAGACGTTTTATTCTATAGGTAAGATATAAAATAGACTTTAAAATGCGTTCGTAAGAGCCTGCGTGTGTGTGTGTGTGTGATTATGAGTACGTTATATCATTAGGCGGTTTAACTATTTAAATTCATCTTTTGTACAATATTGAATTTCCTTACACAAAACCGAATGTAAACATATTTATTTAATTTATCAATATGTATCTCTTAATAAACTTGTAGATTTATATTTTTAGATTCAATGTTTGCGAAGCTAAAATTCATAGTTTATAATAAATATTCACTTTTATATGAATGACTTTTGTTTTAACCTGTAAATAGTAAACCTTAAATAATAAAAGCTAAAAAAACATTACAAAAATCCTTGTGTTTTATTAAACTTTAAAAAATTATATTCCGGAAAATTTTAATTTGGTTGAAACTCGCAAATAAAGTCATGCGAGATGAAGAAATAAACAAATATAAATATAACTATAGCACACAAAATATTTGAAAGAATACATATCTCAAAACCAAGGAATTTGAATATATAAGTGATAGTTCTTTAGTTGTATGGCCTTAAGGGTTATTCTAAATATGTTAAACCCTTTAGTTTTATTCAGCTGTGTGTTCGAGGCCGTATACATATTGTACTTTAACTGTTAAGTGTCAAGACATTTTAGTATGTCCATTCAGACAATGATATGCGCCACACCTTAATATACTGCTCCATAGCTAATCCGTTGTTTAAATTGTAAACAAAATGTTATGATAAGACATTTGAATGACTGTTATGAGATAGCCTATCATTAAAATATAATATTGAAAATTTGCACGATTCTTAATATTTTAGTATTGGCCAAGAGATCATAGAAACATTACCGTAAAAACCAATACGACATAGTGAAAAGATATTTATTAAATTCATAACACATATTACTGGTTTTGAGAAAATATATCTCATAAATATATTCCATAATTAATTGCCTTACTTAACCCTCGCTGAGTTAACAACAAATAAAATATTTTGATACCAAAGGTGAAATGCAAATACTGGTAAGCGTAGGATTTTACTTAAGCGAAACGTAATCTGGTAGAAATGCACGAAATTCTCATTTGCATTTTTATGCGCATTGTTTTACATTTGGGAAGAATGTAAATTAGATGATAAACATAAACATTTCAGAGAGAACAATAAACAGTGATTAACGATAAAAAACAATTTCAGACAACTCTATTCAGCAAAGCCTACAGAGGTCGTTCCGATAACACTTTCATCGTTTAATTATGAAACTTTTTCTAAGCCGGTAACTTAAAGCCAGAAATAAAACTTTTGGACATCGTTTTTTGCGAAATTGAAACTGTAATATAAAGGGCGTCTACATGATATAAATTCACATTTTCACATGATTATATACATACACTTTAACGGGCAATTTTGTCATTGAACGGTTTAAGACATTAACAAATTTAAATTCATAAATTTTATTATATAAATCTTTAAATTTTAAATATGATATACAATTCGAAAAAATATATTAAATGGATAGAGTCAAGAAAATAGGTATTTCATAACACTGGAGTAAAATATCAATAGGAGTAAAATTGTGATTATTTAATAAATTTAACACCACGAGTGAGAAAATCGGAAAATGGATAAAGAAATGCTACTTAAAATACTAACTTATGAACTAAGCAACCTATAATAACCATTCAGATATAGACTATAAAATCAACAAAGTGTCAAAAATATCGAGTGCAATGTCTAGAACAACAAAATTCATTAATTACAAAAATACAGAAAAATTAATAAATATGGAGAAGTTAAAATTATGATGTACGACAAGGGCCGAAAAGGTAGGTGAATTCTATTTGAAAATATATAATTTTTTTATTTGTAAAGAAAATACGTAATAGGAAAATAATTGCAAATCTGAAATGATTTCGAGCCATCAATAACAAAAATTGATCTTAAATGATACAGTATAATAAATGTAAATGAGCATTTTTATAAAAAGTAGTCAACAATGCCAAATACTTTAAATAATAAGAATTATCATTATTAATATAAATAAATATAGATTTTTCAAAGTCAAATATTTTAAAAGGAAATCGCTTAATTTATAAATACTATTAGAAATCTTAATAAATAAAATAAATTAATTTAATTAAAGAAATAAATATTTTATAATGTGATAATATTAAGAAAAATATCGAGACGAATATATTATAATACAAAATTGTTAAAAAAAATTAAAACAACAAAAAAATTAAATGAAATCAAATATTAAACATGTTTTTAAATGTTTTCTGTTTGTTTAGAAAATGCAAATTATACGAAGCACTACAATAAAAAGATATTTTAGTATTAGTAGTGTTTAAATGTACCATACAAAAATCGGTTGAAACATTCTGTGTTGGCAAATGAATAAAAACTTTAGAATTTTAAAATTCAGCCATGTTTAAATATTATTTAAAATTATAAATTAATAAATGCTAATAATAAAGCCCTAACACCATACGAACTCTCACTTAATAATCAATAAATTAATAAATATTAAGCTAGCCGAAGAACTAGTTGGTTTTTAAATAAAGCCCAGAGACTAGTTCCTCTGGCAGATCCTGCTTAAAAATAACATAGAAGCCTGAAAATGGTAAGTTGAGCAGGATCATAATTTGCACGACCTAACTGGAATCACCTCAGGAAAGCAGCGAATGGTAAGATAGTCTATATGTTTCAGGGTTTCATTTAATATGTATGTTTTCGGCAGTGAGAATATATTGACACATGACTATAATATAAAGAACTGACAATACCTTGTACACCAAACTCGCAGCGAAATTAGCAGTAGGTGGGTTTTGGTAAATTAAAACGCGTCATCACTGGGAGAAGTCGAGCTGAGTGGATGGGTGGTTACAAGAAAGCTCTTTGCAACATGTATATATAATGTTGTTTACAACATTATACTGATATTTCTTAATGGTGAATGATTATCCTTAATTTTTTCATTTCCTTTGAAAACATTATACTAATTCAGTTCAAACTAAGGGCCTAAATAAACGAGATATAAATAAAGAAAAAACTTTTGCACTCGTGCGAACTTTAAAGTCAAAATCATTAAAAAGGCGGAAATTAACCCTTTGATTTTTTTATAGTTTTGTTGACAATTAAAGGAAAGGTGCCACAATTGCCATTTATCACTCGCACAGGGCAATAAATTAAATTAAATTATTTGCGAACAATTTCATAAAATTGTCTCCATATTCTCTACAAAATATAAATCAAACACATAACACAATCATACATGTTAACAACTTCATTTCATTCATGAAACAAACTAAAGATAAAGAATATAAAAATGTGATCCATGCGCAAAATAGCAAACGTGAAACCAGAAATAAAACCTTTGGACATAGTTTTTTCCGAAACTGTAACTGTAATATAAAAACCCAACTACATGCTTGAAATGTACATTTTCCCATGATTATATAACACAATAAGCAGTACTGAAACTCAATCAGCTGTTGTTGTATTCTCGATCAGCTGTGGCGCCTTTGATTGTTACCGAGTATTCGTGTTGTCGTATTTCATTTGATGTTAGTTTTTGCTGACATGTGCTACCACAACATGACTCCAGCAAGATGGCGCAATCAGCCACACTATCTCAGACAACATTGCTTTCCTTCAAAAAACTTTTGGCAACCGCATGATCACCCTTAGAAAAAACTTTCATCACCCAGTCCACTCACCCGATCTTACACCACCTCTGGGGAATGATGAAGGAGAAGTTTTCCCTGATTACCCGCCAATCACCATAGTCCTGTCACATCTTCATCGAAATGATGCAAATCCTTCAATAACGGTACCAGTGTTTCCTCAAATTGAGCAGAGGTAATATAAACCCCGAGTCTAACCTATTTACTTGTATGTATTTGTAAAACTATACAAATAAAATAAAATGAAACCTTACAACTGGTTCAGCACTGTTTGGCGCATGCGGTACATGCATATACCTATATAATGTTTCTTTCAATATTATACTGATATTGCTAAACGGTGAATTCTCATTTCTTCTCATTGAGCACAATATTCCAATTCAAGCACTACTTTTCACTGCAAACTAAGAGTCTAAATATACGAGATCTATTTAAAGAAATGACTTTTGCACTCGTACGAACTCTAAAGTAAAAACCATAAGGAGAACGTAATTTAAACCATTTTTTATAGTTTTATTGGCATCATTAAAAACGGTTCCACAATTAGCAATTGGCAAGGCCAATAAATTTAACTAAATTATTTTCGAACAATTCGAAAACATTGTCTGCATTGACCCTACAAAATATAAGTCAACCCTAACAGAATTCTAAATTTGTAAACCTTCATTTCATTAATGAAACAAACAGGATAAAGAATACAAAATTTCGATCGATATGCATAAATAGCAAACTCTGTAATACCGTTTTGAAATTTGTCCAAAACATAGCTTGGCTTTATCGTCCATGTCCAGATAACACACTCCATCATAACATTTATTCCTGACAATAATTACCAACACAAATCACATCGCTGCCATCATTAATCTAAAAATACTCGGCACGTCATTCCCCAAGCCCCAACAAAGATCGTTTCAATGGGGACGGTTCGATTCAATTTACGTAGCGCACGATTCTATAGAGAATATTAACTACACAATAATTGGGACATAGTTAAATCTATTTATAGACGGAACTGTGGACAAATGGACACGGCTTGGGTTGAGCTGAGTAGATCCAGGCAGATTGTAAATAAATATTAAATTTAAAATTGTTTTTAACGTATATATGCCATTGCCAGACACATAAACAATTGTTAAACAAGTTAAAGTAAGCTATCGAAGAAACCTTATTAATCTCTCTAACCGATCCCTTAAGTGAAAAATCAAATTGTACTTTTACTAAGAAAACGAAAATAAAGCTGTATAAAAGTGATATAATTGAATTATTTAATTTTATTGTTGAATTGCGAATTCATACTATACATTAAATGACGTTTAGCGAAGAACCTCTGATATTTTGAATGGATATTTACAAACGGAGATTCAGGAAAAGTGTTCCAACCAGACAAATAAGATACCGATGAGAATGTAAAAGACATAGTTAATTTTATTTTGTGCTAATGAACGCGGAATACCTATTCGGAGTATCATTGAAAGGGTAATTTAAAAACGACGTCGACAGTCTCATTCGAAATACCACGTACGAGGGAAAATAATACTTCATATTACAATTATGAAGGTGATTTCATAGCTATGCACTAGCAGCTTCAAGGCTATCTTCAAAGGAACAATATCCTTAAATATATATTTGTTCACTTCCAGGCTGTTGTTACCATTTCCTACCAATTGCAATCTCACAGTAAACTACAGACGCCACTTGTCAGCAATGACAATAATTATAGGTAGTGCCTGGTTTTCCACGGATATCAAGCAACTGGGAATCTTTGGGCAATGAGCTCCCTGACCAAAGTGAGCACGACGTTACTCGCCAGCGTGATCTCAGACAATGAGCTCCCTGACCAAAGTGGGCAGGACGTTACTCGCCAGCCTGATCTCAGGCAATGAGCTTCCTGACCAAAGTGGGCACGACGTTACTCGCCAGCGTGATCTCAGGCAATGAGCTCCCTGACCAAAGTGGGCACGACGTTACTCGCCAGCCTGATCTCAGGCAATGAGCTCCCTGACCAAAGTGAGCACGACGTTACTCGCCAGCGTGATCTCAGACAATGAGCTCCCTGACCAAAGTGGGCACGACGTTACTCGCCAGCGTGATCTCAGGCAATGAGCTTCCTGACCAAAGTGGGCATGACGTTACTCGCCAGCGTGATTTCAGGCAATGAGCTCTCTGACCAAAGTGAGCACGGCGTTACACGCCAGCCTGATCTCAGGCAATGAGCTCCCTGACCAAAGTGGGCACGACGTTACTCGCCAGCCTGATCTCAAGCAATGAATTCCCTGACCAAAGTGGGCACGACGTTACACGCCAGGCTGATCTCAGGCAATGATCTCCCTGACCAAAGTGGGCACGACGTTACTCGCAAGCCTGATCTCAGGCAATGAGCTCCCTTACCAAAGTGGGCACGACGTTATTCGCCAGCCTGATCTCAGGCAATGAGCTTCCTGACCAAAGTGGGCACGACGCTACCGCGACAACGTGATCTTAGGCAATGAGCTCTCTGACCAAATAGGGCACGACGTTAATGGCCAGCCTGATCTCAGGCAATGAGCTCCCTGACCAAAGTGGGCACGATGTTACTCGCCAGCGTGATCTCAGGCAATGTGCTCTCTGTCCAAAGTGGGCCCGACGTTACCACGACAGCGTGATCTCAGGCAATGAGCTCCCTGACTAAAGTGGGCACGACGTTACTCGCCAGCGTGATCTCAGGCAATGTGCTCTCTGACCAAAGTGGGCCCGACGTTACCACGACAGCGTGATCTCAGGCATTGAGCTCCCTGACCAAAGTGGGCACGACGTTACTCGCCAGCGTGATCTCAGGCAATGAGTTCTCTGACCAAAGTAGGCATAACGTTATTCGCCAGCCTGATCTCAGGCAATGAGCTTCCTGACCAAAGTGGGCACGACGCTACCGCGACAACGTGATCTCAGGCAATGAGCTTCCTGACCAAAGTGGGCACGACGTTACTCGCCAGCGTGATTTCAGGCAATGAGCTCTCTGACCAAAGTGGGCCCGACGTTACCACGACAGCGTGATCTCAGGCAATGAGCTCCCTGACCAAAGTGGGCACGACGTTACTCGCCAGCGTGATCTCAGGCAATGTGCTCTCTGACCAAAGTGGGCCCGACGTTACCACGACAGCGTGATCTCAGGCAATGAGCTCCCTGACCAAAGTGGGCACGACGTTACTCGCCAGCGTGATCTCAGGCAATGAGTTCTCTGACCAAAGTAGGCATAACGTTACTCGCCAGCCTGATCTCAGGCAATGAGCTTCCTGACCAAAGTGGGCACGACGCTACCGCGACAACGTGATCTCAGGCAATGAGCTTCCTGACCAAAGTGGGCACGACGTTACTCGCCAGCCTGTTCTCAGGCAATGAGCTTCCTGACCAAAGTGGGCACGACGTTACTCGCCAGCGTGATTTCAGGCAATGAGCTCTCTGACCAAAGTGGGCATAACGTTACCCGCCAGCGTGATCTCAGGCAATGAGCTCCCTGACCAAAGTGGGCACGACGTTACTCGCCAGCGTGATCTCAGGCAATGAGTTCTCTGACCAAAGTAGGCATAACGTTACTCGCCAGCGTGATTTCAGGCAATGAGCTCTCTGACAAAGTATCAGAAAAAATAAAGAGTCCAGGCGGTGTCAGCTTTTCAATTTAGCACCAATTATCGAAGCACATCTAGACCTCATCGAAGCCGAGCAATATTTGAAAAAATGTAAATTAAACACTCCACATTTATCACACTTTAATCTCTTAAAATACATCCAGATAAAACATCAGCGTCTGTACTGGAAGGCTCCTAGACTGATGCAATGGTCACGACCAGCCGTGTTACTCTATTCCGTCTGGGTGTTTTAAATTCATCATTATCAGGTAATTTTAAAACAAATATTTTGCTATTGATTTTGTAATTTTCAGATTAAAAAAATAATAAATGGAAAACAACTGACCCTTAATTAATACAAAATTATTACTCTTTGCACGTGTGGATAACTTTTAACTCTGAACCTTATATTCCTTACTATCTGATACACTTTTGTTGCAATTTACACGAAAACTATTTATTTCTTAGTAAATTTTACTTCCATCCAGTATCATTAAGTTTCCGACGTAATAAAGCATGTAAGCTTTACTAGGATTTAACTTCCTATGAACATATGAACGATGGCGGTTGTCTATTAAAGCACTAAAGTTATTTAGCCATGTAACGGCTTGGATACCTAGTAGAGTTACGAGAGTATGACATAGGATATTAGACATTTGGATATCTGACAATAAAATGTTTGCAGGGGTAACTAGTAAATCAATAGTTAAATGTACGTAATTTCGTCGAGTAACGTTTATTTTTTGCTCGTGCTAGAGACAAAATGATACTTCTTTCAAAATCTAAGAAATTGTTATAGTTTTCCTGAGTCCGCGTTCATTTTGTCGTATATAAAATACGACTCTGCGTCACTCTGCGTATAGAACATGGATACGAGCAATGCGAGGCATTTTACCATAATGAAATTAACAGGCTTATAGACAAAGCTGTACTAATGAAGGTAAATTGTCAAAATTGATTTACACAGTAACATAACAAACATGACAGAAGAGTAATAAATAAACGTTGGTAAAATGAAATGATTATTATAACCGTATGACAAATATTAATAGAATCGATTAGTTACAACCAATGAAGATTTATGTAATTTAAGTATTACTGGCGTAATAGAGACATACGTGTACGACTGATACGGAACTCCGCTTGTAAATCTTTGTAAAACATGGCAAATGTGGATCATCGAATACACGCCGTCAGATATAAAAGGAATTATTGCAATTTTATTGATTTTGAAATTTATATTCCATAACGTAAAAAATAGTAATTTAAAAACAAACTTTAAATTTTCATTTTAATATCAAATGCTTGCTTGCGCTTCACCCTCTGGATTTCACGGGCAGAAATGTACAATCAAAGCTAATGAAAAGGACATGTATATATATACATATATATATATATATATATATATATATATATATATATATATATATATATATATATATATATCCAAACATAAATTATTCAAGTAGGGCTATAGTCATAAAGGTTGTTATTTTATAGTCCCAAATATAAATATATATATATATATATATATATATATATATATATACATATATATATATATATATATATATATATATATATATATATATATATATATACATATATATATATATATATATATATATATATCGCAATATGTATTCTCTGTGTATTAATAAAGAACTAAGTAAAAATACAAATACAAGAATTATAATTGAATTTACAATTCAAAGCTTGTTTAATATTGCTTAAACAATTTTAAACAATAAACAAACATTAAACAATATTGTTTAATGATTGTTTAATATTCCTGATGATGTTGGTACTGTTAGCCAACGAAAAGCTTTGAATTGTAAATTCAATTGTAATTCTTGTATTTGTATTTTGACTTAGTTCTTTATATATATATATATATATATATATATATATATATATATATATATATATATATATATATATATATATATACATACATATTGGTATAAGTATTAAAACCATCAAAATACGTTGATAGTTGAATGGTAAGGAATATAAGTTGAATAATTTTGCGTTGCGTATAAAGTTTTGAAGTGCATGACTTTGAAAAAAATATTATACCTGACAATCGAAGGACCAAAGTAAGCCATCGAAAAAAATATTTAACCTTGCTACGACTCAAAATATTAAAGATTTTGGAAAGTACGACACAATATCCGACACACACAAAATTGTGTAAACTACAGGTTTTTTTTATAAAGCAAAACCTATACTGTGTTATACTAAGTTACAATATAGCCCCTGAGTATTTAATTTGATTTGATTACAAAAAAAATAATAAAAAACGTTTAGTACCTAAAGTTAAAAAGTGAAAAGACCCATTTTGGTAAACCTGTAATATTCCCCTTGCCCGCATGCAACCAGGAGGCTGTGTTCCACTTGACGCATAAACATCACACATTAGTAAGTTTTTTATTATTTTTTAACTAAATTTATTCCAATAGGTCAGGTTGCATCTAATTCGTACTATGCTGAATTGCAATGTAGTATAACTTCATTCTACGATTCATTATTTTGTGTATGAATTATATAACTTCTTGGTACAAATAAGGTTAAATGTTTCTTTTTCAAAGTTTGTATTTATTTAAATGTTTATTATGTTTTTTATTTTCTTAGACTTTTAATATCGCCAGCAATAATTTTGTATGCAATACTAAAAAAAACATCCAATGGACTGTAATTAATAAACTGTTTTAATATTGTAGTTCGTTTATTACTGATATCAAGAGTAAATACTCTAATATTATCGTTATAAAAGTGCCAAAGCTATAACCAAAGGTCCATAACATAAATATTTGATGAAAACTTACAGTACATTTTTTTAGCATCTCTCGCTAAGATTTTAATTATGATGGGTAGGAGAGGATGTGCATGGAGTTAGCAATAAGAGAGAAACATTAAACCTCTTGGTTTGTAATTAAAGAGAAGGATAATGGCGTCACGTACTTAGAGTCGCATACCTGAAGCAAAACTACCCCTCGTTAGGATCATTGAAAAAATGTCAGCTTGTTACATTCTCATGTAGGAAAATGAATGAGCCAGGACAAATGGAAAAAAACTAAGAAAAGGATGTGACAGGCCTTCGTACTGGAGCATACAGAGAAACTGAAGTATAGCATAATCACGATTGCTAAGTTTGGTTGTATAATGGCAACGGGATATGAATGATGTACGAAGGTAAGCCTATGTTAAATTTGCGAGAATTAACAAAGTTTGTTTGTAATTTTGAAGCGGTTATGTCAGTATGGGATACTTTGAGATTTCAGCCAATGCGAATATCGCCTTAAAAGGTAGGCAGGAATATGGTAGTAACATCAAATCTTCTGGAAAGGAAATACGAGATTAGGTTACATACCTGAAGGAGACCTTCAACCCGAATACAACTTAGTATGAAATAGGATGGGTAATTATTGTCGTTAGTTAAAAGTAAGGAAAGGAGTGACTCTCAGCCAGTGGGCGTAGGAAGGTAATACGGAATAACGCTACACGCTACCAGGATTAACAATGGCATCATGCTAGTTACAACTGCGCATAAGTTCCTTATCGTGGCTATCGGAGGGCGGAACCGTTACATCACAACATTGAATAGTACCGTAACAATTTTATAGATGTATATGATAAAGTAAAAAGAGTGAAACGAGCAAAAACTGGCGAACGAAGAAAACTGTTTGGTTTATTTAAAGATTATTTTTTTTTTAATATTTAGAATCTTTCGGTATTCCTTTGTGCAAATGAGAAGTTTGAACGGGGTTTTCAAATCACCAAATAGTAGCACTTGCTAGGAAATTCTATTAGTTTTTAAATCTCCATTGGAACGATAAAAGTTTTTCTGTTAAAGTTTGAAATGGTTTCTTCAAGAACGAAAGTTACTGCTAAATTCAACTTTGTAACAACTTTTGCCTCGAATGAGTGATTTTACATATCAAAGTAGTGAAGAAAATCAAATCGGAAAGACAATTTGTTCTGGGTCAATAAACGTTATATCAGAAAAGTTTTAGATAAAATCATTAAAAACTTTAGCTATCGAAAAATAATCACGAAGAGACATATAATATGATCCAAAGTGAAGGAACCGTATAGTGAAATTTAAGTTAGTTTACAAATAATTTATAATATCCTTAATTTATATATAGACAGCTGCAATTTTATTTCCATATTTGAACATTTCTTTCAAAGTTGTTTATTACACAATTTTTTTATTTTGAAAATTTGCATAATTTTATGACATAATACTAGTTATGATATGGGATGATGGTTCAACTGAGATTTAAAACTGAATTAAGATACATATTGTAACATATGACTGAAGATTGCGAGTGTAGGATATTATTTATTATTACAATAATATATTTATTTATTTATTACAATACTCACTTGTGTGTCAAAGTATTATGATGATTTAGTAGAGGTAAATTTTTATTTCGTTTAGAGTAACATTTGGTTACAGTTATGAAATTAAAATGGAAAAAAATAATTACCTATAAAAATGTGTGCGGTAATTCTAGTAAGCGCGTCAGAACTTACCCGTGTAAAAGTACTGCTTTTAGAATTATTGCATTATCTCACTCCGTTTAGGGTTCTGTCTTAGCTCGTAAGTAAAACGAAAAATTAGAAACATAGGCGTGGCCACAATAACTTTCGAAGGGGAGCAAAAATCAGAATTGTTAATTTTTAGAATGGAACTGATCTTTGAATTGAGTAAAGTTTACACTAAAGAGGAAAATTGACACGATAAAGATAAATTTTAAACTGAAAAGAGAAAGTATAGTCACGTGTTCAGTTTCCCCAAATAAGGTGAGTGTCGGAAGGATGAAGTCAGGAGTACCGGAAGTGCATGAGTGATGTGGGGTGCGTATATTGTATATAGAACTAAAGTGTATACAATAATATTGTATTCTGATAAAATAATATTTATACTGTATCACGGAGACAGTACACGTGACATTCCTAATAATGTAATGTGTCGATTTCGAAAACTTATGTTTATCGAAAAAAATACGTGTTTTTATTTGTAAACACTCGTCTCATATAGTGATCGATTTGTCAGGTTTATCCAATCTGCAGAAAGTATATCATATCCCCTATGATTAAAAATCACTCTAAGTACTGCAAAGTGTTACAAAAAAAAATAATAAATTGGATATGAATTTTATAAATTATTTAAAGTTTTTATAAAAAATTGTTTAAAGTATATTATGGGGCGTGATTTTTACCATTGGCTGCTGTAATAGAAAATCCTGACCACGCCTGTGACCGGAAAGTGATAGAAAAATCTTTTGGCGATTAATAATTCAACAATGAAAATATTTTTAAAGAAAGTGTCTATAAAACAGAAAACAACAGAAATATTTTTCGATTTTCCTAAATCACTGCATGATGCTTGAAGTTTTTTTTCAAGTTTAGTAGACTTTTTCTACTAAAATTTGCACCACTTGTTAATAAAGTAGTATGTTATGTTTATCCATAAACATAGAGGAACAATTGAATTTAATTGAAGGGTAATTAGTTTAGAAGTTTTAGATCTTGAATGACTGGAATTGCTTTAAGGGCAGTAGAACACCTGCGCTCAGATATTCAAGTTTCTTGGACAGGGTTACACGAAGTAAGACTAACGGTAATTGTTTTATTTAGACTTATTCAACTAAATTAACCTCTGTACAACCTTAAGGGGTAGAAAAAAACTTCTATAAAACACTTTTTATAGAAAATAATTTCTTTTTTGTCTCGAAAATGAGCGAGGAGAAATAGTTTTCTTGCTCTTGATATTTGGTACAACGTAGTTCAATCCACGTTTCAATTCCAATGATAATCCTTCGTGGACAACTCCTACTAATGCTCCATGGTTATAAAACGTTCATTATATGCATTAGTGTGATTCAGTGTGCTGGCGACAGATATCGTAAAGCATTTCGTTAATTTGGGGAAAATAAGGTCGAAAATCACAAAACGTCATGGCTAAAGTACAGCAAATAGTGTAGATAAAATAAGTTATTCCCTCTGTTGAATATCCTGATTATAACTACATTTAAGATTTCTCGGCAATATTAGACTTATTCTTTTATTTTTCTCATATTTCGCAGTGACCAGGTACTCAGCAAAATGACACCTATACACTCCGTAATTAGAGCCTGTGTATTGAACACAGGATGTATACACAACTAAAGAGTTGTTTGCGTATATTTCCTGGAGAACACTTTTGGAATCGAAACGCACAAGATAATTGTATGCTGCAGATGGAATAGAAGTTATCGCTTGGGAAATGGCAAATAGCTCTCTATGAAAACGCTGCAGGCTGAGGGCAACCCATAGGTGTAGGTGCGTCCTGACTTGTAAAATGCGCATCCTACCTCATTGTCCAGTTTTGAACCATCTGTAAAAATAATTTTACTTTAATGTTGAGTTCTACAAATCTGCCAAAACTCCTGACGATAAATAATATCAGGAGCGTTGAATTTTAAATACCTGGACAGTGAGAAACCAAAATTGGGTATTTTTATTATCCATGGACGGATGTACCACAATGCCTGTTCGAATATAGGAGGTAGTTGCAAATTTACATTGTTAAGAATGTTATTATCCCGATCGAACTCGAATGTTGACGCAAATCGTATAGACCTTTGAGGGAATTATGGAAAACTACCATATTTTAAATCCCGGATGGTTTGGTTTCCTTTGAAGACAAATGTAATATTATAGATGAAGCCATTGACGTCGCCATGAAAAAAGATAGATATCCAACCTCAATGCAAAGACTGGAGATTGGGCTTGATCTAAAAGCACCATTCCATAGTGATGTACTGAATAGAGAAGTTTCAGAACTGTAGGTCGATCAGATGAATACACCATAGAACCGTTATCTATGCGCGATCTTAAGACGATTCTTCGAAGCTGAAAACTTAAAGCCCGTATATTTTGTCCATTCTTGCAATCTATTAACCAGTATTTGGAGGGACCTTTCGGCTGTAGCTATACTTCGAGCAGCAGCTTATATACTAAAATCGTCCACAAACAAAAAGGGAACCGTGGATTGGAGACGATACGCTTGACGTGGCACTGTTAATAGCAACAACAAACAATCTCAAACTCAGAACGCCCTGGGGCACACCATACTCTCGTTCATAGCGATTGGGATATGTGCCTCTGAGTCGTACGTGGAAATATCTGATGATCAAATAATTCTTAATGAATGCAAGAATGTTACGTTGTATACTCCATGATTTTAATACGTTCAGAATTCTTCTTCTCCATGCCATATCATATGCCTCCTCAAGATCAAAGAAAACGGCGATGAGTGTTTGTCATAAGAGAAAAGCATTCTTTGTGGCTGACTCCAACAAAAGCATTTGGTAAACTGATAACCGCCCTTGTCTGGAGCCACACTGCTCGTTAGAAGGCATTACTGTCGCTTCTAACCATGAATCGGGAAAACAATGTTCCTCGAATATACGGTTGTATAGTCCAATGCGAGTTAGTTTTACCAACGATGGAGGATGTTAAATCCAAAATATTAAACACTTTCAGATTATAACATATACTTATAAAATATCTTGAGTCTTTGAGGTAAACTACATCTCATCAAGATCATATCGAGAGATCTGTTGTTTAGTACTAAGATCATGTAAGCGACCTCGAATATTTGAGAGGGACTTTATTCTTCCGAGAGATATTGGTCTGTTATTACCAAGATCACGTATGCTGTTTCGAATCTTCGACATGGACTACATACTAACGGGATCATATGAAGAGAGCTGTCTGTTAGTACCGAGATCACGTATGCTGTTTCGAATCTTCGACATGGACTACATTCTAAGGGGATCATATGAAGAGAGCTGTCTGTTAGTACCGAGATCACGTGTGCTGTTTCGAATCTTCGAGATGGACTACATACTAAGGGGATCATATGAAGAGAGCTGTCTGTTAGTACCGAGATCACGTATGCTGTTTCGAATCTTCGAGATGGACTACATACTAAGGGGATCATATGAAGAGAGCTGTCTGTTAGTACCGAGATCACGTATGCGGTTTCGAATCTTCGACATGGACTACATTCTAAGGGGATCATATGAAGAGATTTGTTCGTTAGTACCAAGATCACGTAAGAAGCTCCGAATCTTTGAAATATATTATATTCTATTGAGAGTGTACCAAAATTCTACATTTCTACTAAAATGATCTCGTATGCTAAGGTGGGCTACATAGCTAGGATCTGTATCTTAGACTATCGAGGAAAATAGAGATATGGAAAGGATAGGTGGAAATTCAGGAAAGTATAGAAATGGGAAATAAGTGGATATCCAGGAAAAATAAAGATATACAGGGACAAGATAAATTTCAAAGAGAAATAGAGATGTGGAGAGGATGGTTATATGTCTAAGAAAATTAAGATATTTGTAAGATATGGGGATACTCAGAAAAAACAGAAATACGGAGGGACTAGATGGATGATTACCGTTAGAAAAGCAGTAGAGATATGAAACGCATGATCCTGGAACGCTGCCACCATATCATATGGCTGCCACTGGTTAGGCCATTTCTGAAAGCAGATCTCTTCTATACAATAGTAATAAATATATTATTATTATATAAACCATTGATAATAAAAACATTATCCAGGTATTTTATACATTATGTTTGCGAAAAAATGTCATTACTATTTGTCATTATTTCTTTAAATTACGAATAATAAAGCCCTTTCAAAGTAGTTTAGAAAAAACTTAGAAAATATATAATATTCAACTATACTTAAATACTGCAGAAGCAAAGATAAACTGTAATACAAATCACTGTTTAAGTAAACTACGTTCATGTAAGCCGTTGGATAATGCATTGAGTACGTTTAAAAAGTAAATTGCATCCGTCAATCGGTCAGATAACAAGTCCCTTCCGGCTAGTTTGGAGACAACGGGTCAACTAATGTCAGTCTTGTGCAAATAGGAATCAAGTAGACTGTCCGACTGCTTGCACGGAGACGGAGGTTTCATTAAAACCGCATCATTGTCTCTGGTTTTATTTGTTTCAAGTTGCCGGGTAGAATACAAATTCAGAACTAAACAAGAGGATGTTTCTGAAGAAGGTCACACTTTACTATTGATCATGCAATGACGTCTATTCTTAGTCACATAAAATTTTAACAAAAGATATATATATATATATATATATATATATATATATATATATATATATATATATATATATATATATACATACGCGTTTGTGTATGGCCTTAATGATATATACATCTATGTATGTGTGTACATTTTAATACATACATCTATTGTTAAAATTTCTGAACTATAATGACTATGGGTAGGAGAACATTTGGTGCAATAGTTGTGTAATGGCTATACATAGAAGAAGAAGAGTTAATGCAATAGTTGTGCAATTGTTCGGCACAGGAGAAGGATAGTTGGTGCAATTGTTGTGCAATTGTTCGGCACAGAAGAAGGATAATTGGTGCAATAGTTCGGCACAGGAGAAGGATGGGTGCAATAGTTGTGTAATGGCTATACATAGAAGAAGAAGAGTTAATGCAATAGTTGTGCAATTGTTCGGCACAGGAGAAGGATAGTTGGTGCAATTGTTGTGCAATTGTTCGGCACAGGAGAAGGATAGTTGGTGCAATAGTTGTGCAATTGTTCGGCACAGAAGAAGGATAATTGGTGCAATAGTTCGGCACAGGAGAAGGATGGGTGCAATAGTTGTGCAATTGTTCGGCACAGGAGAAGGATAGTTGGTGCAATAGTTGTGCAATAGTTCGGCACAGGAGAAGGATAGTTGGTGCAATAGTTCGGCACAGGAGAAGGATAGTTGGTGCAATAGTTCGGAACAGGAGAAGGATAGTTGGTGCAATAGTTATGTACAAAAATAAATTCACATCGTTTTGTTGTGCAAAGTTTTCAACTGAAGCAATAAAAAGACGATCCGGTAATGTATCGCCTACGAAGATACCAGATTGAAAGTCAACACGGGCAAAACCAATATTATAAGAGTCAATATAATCAGAGTTCATTGCATCAGCGTCGAAGAGAGAAAATACAATTTGAAAGCATTATAATGTATGTCATTTAGGTTTAGCGAAGGGTGGCTAAAATTCTCTCTGAAACTTTATCAATCCGTACGACTCAAACTTTGTTTCTGTAATTGAGTTAGATTATTTTTTTTTTTAAAAAAGTTAGTGGCAAATCTTCAACAAAATATCAAATTCATTGATGCACAGTAATCAACCAAATATAATTTTTTGTCTACTTTAAAAGTATAAACAGTTTTTATCTACGTTTAATTTCTACATGAAAAATCATTCTTTCATTCATATACTCTTTGTACAAATAGCTTATTTGATTGAACAAACAAATAAAATATTTCAGTTAAAAAATTAAGTAGTTTAACATTTTTGTATTACTATTGACGATAAATACTGGTGAAACGCTATAAGTACAAAGTTCCTAGCATAATGAAATTTCAAACTGCAAGACTCCATTCCATTAACCCTAAAAGAGAGGTGGCTTCTAATCACAGCAAATATAGTTAAATTATAAGTATTTATTGCGTAGCTGATTGGATAATTTTCTGACGAAATGAGTAGCGGGTCAGCTTTGTCAATTAAATGATTGTTTCGAAACGCATCGAAGTTTAAAAGTATTCGCTCAGTTACGCAATGATTTCTTATAATTTACCTAGTGAATTCAAGATGACAACAAGCAACTTTAAATATAGTTAATTAAAAAATTGCATTGCGACCAAAATGATTGTTTGTACAAACTATGCATTGTTAGTGTCCAAACCCAATAAGCCTTTCCAGAGATGCATTCGCTCCTTACAGGTTGCAACGTAAATCCCGCGTTTTCTTTAGCAATGATATTATCCTCTTTACAACAACTCATACACCCTTGGTGAAACCATAAATATATAACGATGAACTACGTGTTGACATTGAGGAATAATTGTAGAACCATGGCTTCCTACAGCCCAATATGAGTAGGTCTTGTTCCTTTTAAAAAAAACTATAAAAAGGTAATGAAAAACATGATAAAGATCAGACTATCCTATCCACTGAATAAATTTCCTGAAAGGGTACGCCTTTTTCTATCGATATAGTGGAACTACAATTCTCTTAAATTCTTGAATTTACACCTACCACTTGATAATGTTATAAGTATAGCGGCGCTTTGAAAAATTCATGTACAATCAGACCGAATGAATCTTTCAAAATACTTTAAAACTCTAACAGTTTTGAATGACTAACAGCTTGGTATAGAATCGTCAAAAAAGAAATTCTTAAACTGCTTCCCTTTACACCATAGTTTAGGCGATGATAACCTCAATAGGTTTTTCGCCGGAAAAAAAAAAAAAAAAAAAAAAAAAAAAAAAAAATTACACCATAGTTACTACCTGACAGGCTACCACTTCATTGCAACAAAAAAATTAAAGACCAAAGTAAAGACAACAAATGACAACACATTTTCAGACCTATCTCACAAGAGAATACGAGAGTCTCCCACGATATGTTTGACTAAAACACTTCAAGAACGAATTAATCTTAACGAGAATTCAATTTGATGCAAAACCAACTGCAAAAGATTAATAATTCCAGGTCTGGATTCCAGGTATGACGAAGAAAGAGAGAGAGAGAGGGGGGAGAGACAGGGAGAGAGGGAGGGAGATAAAGAAAGAGAGAGAGAAAGAGAGAGGGAGAGAGGTTTTCAGAGTGAAAACGCAAAGACGTTAAACCAAACTTGACTTAAAGTAGTTATTAATCTCTTATTTTGTATCGGGAATATAGAAGAAATACGGTCGACGAGGGAAGTGTCTATAAAGTGATAGGCATTAAAAATAAAAATAGTTTGGGCTTAATATAAAGTATATCATAAACTGCATACCAGATTATTCACATTTACAATAAAATATATTACATCCAATTAATAATCAAACATGTAATAGTACAAATGAGCAATTTAACAATTTAAACAAATTAAATAATCAGTTCATAGTTTTCTTAGATATGAACCTTAAAGATATAATGGATTTACAAAAAAAGTTAATTTAAAAGAAAATATTCTAGATATATGCACAGTCCTTTTCAATGTCGAAAATACCGTACGCTTTAGAGCAAATTAAGTATTTAAAATGAATAAAAGAGGGGAAAGATTTAAAATTCAGTGGTTTATATTTAATTCAGAGTCCATGATTGTCTCTGGACCCTAATTCAATTAGCGAAAATGCTTGCTTTTATAAAGGAAGTAGAATTATTATTATTTTAAAAAAGACCTTCGCTTAGCGCGAAATTAGAATTGCTGTGGAACTGGCCTTAACAAATCAGCTGTTGCTATACGTTTGGAAAATTATAATTTCAACATTCATATTAATAATCAAGTGATTATTGTGGATGTGTGTGATTATTATGGATTTCATGCTGAGTATTGAAAACTCAAAAATCTTATACAAAATCTACAGAAATTATTTCTCAAAATTACACACTGGAAGAAACTGCTTATAAAACCACAAAAAATTATAAAATAATCGGTTTGAAATTAATTATCATTAGTATGACAAACCCTTTAAATTATAACCTAAAACCGTGAAATTATTCAGCAAGTTTAAATTTATTCTGGGCTTTATAGTTTAAAATTGTTTTTAAACCCCATAGGGAATACCAAATATTCGCTTCATTATTATTATTATTATTATTATTATTATTATTAATTTATTAAATGAACTCCCGACTGAAAGTTTCTATTTATTATTATAATTCATATTACATAAATTCACTTATATTATTATACGAGTATATTGCTTAATGTTTGTGAACTCACGCGAGAGAATATGTACAAAAAATAATAAGACAATTTCTCTAATTATTTCCAGCGATGACACTTCCTTGAGAATAAGGACACATACAAAGTCTACGTAATAATATTAAACATTTTTCATTTGGCTACATAAAATTTAAAAAATTATTTTCATGTGATATTTACTTTTTCCCACACATATGAAACGGTGAAGAGTTTAACGTTTTAACAAACCTCAGTAATTTTATTTTCATACTGTAAGTTTTATATTTTTTTATCTTGAATAAAAGGAACATAATTTGAAGTCCCCTTTAAATATATTATTGAAGCTTTCAGGATCTAGTATGTTAAATAAAGACAACCAAATGCAATTTCCAATTTAAAATATCATGTAATTTTGTTGATAGATAGATTCGATAAAATTTTGAAGTAAACTGTCCTCCAGAAACAGAATTGGAGTATCCTTTTACTTTAACTGTTACATACAGTTAACATAAAACCATGAATAGTGTTGTAAAAGAACAAAATAATTTTTTTTCAGGTACAAAAATGTCTATAGCAGAAATTGAAGAGGTAAAAGCAAGGAATTGAGTAATTTTAAACTTTAGTACTGCCCCTTTTTATGGAAAGCTATCTCAGGTTAGTATGGTATATATAATAAGATGCATGATCCCTTATTCTGGCCCGCATCCTGTAAAGAACCATGATGGTTACGCCCGCCCATTATGTTGAGCAAACAAGGAAAGCGTTTCTATTGGTGTATATTACGGACAACCTGACAATACGGTTATGGTAACGACCTTTTTGGAAGCAAGGTGTAATATTAATCTCACTTTAAAGGAATGTGTAGCGTCGATTCCCGACATTGATTCCAGTCTGGTTATCGACGTCCATTTAAGATGATGGCCAATTTCACGGTTCGCCGACTCCTGTATCTCCCTCACGGACTTTTCCTTCTTTCCTTGGGATTCTTGTTTGGAGTTGCGCCCATTACTAGGACTTCAATCTATTACACTCAATTACCCTCGCACAACTCTTTGCAATCTCCTTCTACATGTTTACTCTAATTGTACAGCAACGTAATGTATAAACAAGTTTCAATCGTTTGAAGAATGGAAGCTACGAGTATTTTACGAAAGAAACTATTAAACACTCATAATGGCACCAAAATTTCGCAACAAAACCACAGTATTTTATTTAATTTCGTTGCCTCCTATTCTTAGGAATAATTATAAATAACAACTCCATTTTTGTATTTTTAAAAATTAAAATACTTATACAGGAGATATTTTGACATAAGTTATGTGCTTGTTTTTTTTAATGCATATGTTTTTATCTCGAACGTTTCTTTAAATTTTTCATCGAAAACGAAACAAATACTTTACACGAAAACTAAACTAATATTGTGATTATTATTTATTTCAATCTTTAACTTAAGCCAATATTTCTCACTAATACGCTAAAGAGTAACCCTAACATATGATAACATGTACGCACGTGCTTATTGTTGCACTTACTCTTTGTCTAAATGATGATGTATCAGGATATGTTACTCGGTTACTACCTACGAGTGTATTTTTTGTTTATCTATGAACGATTATGTTTAAAAACTTAATCAGCTAAGAAAACGTCGACCTAATAATTAGTTAAAACACTTGGAGTAAATAATAATTCAAAATATTATTGTTTATAACAATATGTATATATGTGTGTGTGTGTGTGTGTGTGTGTGTGTATAATAAATTAAAAATGTTTCAAATCAAGTATTCTTGTTTTTGAAATATTTTTAATATATTAACTATATTACAAGAAAACATATCACCATATTTAATATATATATATATATATATATATATATATATATATATATATATATACACACACACACACATATATAGATAAGCGAAAATCAAAGATCCTGATAAATCTAAAGATCAGTCATTAAAACAAAGAAAAATATAAAATCAATAATAATATAATTAGGCATAAAGGTCATCTATTGCTCAGTGTGCGGTAAAACGGGTATGTAAGTAAAACTATATAGGAAATGCAAATATTAACACAACTATAAAGGATAAGTAAAACACAATCTTCTCTTTCATTAATCTAGCAGTTGTGAAGGGTTGGTATATTTAAAAATGCTATCATATAAAGTACGAATCTATCATGTAAGAGTACCCTTACGTTGGAGATATTCATAATATTCTTAGAAAAAGGTAGGGTTGGTGAAGACGAATAACTGGAGTGTGAACGTTTTATGGCAAGATATAAGGCTAAAATCATTGCATTTTGAAATAGATAAAGAAGTAACTTTATATAAACTTATACAAGTATTTAATAGGGCAATTTGTTTTAAATATATATTGTATATAATATTATGATTAATTATCAAACGTAAAAGGCATGCAACTCACACACTAAACAGATATATTCATACCGACATATGAGCTTACCTTACAAGTAAAGTAATAATTAAATAGGCCAATAACGACCACACGTCACTCAATACGTTACAGTATTTTACTACATGATTTCAATGGCAAATCAGCTGGTAAAAACTATGGTAAATAGGTTTTACTTATGTGTGATGAATAGAAGAAAGTCACATCGGATACAAACGAAACATTGAAGCTGTTAGAAAGTGTAAAACAAAAGTAACTTTCTGTGCTGTGAGACTATTTATCTCTAACCACAGACTATATCTTTGTAATAGACTATATCAGCATTAAAGAAAAGAATAAGTATGAAAAGAACTATATCAGCAGAAAGGAAATTAAAAGAAAACTAACTTTCTGTGCTGTGAGACGATAAACCTATTGATCTGAACTCGTAGTTGTAAACGGTGGCTGTGGATCGTACAGAAAGAAAGCGGGTGGATACCTTTCTTCATTCCATCAACAACCAGGGTTATTTGAGGTAAGCGCGACCATGTCCATATGATTCCACAATTTCCTCTATTTCCAATGTCAAGGGATGATTAGTTCTACTTATTACATCCTCTTTTATATTATTTTTTACAAGGAATGTACGGGTAGATATCCTCTTTAGGATCTCTTTAGAGGGTATGTCTACTTCAGATACACACTGTCACAGACTTTGTATACTACCTTCTGAGGATGGTTACTTGGTAACTGAAATGTACATAAGGGTAAAATAAAAAAAAGTATTGTGGTTAAGAGGTTGAGGTATTTATTATTAGTATTCAACAACAATTTATTTCTAATAAATAGTATAAATACAAATAACTAGTAACGATGTCATAAACCCCTTTGACTAAGCTACGGGGTTTTAATACCCCAACCTAAACTTCACAATCCTTTTTTATTAACTGGGAGGAGTTAATTGTAAGATATACTGACTAATTGCTTTAAAATGCACACAAAATAATGGATTTCACAGTATTTCAATTATTGTTAATACAAGATCTTTTCGTACCAGAAAACGTTTTGAAACGGTAGGGCGACAGAAGAAACGGGCGTCATCGTACATAACAATTACAGTAAAATAGTAGTATACCCAAAACACAAACAAGAATATCATGCATAAAGGTCAATTTTCTATATCTAGTCAATAAGGAAGGTACCCTTTAACAAAAATACTGTACTGTACTTAATTTTATTATGGTGATGATGGCCGAAAGGGGAGAAATAAATTCCAAGAATTAAAATCACTCATTTGTTTTGTGAGTAGAATAAATTTTATATTCAGTTTTGTTAAATATTAATACCTCATGTAACTCGATACAAACTTTTCATTGCTATATCAGCTGACGAAAGCAAAATTTATAAATTTATGAAGACACATGTATAAACAAATAGTGCACAATTAACTAAAAATAGTATTTTTTTAATTTGTGAAAGTTCAGTTTGATTTAACTAATTACAATTCCTGAATAATTGTCATAAACTACGTATTATGGCTCAAGTGAAGCTTGAAGGAAACCGTCCACCGTTCCGAAGTAGCATAAAACAATTTACACTCAGAAAACATGTGCCTCACGGGTGTATCATAAAACTAAGCCATGGTTTATTACAGTGCTGTGTCGAAAGTTTAGTTTCTAATTTTAGTGAAAGCAAGATATGAAATCGTGTTATATTAAAGTGACAATTTCTTACAAATTTTAGTTATTGGATGTAAAAAATAATAAAACAGAATTCTACTGTTTGTTTAATACATTAAACATTAAAATTGAAAATATACTTTAACAACTACTTAGAGAAAGATATAAATAGAAAATACGATACGGTGTCAGAGATGGGCGTAGTAGTGATTACCGCAAGATGCCTCTCTTTATCATCAAATGTTTTTGTTTAAGAAACGAATTTATTTAAAAGTCAAATATCTCTTTTTCAAAAGAAATAGTGTGTTCTCTAGTCTCAGTGTTAATCTTTGTATATTCACTTATTGCCTATTAGCAGCATTCAATTTCTTCCCTAGGATAGCTTTGGAATTTCATACTTTTTAACTTCCTGTCCAATTCTATTCAATATTTTCAGAAATATATTTCTTTAATTTTCTATTACATTTCAAAACTATTTTTAAAACAGTATAGATTCATTCTAGCGCCTTAAACTGAGCACTTGTCTCAATGAACAATTTTCACCCAGATTTATTACTTTTATCATACAATTTGGTAAATAAGAATTATGAAATGAATAATGGATTTTATTTCTCACCGATTCTACCGATATAAAAAACTTACATTGAATAAATCATTCAATATGTTGAAAAAATTGTAAGAAGCTTTTAAAATAAATGAAATCAAATCTTTTAATTAATTAACAATACAAAGTGGTCTACAAGTAAATATTGAAAAGAATACGGCAAGAAGAAAAAGGAAAAAACATTTACAAAGGATACGATTATTTGTAGACTATCGTACTAGCGACCAATTAAAACACAATAGTGCAAAAGTAAGCAATAACTATATAGTAAATGTAAATGATTAAGCATTTATATACTGATTAAATTTTAAAGAACATTTTTTATTTGAACCAACAAATACGGATGAAAAGTTGGAAAGTAATATAAGATGACTTATAATAACCTCACTAGGAATAGATCACAGGTGTAAAGCAATAAGTAGAATTCGAACAAACAAGTCTTAGCAGTGACACAGCTTTGGTCTGGAATTAAATCAACCATTTCTAATCTTCTTTCATTTTACATCTGCACTAGAGAAAAGGGTATTAAGTACACGATGGACTTAGAATTACGAAATGTATCGACGCTAAACTCAAATTAAAATGGTTGCTTGTAATAAATCTGTGAAAAGGTTCTTCTTAATACCCAGCGATTATCCTTTAACATTAGATGTCTAGAACGTAATTTTAAAATGTATGTAAGTTTATTTATTTTATACAGAATTATAAACTTAACACCTCATTATCTCTGATGTTTAAAATTTTTACTATACCCGTGCTAGAACAAAAATTATAATTAATTTTAAATAGACCTTTTAAAAAATGTTTTTATTTCTAACCTTCTTTATTTATCTTTACTATATTCTTAAATATCTAAAAAAAAATAAAATGATGTTTTCTTCTGCCCAAGAACATTTAGATCTTTAAATAATTTAGAAATAAAATCGGGTTTTTAAATTTATTTTACTCTTCAAGTCTTTAAAAACCTTGATGTAAATTTTAATGATCATAGAAATTCGACTGCTATTATTTTGTTACACTGATTATTACAAATTATGGGCTCATTGAAAGTTAGCATAGTTACCTTTACATTATACGTCTGGGCCAAAATGAATTATTTGAAAAAGAATCAGCGGTTTCAATAATTCATTTTTTTATGAAGGGTTCGTTTATTGTCATCGTATTGACTACCATATTTCAATTCACCTAAACATCGAAAAGTAGGTAGTAGATTTTTAACCATATTATTCGAAGTAAATTAAATCAATAATTAAGTAAATCAAGTATTTGCAATCAAATTTTGTAAAGCATTTAAACCCTTTATATGTATTTGGTTACAAATACATAGGCTTAATCCGTTGTATAAAAACCTAAATTTATATTTTGTCTGCATGAGATCAAACTAGACTTTAAAAAAATGAATTAATGTTACGTACAACAATTTGTTTTTCAACAAATTTCTCTAATAATTTTTTTTGTTCCAATGAATAAGGAAATTCGTGCGGTAAATGAGATTACATCAGTTCTTTTTGAAAACGGGAACAATTATACTGTACACTGACTACTTTGCTTGTTAACGAACGTTCGGGAACAAAAATCCATAAAAGCTGAGAGCGCATGATTGAGTCGAGACTCGTTAGGAGTTTCTTTGATGTTGCAGACACATAAATAAGGGAAATGATAACCTAATTCTTTGTAGACTCTTGTGTAACGCCCTAGAGACCGTTAGTTTCCTTCGCTGCACTTTACTGTAGGCTATATTGTAAAGCTGGAACGGTTCCCTATAAAGTTGGAATGCGATAAAGCTCCGTCTGTCCAATACACTGGGCTATTTCGTTAGAGCGACAAGAGTCGCATAATGTAAGGACTTTATACACAAAACCTGTCTATCAGCATAAAACGCTTTTTGCTTAGCTAAAAATTTATGGGAACCAGAATCCCCTTAGTTTTTGACAAATATTTTTTTCAAACTATACGCAAACCACAAAATATAAAACTTTAAATTTTATATTTTTTAATCTGAATTTGGTAAAACATAACATGCTAAAAAACTTGTTATTACGAACGCATCTCCCGTGTTTGTAAACTAATGCCTCATTTTTATCAGACCTGCCAACCTGTTTATACGTACGTACGGATACATATGTGAATGTGGAGGACAAGTTATACAATAATAATGTTAACACGATAACGACGATGACAAGAAAAATAATAATATTTTACAGTAATAAAATAAGTTTTGTTTACAATTTATATTTTAGATTTACTTAATTCATTTAAATTATAGACTATTCAATGCGCTAAAATAGTTTATTTGGGATTACATCCCTAAAAAAGCTTAATATTTTGCAACGTTAATGTTTTTTTTTCATAAATAAGCATTATCGATGATTATTTAAAAGAATATTTTTTAAAATATTTCAATTGGAATTTAATAATTTACTTTATAATGATATAACATTTTAAGTAGATACTATATAATAATTTAATTTAATAAAAATACTACGATTGAAAGTATTTTGAAACTCTGTATAGGTTTACATTGGCATAGAAGGCTACTCTTTTTTGAAGTCATATACTGACTGAGAGGTAGGCCTAGTTTAAGACTGTTGAATGCTATGAAACTTATAAAATATACAAATTCCGATGTTTCCGAAGAAAATAGACCACATAGGCCAGTTCCATTTTAGTCGCAAGACTGCCAAAAATAAATCTGTAAATAAACATTGTTCCACCCTTAAGAAAACAAAGCTAGAGAACTTTGCGTATGTTGGAAATATATTCAGATGCTCAATAAATCCTTTTTCATTTTAAAATCAGAAAACATAACACCTTTAGGAAAGTGTTTAACACGTTTTCCAAAAGCATTTTTAAGCGACTTTACTTACCGAGATGATAATGCATATTAAGATATCATATTATAACGCATATTATTTACTTGCATATTATATTGAAGAAAATAACAGTATAGATAAAAATTAGGAGTAGGAAATAAATCTACTTCCTTGAATGTATGCCATGGTAAATCGTAACCATAACTGATTGATTCTAGTTTTGATTTATTTTCTGATTTATTACACCTTTATATTCGGTGTAATATATTTGTAAACAATTTTCAGAATCATATAACAGATTTCGTTAGACATGCATTGATTATAATCGATTTTCTCTTCTTCTGCTTGCTTTGCGTCAAAAGCTTTCTCATCCTTCGGAGGCCCACATGTCTGAGAGGGCGCCAAATGACAATAATAACACCGCGTTATTTTAATACCAATAACAACAAGTCCAACAACAACAACAATTATAATAATAATAAGACATGTTGGTACATTGGTGCATTGTTTAGGTCTACGTCTTATACTCATAAGGTTTTACGAGTTATACAAAATAAGCTCCAAACAGAATTATCACCGTATACTTGATTCAAACTCCCGAGCGCTGGGAAATCATCCTTATAACCGTAATAGGGAGAATAGTTTCAGGTGCGTCTCTGCTCATTCTACCTCCAGTAACAGTGAACCTTCATGACCGTTACTTAGTCCTGCCTTCTTTATCCACGTTCCTTTGCTGATAGATAGTTAGTAACGTTCTCAGTGCGACTCCGTAAGACAGTAGCTCTGATTATAGACGCACGACTCTGCTCATTCTACCTCCAGTAACAGTGAACCTTCATGACCGTTACTTAGTCCTTCCTTCTTTATCCACGTTCCTTTGCTGATAGATAGTTAGTAAAGTTCTCACTGCGACTCCGTGAGAGAGTAGCTCTGATTATAGACGCACGACTCTGCTCATTCTACCTCCAGTAACAGTGAACCTTCATGACCGTTACTTAGTCCTGCCTTCTTTATCCACGTTCCTTTGCTGATAGATAGTTAGTAACGTTCTCAGTGCGACTCCGTAAGACAGTAGCTCTGATTATAGACGCACGACTCTGCTCATTCTACCTCCAGTAACAGTGAACCTTCATGACCGTTACTTAGTCCTTCCTTCTTTATCCACGTTCCTTTGCTGATAGATAGTTAGTAAAGTTCTCACTGCGACTCCGTGAGAGAGTAGCTCTGATTATAGACGCACGACTCTGCTCATTCTACCTCCAGTAACAGTGAACCTTCATGACCGTTACTTAGTCCTTCCTTCTTTATCCACGTTCCTTTGCTGATAGATAGTTAGTAAAGTTCTCACTGCGACTCCGTGAGAGAGTAGCTCTGATTATAGACGCACGTTTCTGCTCATTCTACCTCCAGTAACAGTGAACCTTCATGACCGTTACTTAGTCCTGCCTTCTTTATCCACGTTCCTTTGCTGATAGATAGTTAGTAACGTTCTCAGTGCGACTCCGTAAGACAGTAGCTCTGATTATAGACGCACGACTCTGCTCATTCTACCTCCAGTAACAGTGAACCTTCATGACCGTTACTTAGTCCTTCCTTCTTTATCCACGTTCCTTTGCTGATAGATAGTTAGTAAAGTTCTCACTGCGACTCCGTGAGAGAGTAGCTCTGATTATAGACGCACGACTCTGCTCATTCTACCTCCAGTAACAGTGAACCTTCATGACCGTTACTTAGTCCTGCCTTCTTTATCCACGTTCCTTTGCTGATAGATAGTTAGTAACGTTCTCAGTGCGACTCCGTAAGACAGTAGCTCTGATTATAGACGCACGACTCTGCTCATTCTACCTCCAGTAACAGTGAACCTTCATGACCGTTACTTAGTCCTGCCTTCTTTATCCACGTTCCTTTGCTGATAGATAGTTAGTAAAGTTCTCACTGCGACTCCGTGAGAGAGTAGCTCTGATTATAGACGCACGACTCTGCTCATTCTACCTCCAGTAACAGTGAACCTTCATGACCGTTACTTAGTCCTTCCTTCTTTATCCACGTTCCTTTGCTGATAGATAGTTAGTAAAGTTCTCACTGCGACTCCGTGAGAGAGTAGCTCTGATTATAGACGCACGTTTTTGCTCATTCTACCTCCAGTAACAATGAACCTTCATGACCGTTACTTAGTCCTGCCTTCTTTATCCACGTTCCTTTGCTGATAGATAGTTAGTAAAGTTCTCACTGCGACTCCGTTAGAGAGTAGCTCTGATTATAGACGCACGTTTCTGCTCATTCTACCTCCAGTAACAGTGAACCTTCATGACCGTTACTTAGTCCTGCCTTCTTTATCCACGTTCCTTTGTTGATAGATAGTTAGTAAAGTTCTCACTGCGACTCCGTGAGAGAGTAGCTCTGATTATAGACGCACGACTCTGCTTATTCTACCTCCAGTAACAGTGAACCTTCATGACCGTTACTTAGTCCTGCCTTCTTTATCCACGTTCCTTTGCTGATAGATAGTTAGTAAAGTTCTCACTGCGACTCCGTAAGACAGTAGCTCTGATTATAGACGCACGACTTTGTGATCAAGAAACACACGTGCTTCCCTATATACCAAACAATAAACGATTACAAATACTCTCTTAATCTTGGATACTCACAGAAAAAAGGAAAGTACAGTAATTGAAGAAAAATTAGTAAAAATATTTGAAATCCGTAGAAATACTAATCTATCGAAATACCCATAGGCTAATAACAATGCTTGCTTAGCGGAAGTGGTTACTTATCCTATTCTATCTAAAAATAAAGAATTATAATTGGTCAACTACTTATAACGGTCCATATGGGATCAGAAATCCTTAGGGACAAGCTGAAAAAGATAAGTTTGTATCTAAATTTAAAAGACTAATTTAGGGAAAATAGAGGAGACAAATCCCTAGACGTGCCCAAAGCCCTGGACCGACAGTGAATTACTAACAACGGCTTTTCGAAGTGTCCATCCAAAGCAACACTATTCATTATTAAATTCTTAATTCTACTTTCAAATTACAAAAATATATTAGAAATTATTCTAAGATCATAAACGTTTACACACAATTTGTAAATTTAAATTATAGCTTGTGAAAAAACAAATTAATTACACTTACAAAATTGCAAAAGCGCCGTATAACCTCTGTATCTATACGACTTGTATAAGAAAATATTATCAATTACACGGACATTTAAATAAGCAAAAAAATTAAAACGAGAATCTGTATACAATACTCTAGAATTATTATTTTATAACTAATTTAATAAAGACAAAATAGTAATATAGAAAAATGTTATCGGCCTTAATGTAATCAATCTTGTCGATATTTTTTTTTAAGATTATTCAATTGTTATCATTTTGATTTGCAGTACTGACATGGAAATTTACAAAATTATAATACTTTCAACAAATTTTGTAATAAATTCTAATTGCATTATCTGCTTTTTTTAACAAATTCAGTAGTTAATCAAACTTTAAAAACAGTATAATTTATTAACAGAAGACATTTAAAAAAGTAAAATATCTGGAGAGAATCCGTGTACAACGCTCTCTACTTTCTAGAATTAATACCTTAAAACTAATTTAATAAAGTCAAAATAGTAATATAGAAAAATGTGAAAATAATTTTCTCAAATATATGGACCCTAATACAATCAATGTTGTCGATATTTTTGTCTAAAATTATTCAATTGTAATAATTTTGTTTTGAAGTACTGACATGGAAAGTTACAAAATTATGATACTTTCAATAAATTTTGTAATAAATTCTAATTACATTTTCTGCTTTTTTAACAAATTCCATGGTTAATGAAACTTTAAAACAGTGTATTTTATTACCAGAACATGAAGCTTAGAAAAATATGTCGTAGACATCAATTCAATTTTCGACCCAGAACATAAAGCTTAGAAAAATATATCATAGAGATCAATTCAATTTTCGACCCAGAACATATAGATTAGAAAAATATATCATAGACGTCAATTCAATTTTTGACCAGAACATGAAGCTTAGAAAAATATGTCGTTAGACATCAATTCAATTTTCGACCCAGAACATGAAGCTTAGAAAAGTATATCATAGACATCAATTCAATTTTCGAGTCAGAACATGAAGCTTAGAAAAGTATATCATAGACATCAATTCAATTTTCGAGCCAGAACATGAAGCTTAGAAAAGTATATCATAGACATCAATTCAATTTTCGAGCCAGAACATGAAGCTTAGAAAAGTATATCATAGACATCAATTCAATTTTCGACCCAGAACATAAAGCTTAGAAAAATATATCATAGACATCAATTCAATTTTCGACCCAAAACATGAAGTTTAGAAAAATATATCATAGACATCAATTCAATTTTCGACCCAGAACATGAAGCTTAGAAAAATATGTCATAGACATTAATTCAATTTTCGACCCAGAACATGAAGCTTAGAAAAATATGTCATAGACATCAATTCAATTTTCGACCCAGAACATGAAGCTTAGAAAAATATGTCATAGACTTCAATTCAATTTTCGACCCAGAACATGAAGCTTAGAAAAATATGACATAGACATCAATTCAATTTTCGACCCAGAACATGAAGCTTAGAAAAATATGTCATAGACTTCAATTCAATTTTCGACAACTCTTAGGAATCTTTCATATTGTCTTCCAAGACATTGCTAGCAATTTATTTGAGTTTTGTAGCTCAAGACCCCTCTTTTAATGAGCCAATATCTAATTTTTTTTAATGTATATTCTTGCTGAGAGCTGTTAAATGAACATAATGAGAAAACAAAGTACAGATAATTTAACAGTGTCTTGTCTTTACACCGGAATTGCACATCTACTTGAGAAACAAATTTATAAATTCTGAAATCGCTACTGAAATTTTGGACAAAATGTTTTTTTTTTAGTGCCTGTCTGAATGCGTGCCTCTCACCTTATGAGAAACGTGCAGGAATAGTAATGCAGCATCATCTCTTGTTGTAACGGCGAAGTGATTGTTTGAAGTAGAAAAAATCCAACGCATTAGGCTTAAACTTCAACTTTATTTAAGACACTTAAACAATAAGCTCTCGATTTTCTGTAGATTATGACGAATACATATCACTAGTTACAAAGATAATCATCCTATAATACCATTAGGAATGCTGCAATTGAAACCCCCTATTTTCCCTGATCTCACAGCATCTTTCGGCAATTTTGTTTACGACCTTCTGAAAAACGTAAAAGTAAATAACTAACAAATAAAAGAATAAACATGCTATGACTCACATTTAAATAAACTTTATTATTATACACGTTTCAATGACAATATGTCATCATCTTCAGTGATGCTACACAATTTAAACTTAATTGAAAAACTAAACATAACCTATAAAGTTATAAACTTTCACTCACAAGCCAGCTCGAATATTGTTTATAAATAACCAATGTTTGGGTTACTTAAATTTTATCCGATATAGTTTACATTATTACGTGAAAAATACCATGAATGAAGCGTGAATTACAACTATTGCATTTCTGTGTGAAATTAAATTGTATATTTACAGTATATCATTGTATATACATACGTGAGTGGTATTTTTAATTATTACTCTAAGCAATATTTCAAATACGAAAAATTCTTACATTATTGATTGTGAATACAATTTATAAAGATAATAGTAAAGCTTTTTAGCCTTTAATAAATGGTAAAGAGCTAAAAAAACACAAATGCCAATCTGTTATATCATATCAAATGTCAATGAATAATTAATCAAACCTGAAAGCTATATCATGTACATACTATGGTGTGCCCAGATTTTTAAAAACTAACAATAAACCGAATACTGTTTCACACAATTTTTAAGGTTTTATGAACGCGATAAGCAGAAACATCGGCACAAATACGTCACGGCATAGAGTACGATAATTGTTTAAACAAACTTGAGACGCTAAAGTAAATCGAGCTACAAGAAAGTGCTTTATATGATTAGGATTCGCACACAGATAATAGTCTCCCTCCACACAAATATAATCTCATGTGTATATATAAAGTTGTATATGCATAGGTGATATTCAACTTCTATCCGCGTGACAATTCTGAGACGTTTATTTCGGCAAACTTTTCCTCTCTGTGTAATTAGAACACGTGTATCGTAGCGACAAAGTTAACGTCAAATTTACTTTGAATATATTTAAAGTAACTTTAGAATTTACTTATTGAATAACTAAACTGGGAAATAAATTCTCTCTTCTAATTTAACACAAACACACGCGCTCGCACAGTATATTATTATTTGCACTGAATGGGCATTAATCAGCTATTGTAGCACTAAGAACAATATTTTAGCTTTACCTATGCGTTTTCTTACTAACGTATGTTGTTAATGCGCTCTAATAAGGTAGGTTTTAACCGGTTTTTAAATGTTTTAAATATTTAAGGCGATTAAATTATGATGCAGGCGTATTGAATAATTTAATTAGGTAAATTAAATTATACTATCTAGCAGACTCCAGTAAACAAGACACGGCGCTGTGTAGGCAATTTAACAACGTAGAAGTC
This sequence comes from Prosapia bicincta, assembly GCA_036971475.1. Taxonomy (NCBI): domain Eukaryota; kingdom Metazoa; phylum Arthropoda; class Insecta; order Hemiptera; family Cercopidae; genus Prosapia; species Prosapia bicincta. The sequence continues at coordinate 315,877,780 of JBAIZL010000002.1, forward strand.
AGTGAAACCCGTAACGAAAGTAAGAGAAAACAGGAATACGTAATAAGTTTATTACAATAAACAAGCTAAAATAGTGTTAATATATGAGTATAATAGTGTGTGTGCCGTGCGTGTGATCGCGGTTTTGTGTACGCGCATGAGCGTGAGTGTGTGTGTGTGTGTGTGTGTGTGCGTGTGTGCACGCGCGGGCGGAACGGATAAATATGACATTTTTGTTAAACTATCAACTGACGGTTAGGTTGATTACACCAAAAACTTAAAAACAACTTTAAAACGTCAAATGAAACCAGCATTTAGTTTCAGTTACGTAAAAGCAGGCCAGAACGGCGTGTCTTCGGGAACAAACAGTTACTTTTTAGAGCCAGGTGGCGGATGTAGGCCTATAGATGAGTGATTACTCCATTTTCACCAATTCCATTTGAAGGCTACGATTATTTCTGTGCGAATAAGAAAACACAAAAATCAGAGTTCCTGCAATTATAAATCAATCGTAAGCACGCGCGAGTGACTGTTAACCCTTGATACATATTGATATATACATTAACACTAGTGTATAAATAATACCCAGATACTCACATTGTTGTATACGTAATTAGTGGCAGCTTACCTGTAACAGAAACATTTTTTGTAGTAACCCGTCTTAAATTAGTAGGCTAATAGTTAACTATTTTATTTAATAAACCTAACTAGACAATGTTGAATATTGCGAGTTGTGTTAGTAAAGGTTTGCCGGAGCAATTCTTTATATATATATATATATATATATATATATATATATATATATATATATATATATATATATATATATATATATATATATATATACACATTTGCTATTACTTGCAACCAGACTTTTTGTTAACTAAAGTTGTTAAATTGTTAACTTACACCTGGAGGAAACGTTTTCGTCTTACGACTTCTTCAGCCTTCTATATGTATATGTATATATTATATATATATATATATATATATATATATATATATATATATATATGTGTGTGTGTGTGTGTGTGTGTGTGTGTGTGTGTGTGTGTGTGTGTGTGTGTGGATGTTTTTCTCTAAATATCAATATTACTAACACATATCCACTTATACTCCCAACAATATCTGTTTAATAATCAATTTAATCTATTGTACTAATTACAAATAGCTGGTATTGGGAAAGCACACACCAATTCATATCATTTCCATTCCAATAAAACTATTGGTGGTTATCCATGCATCAATTATTATGCATGCGACCCAGGTTTTATAGCTTTTAAATTTCCAATTAATTATTTTCATATATATTAAAATAAAATATTATAATCTAATAATCATCTAAACGTAAAATTGTATGATAATCTATCCTAAAAGTATTTTCTGTCTGTATTTAGCAAACGTTTTAGTTATTTAAAACAATTTTCCATTTATAAAACGTACTGTAATTTTTAGCTTTGTATGATTATTTTGAAATAACTAATCTTAATTCATGCAATATAATTTTAGATGAAGTCCGATAATTACTTATATTGTATTAACATTAACACTAACGTTATTCATGCCATGCTGTTTTTCGATCGGTACAGTACTTGAACAAAATGTTCAACAATTTTGTTCTTGAAGCCATTGAAAGCTTTAGAGTATGACAGCCGCATAACCATTAAATGCTCCACGAATGCGAAGGAGCCGTTGTGATATAAAACACTACTCGACCACATCGTACAAGGCCGGAGACAATATATTGTATTTATGGCTTACTATCGCTTCCTACGTGAATGCATTATAAAAGGAAAAGAAACCATAAAGGGAGGAAATCTGCCCGTTTACCATTTCTCAAGCCGCAGAAACTGTCTTCGTGGAGCCGTAAAACAATTTACTTATGGCAGGTAACGGCCGTTTACAAATAAAATAGGGGAGAACTTTGTGTGCTTTCTATAATGGCCCCTTTCCTATGACTCTACTGGCAATACAGCATAACCTAGTAGCTATATTTCAGATTGTTTCCAATACTGTTAAATATATATTATTGTATTAGTTATCTAAAAATCTTTTTTTTCTAACTGGAACAGGCTTTACAAACCAAACTATATAGTTACGTGATTCTAATAAAAAAAGGTTAAAACTTTTCATTATAATATATACTCCCCCCGAGGAATATTGCAATACTTCAAAATTTATAGAAATACAAAAACTACAAAACTAGTGTAACTAAAAATATTCTAAAATACCTAAAAATGTTCTAAATATAGAAAATATACTAATTCTGCAAAAGAACCTTCAACACTTTTAACTTTTACTAAAAGAACATAAAATGCTCACGAATTTTCAGCTACTATCCTGTTTGTTGGGATACATTAAGTATTTCTAAAAACTAATGGAAAATACTAAGACACAAAAAATCAACTATTTTTCTTACTGTAGAATATGCAGTAAAGCGATGTTCGGAACACGGGCCATTTCTATTCAACGTTGCTCCTATTCGCCACTTTAACTCTGTTATAAAATATCAAGTCGTTACCAATAAAAAGTAATAATCTGTACATAGCGTTCACGTAACAACTTGTAATAATGTGATTTTTATTACGTCACTGAACATAAAAATAGCTATACATATTCCATAGCAATTATTATTAACATGCCACACAATTATTACAAAAAAAATTTTATGAATATTTTTTGAACATTTTCTTCGTCAAAACAATTTTATTTTATTGCATTGCTTTAGAAATCCAGTGCTAGGATTGCAATCGTTTGATTTGCCCACAGAGAATCAGAGAAGGAGGTTAGAAGACTCACGTGGTATTGTAGCTGCGGTCTTTTTCCAATTTCGTCTATTAGTTCACACTCTCCTTTTATATATATACATATATATAGGAGTGTATTTGTATAATGTATTTGACCATTAAAGTTCAAATACTTTTTTTTAATTGTAGGTGGTGGCAGTTGATGTTAATACAGTTTTTTTTATTATTTAAATTAAATAATGAATTAGTTTTAGTTTTATACGGTAGAAAAAATTTTCACAAAACGGGAAGGATGCAATAAATGTATTTGGCCCTATTTGGTTTAATAAGTGATAACATATGATTTCATAAGGTAGCTGATTTTATGCTTTAGGTTATGTGGTAGAAGAGCTGTTTGAAAGCATAGGTTATGTTACTTTAATTCATATTAGTTGTAATTATTTAATAGAAAGTAACTAAAATGAAAATTTCCTTTATTGCCGCAAGTAGGAATTGACTTTAAAAACGTCAAGTTAATATAACTCTTCAGGCTGCAGGTATAATACTAGGTCCTTGTTGGTATATTTGGCTGTGTAAAGTATGATTGTGATTTCCATTCGGGCAGGTATTTGGCTTGGTAGATGTTTCATTGGTTATTTTTGTTTGTTTGTTTTCCTACATGTTGTATGATTTATTTGGACTTCACAATGCTAATTATTATGTTATGTAAGACATTATATAACCCTATATAATTATTCTTAAAAACTCCTTAACTTGAAAGATTGTACGGCTAGATTCTTAAGGCCTCAGACTACAAACTAAAGTAGGCTGCATACAAAATGGCTAAAGACAAATTCCTTAACCTCATAGAATAGGCAACAAAACTTATGAATATAAACACCATAATCTTATTTGCTATAACTCAAGCAATGTCTTTTTCTGATTGTAACAGATACAAAACCGTTAAAGAGCTAAAGAGGTACGAGAAAAAATATTCCATATTCAATTGTTTTGTTATTAAATAATCGAAAATTAGCAGCCGTTTTGTGTATTATGCATTGAAGTTGTACATTGTTTTAACCAACACATGTATAATTGATAAAATTTATGTAATTTAATTTTGTTTATAGAATATAGGTAAATAATAACAAATTTATCTAATAAAATCCATTTCTTTCTCGTTTTAAATGTCGCCTATTTGATTTCTCCATATACACTTGAAATAAAATTACATCCGTTTCAAAGTGTTCCCTCACATCGTTCGCATACAAGGAACAATAGATCTCGTTTGTTCAAAACGAACTTGCCTCGGTGCTATTTAAGTCAATTAAAATTCTGTATTTGTGCTAACAACGTGCTCTCCCTCGTATTAATGAACTGCAAAGAAAGTTTTGCTAATTTCCAGAAATTTTCCGAGTGGGGAAATTTTGTTTTCTAAACATGCTGTCGCTCATTAAGAAAAAGAAAACTTGGGAGTAAGAAAACTGTCAGAAGTGTACTGAGAGAAATAAACACTACAGAGAGAGAGAAATATTGTTAACTAATTAAATGTTTTTTTCTCTCAAGTCCAATACTGTAGTATTAAAAAGAAAAACGTGCCGAAGCCCGATTAAAAACATTTTTGTTATATTTTCTAAATAAAAATCAATAATATAACAATAACTAAACATTCTGCTGAAATATTTGGATTACCTCTAAGAACTTGAGCAAGACTGTTTTAATTACTTTTTGTTAAATACAAATTCTAAAATAACTTTTAAAAGAAACTTGAGAGTTAGAAATAACTACTTAACATTAAAGTCGTTCTCCAGTTCAGTACAACGTTTCTCTTCCACGTTTTGTTAATTTTTCACATTTTGTTACAAGATCCAAACCTTTTCTTCATAATAAAATTTCTATATTGTTTCTCAAATATAAACATTGTTGAATAAAAGATGACGGTTGAATAACGAGTCAAGTTTATTTAATTATTACAACGTTGCCTTTTTAAGCCCGAAAACAATATTAGCCTACGTTGCTTATAAATACAAGTACCTCACTACAATAAATTAAAACTTTGAAAAAATCAATGAAATTCTAGTTACAATTATAATAAAATAAACCCAAAGAGTCATATATTCATCTAAAAAGTTATTAAAAACAGTAACACACTACGAAAACAACACTATTTTCAAATAAAACACTCACAAAATAGAACAATTACAAAAGGATCTACTATACAAATTAACAGTAACTAATTCTTGGATGTTTTTCATTTATACAACAATGGCTTCTAAATAACCCACTAAATAACTTATCAAAATCATTTTTAATGTTGTTAGCATTCTTTTGTAATTTAATATGGACAACCTCAGAATAAGTTGCAACCTCTAATAAGGCAACTTATATATGAGAGAGAGAGCGAGAGAGAGAGAGAGAGAGAGAGAGAGAGAGAGAGAGAGAGGAGTGTATTTGCATAGTGTATTTGACCATTAAAGTTTAAATACTTTTTTTTAAATTGTAGGTGGTGGCAATTGATGTTAATACAGTTTTTTTATTATTTAAATTAAATGATGAATTAGTTTTAGTTTTAGTTTTATACGGTAGAAAAAAATTTCACAAAACGGGGAGGATGCAATAAATTTATTTGGCCCTATTTGGTTTAAAATACGTGATAACATATGATTTCATAAGGTAGCTGATTTTATGTTTTAGGTTATGTGGTAGAACAGCTGTTTGAACGCGCAGGTTATGTTACTTTATTTATATTAGTTGTAATTATTTAATAGAAAGTAAGTAAAATGAAAATTTTCTTTGTTGCCGCAAGTAGGAATTGACTTTAAAAACGACAAGTTATAATATAGCTTTTCAGGCTGCAGGTATAATACTGGGTCCTTGTTGGTATATTTTGCTGTGTAAACTATGATTGTGATTTCCATTCGGGCATTCTTTTGTAATTTAATATGGACAACCTCAGAATAAGTTGCAACCTCTTCCTCCAGTTGGACTCTATTATCCTGTATTATAATAATTACGAAACAAACTTAATGCCCAAACCTTTTATTATCTTCAAAGAAGACACGAGAGGCAGAGTGCTAATCCCTGTTACTACAGTTCTCATGTTCACATACTCGAGAACATATCTTCTAACTAAAATTGCTTGATTTATAATTACTGTTTTAAAGTTAAACGATCTTAATTTATTAGCAAATTTCTTCAAAATACCTTTTATATACGGTAAACATATAAATTTATTATCCTTGCAATTGCTACTAGTAAAATCCTCAGAATTATTGCTACTATTATTATTTCTATAATAATAATAATAATAGTTTAAAAGATTATTCGACCTAGGCTTGAAAAGGGCAACAAACTTGTTCCCGAAACGCACCAATTAAATAACCTTGACTCGATATTAAACAGTTATCATTTAATTAATTACAATAAATCTGATAAGCTGATTATATTTGCAACTTATGTAAAACTAATAACAATTGCACATATTTTTAGAAATTTCGAGTAAGGCCATTTATTGGTATTGTAGAATTCCTGTTCTAAAAAAATGTACAGTGTTTCCTACTTAGAGGAAAGATGGTAGATTATCATGTTCCAACTGAAAATTAATTATAAGTCTTCGTTTATTATTTTTTTTATGTCCAGGTTTATGGCGTTATTAATTTCGGTTTTCATTAGATTTAACCTGCTTTACCAAACATTTACAACGTATTAACTTTTTTTCCTTCTTAAATAGTAAAACTATTTACTTCTGCCACGTCAACAGTAGCTTCTAATTTAATCATCATAATCGGAGCTATCTCGTCTAGCAGAAACATTAATACAAGTAAAAAATAATGCTTCTTGCCGCCATTGTAAAATAGAAAAAACTTTGATTACAACAACTGTACTAGTGAAATAATAATGAATAAACATACATAAGTACCTTGTTTCGTGGTACAGACCGGGGCATCAGCTGATCCGATGTAACAAATATCCAAGTTAACCGGAGAATGCCGATAAACAAATAAAATACAATTACAAACATTTCCTTTCATTATAGAAAAAACGTGACAATAAACTGTATAAAACAAAACGCATATACTGTCTCTACTGTGTATATACTATGTCAGGATATGTTCTGCATAACGTCTATAGTTTGGAAAGAAGGTTATGGGTTGGTGCATCAGCTTAGAATAGTGTGTTACGTACTTAAGGCTTTTAACTGTACTAACTTCTACATATTTTTGCTTTGCATCAATCCTCCAAACTACCTTTTGATATAATTTCGTAGTTCAATACTTTTCACGCTATCACGTGATTTTAATGATTTGCTTCATCAGTTCGGCTCAATGTTTTCAAATCGTTTTTCCAATGTTAAAACAATGTTTTGCAAAACACATTTTTCCAATGTTTTGTTACCATTTGCTTATAACTCGAACAACAAATGCAATTTACATTTGTTAATGAAACTCAAACAAACGCAATTAAAAAGAGCAAAATGGAAACTAAAAGGCTAAATTACTCCACTCCTGCCCAAGCTGATCTGTCTGTGACAGTTACATGTCGCCAAACACACGGCTAATCACCACGTCCCACTCAATTACGCGATAAAAGAATATACCATCGTCGTGCGGTGGGACCCCATGATTATGGACTGGAATCGGGCACACAATTGTCGTGTGGTGAGACGCCATGATTATGTACTGAAATCGGACACACGATAGACGTGTGGTGGGACGCCATGATTATGCTCTGGAATCGAGAATAAGATCGTCGTTCGGTGGGACCCCATCATTATGAGTTGGAATCGGGTATACGATCGACGTGTGGTGGGACGCCATGATTGTGTGCTGGAAACGAGTATAAGATGCCGTGTGGTGGGACCCCATAAATATGCTCTAGAATCGAGTATAAGATCGTCGTTTGGTGGGACCCTATGATTATGTGCCGGTATCGGGTATACGATCGACGTGTGGTGGGACGCCAAGATAATGCTCTGGAATCGAGTATAAGATCGTCGTTTGGTGGGACCCTATGATTATGTGCTGGTATCGAGTATACGATCGACGTGTGGTGAGACGCCATGATAATGCTCTGGAATCGAGTATAAGATCGTCGTTTGGTGGGTCCCCATCATTATGAGTTGGAATCGGGTATACGATCGACGTGTGGTGGGACCCCATGATTATGTGCTGGTATCGGGTATACGATTGACGTGTGGTGGGACGCCATGATTATGTGCTGGTATCGGGTACACGATCGTCGTGTGGTGGGACGCCATGATTATGTGCTGGTATCGGGTATACGATTGACGTGTGGTGGGACGCCATGATTATGTGCTGGTATCGGGTACACGATCGTCGTGTGGTGGGACGCCATGATTATGTGCTGGTATCGGGTATACGATTGACGTGTGGTGGGACGCCATGATAACGAGGTAGAATCGTGTACACGATCGTCGTGTGGTAGAATCAGCAATCTACTTTGAAATCTTAAGATCACTAATGACAAAATAAACTTAAATCTCTTGGAGTATTGCAAAAAGAAGGAATTGATGACAAAATCAAGAATGTCCTGTTGATGCTGGCTATACCAATGGTTCATCCGACTCTACACTGCACATGGCACATATATAGTTCATATAAATAGAAAGAAATATTTCGTTATCTTATATGTATATATGGACATGCTTAAATATTGTACCAGCTGAAATTACTTTTCTAACGTATCAACAAATATATGGAAGAACGATGGAAGTGGAATTAAAAGAATGGTTAAATTTTAAAACAAAGACTCAGGTTTTTCAAGTCTTTATGTGCGTGATTTTAAAAGCGACAAAACTTCCTTAATTACTAAACCCTCAACAAGATAATTTTACTTCTTTCTTTAAATTCTGATCTTGATTCATAGTAATTTATTTTCGTCTATGAGTTTCAATACACATTACTTTAATCAGGAATAAATAATGCATGTTCTCTGATTCACGAAACATTAGATCGATAACAGCATTTGTATCGATCAAGTTCAAGTTTAGTGTTCAATGTGGTAGAACAGTTTAGATTGCGTCTGCTGAGAAGCCAGGCAATAAATACACCTTGAAATCTTGGCACGGAGATAAAAGATCTAAATCAAATTGTCCCGATAAATATATAACCGTATACGAATCTATCTGTACACCAACAAGGTCTCACACACTGTTCCTAAATTATCTTCTGAATTTATAACATGTCACTTTCCTTATTTATGATAAGGATCTTACGGAAGCTTTCGAAGCTTATCAGATCTAAAGAAATTTTTTACTTTCCTTGGAGCAAATTTGCTTTCTATCGTAGCCAAAAAAAAATTCTACCGCTTCACTGCCTGAAAATAGTGAATTAATATTGTGTTTAATATGAAAATGAATATTTGAACTATATGATTTTTGTGTTGTTTAACTGATTTACCGCCAGATACCTTTCATTAGGTTCGAATAGGTCTGTTTAATTATGTAAATTCAAATTATATTTAAAAAGAAAACTAAGTTCTTTAGAATTTATCGGACAACAAAATTATTACTCATTTTAATGTACAACTAACTATGCAGATCTATTACCAACGAATTACATAATTGTCACATGTCATAGCACACAAAAAAGGCAATGATGTTTTTACTATTTTCTTGAAATGATTACTTCTTAATGCAGGCCTGAATGTGGATGTCTTGTACGGAGAAAAACCTTTGCCTTACACTCTTGAGGACGCTATTCACATTATAGCTTTATAACCAAAATGAAAGGAACTATAACTAAATTGTAGCTTTAAAACAAAAATTAAAGGAGCTGTAACTAAATTGTAGCTTTAGAAACCAAAATGAAAGGAGCTAAAACTGAATTGTAGCTTTAAAAATCAAAATGAAAAAAGCTGTAAATAAATTGTAGCTTTAGAAACCAAAATGAAAGGAGCTAAAACTGAATTGTGGCTTTAGAAATCGAAATGAAAAAAGCTATAAATAAATTGTAGCTTTAGAAACCAAAATGAAAGGAGCTAAAACTGAATTGTGGCTTTAAAAATCAAAATGAAAAAAGCTATAAATAAATTGTAGCTTTAGAAACCACAATGAAAGGAGCTAAAACTGAATTGTGGCTTTAAAAATCAAAATGAAAAAGCTATAAATAAATTGTAGCTTTAGAAACCACAATGAAAGGAGCTAAAACTGAAATGTGGCTTTAAAAATCAAAATGAAAAAAGCTATAAATAAATTGTAGCTTTAGAAACCAAAATGAAAGGAGCTAAAACTGAATTGTAGCTTTAAAAATCAAAATGAAAAAGCTATAAATAAATTGTAGCTTTAGAAACCAAAAATGAAAGAATGAGCTAAAACTAAATTGTAGCTTTAAAAATCAAAATGAAAAAGCTATAAATGAAAAAAGCTATAAATAAATTGTAGCTTTAGAAACCAAAAATGAAAGAAGGAGCTAAAACTGAATTGTAGCTTTAAAAACTAGAATGAAAGAAGAAAAATAAGAGTGCAGACAACAAAGTTATATATTTTAGACTGTCAGGTAGACAATTTCCTGTTTTCTTTACATACAAAGAAATAACCATACTACTGAACAAAATTACAACCATATTACTGATTATAAATGATGAAATACTAGTATTATAAATGTTTAATTACTATATAACTTACCTAACATGTACGAATTAAATAAAAACCCCTCAAGATGTACAACACTTCCAGTATAGGTACTGCAAGTTCTAATATATACGTCTTAAATCTTAAGCATTCTTGCCAAATATTTTCTTGATAAAATTTGTAAATATTTTAAAAATTATTGGTAAATCTTGGTATTTATTTTATTTAAAAAATATCAAACTACTCCACTGCCACAAAACTAATAACTAATATTTTTTTACTTTTATAAAATATTATAACTGCTAAACTCGATTCGCACCATCTTAAAACTCTCTAGCAAAAATTATCAAACTGATAAAAAAACACGAGACGTTATCATTATTAAAAAGTTTTCAAAGATATCTGAAAGGTACGATTTACCAATAAAGAAATTTTACATTAAGAAACGATAATTATTATTCAGTGTTATTGAAGAAACTCGATCGTAAAACTCCAGAATGTATCGCAATATTAAAATTTCCGTGTCTAAATTCATCATAAAAAATACTTTTAATCAAATTACTTATCTGTTAAAGAAAAGCAGATGCAGGAGGCAGAGTAGAGCTTAAATTAATTAAACTCGGTGCGTGTTGTAGAACTGAGAGTCAGCAGGTTCTTAACTAATTACACACTTCGCTTCTACTCTACCTACAACCTTTACTTATTAGCCTCTTACCAAAGTGGTTTGTCCTTTACTATCCAAACAGTTTTATCGCAAATTTTTCACTGAGTACTATAGAACAAGTAATCATGCTGAGATTAGAAACGAAGCGACAAACCCAATGATATTAGCAAGCCAAATAATATTTAAAAACTAATTTTTGTCTGCTTAATTCATAGCGTTTTTTACACAAAAATTAAATGAGCATTATAAATTGCTTCCTAAATCGTGAAGTTTTATTTTTTTTCTTATATTTAATAGAAATTTGGAACACACTACTTTTGATGTGTTATCTATTTTTGCGCTATTAATGTGTAAAGTAATAACATATTCTATACAATATTTATTTTTGCGCTATTAATGTGTAAAGTAATAACATATTCTATACAATATTTATTTTTGCGCTATTAATGTGTAAATTAATAACATTTTCTATACAATATTTATTTAAAGAATGATATTCAACTTTAATAATATATACATACATAAACGTAAAAGTCAAAACAGTTTACTCAAAATTTCACCAAAAATTAGTTTTTAATAAACAAACACACAAGTTCACAATGGACTAGTTTCGGCGACGATGTCGCCTTCCTCAGTTCTTGGCTACTACTCTGTCGCCGAATAGACAGTGGACAATAGACATCGTCGCTGAAACTAGACTGTTGTGAAGTAGTGCGTTTGTTTATTAAAAACTAATTTTTGATGAGATTTTGAATTCACTGTTTTGACTTTTACCTTTGTGGACAGTTCTCACTAGCTAACTTTTAATTAACTAAATATACAAACTGTTCACATAAAAGCAATTAATTTTTTAAACTTTTAAAACATGAAACATTTGACTTTATTTACGAATAATTATGTAGATAAGAGACAAATATATAACAAGGTGTACTGAGTAGCTGCCACCTCTATCCCCCCCAAGGCAGGTCACTATAGGTAAGCCTATGCTCCCATACTGAAAGATTGTTTTTTTTTTAACTTTTAAAACATGAAACACTTGACTTTATTTACGAATCATTATGTAGATAAGAGACAAATATATAACAAGGTGTTCTGAGTAGCTGCTACCTTTCTTCCCCCCCGAGGCAGGTCACTATAGGTAAGCCTATACTCCCATACTGAAAGATCGTCTTCTTACACCTTTAAAACATGAAACATTTGACTTTATTTACGAATCATTATGTAGATAAGAGACAAATATATAACAAGGTGTTCTGAGTAGCTGCTACCTCTCTTCCCCCCCGAGGCAGGTCACTATAGGTAAGCCTATACTCCCATACTGAAAGATCGTCTTCTTACACCTTTAAAACATGAAACATTTGACTTTATTTACGAATCATTATGTAGATAAGAGACAAATATATAACAAGGTGTTCTGAGTAGCTGCTACCTCTCTTCCCCCCGACTCCCATCTACGTTTATTTGTTGTAGATATGTTTATTTCACGAATAAGCGAAGTAAAGAGATAATTTGTGGTGGATAATGCTGAGACTTTTGGAAAGCGTGGTAGTGTGCATGTACTTTCACTAAGTTGTGGTTATTTCACGAATAAGCGAGGTAAAGAGATAATTTGTGGTGGATAATGCTGAGACTTTTGGAAAGCGTGGTAGTGTGCATGTACTTTCACTAAGTTGTGGTTATTTCCATTTTGTCCGTTCGCCAAAATAAGGCTTCAAACTGCGGCAGCATTTGTATTGACATATTCGATTACCTCATTTAAAAATGCGTCGCATAAAACAAAAGGTTTGACCTGTTGTATGGTTATAAGTGTGATTAGATTGAGCTATGCTATTATGAGTAAACCGTAAAGTTCCCGCAACGTGTTTTGAGTATATAAAAAAGGGCAAATACGGACACTAATCACGTTGCGAGTAAATACTAAAATAAGTGCTCGCAACACTTTGATAAATTATGTGCCTTAACGTTTTCTGGAAAATGTAAAACGAGAGGAAGGGAGGGAAAGGACGAAGTGAAAGAAGGGAGGGAATAGGAGTAGAGTGTTAAGAAGAAAGGACTTCAAATGAAATAATTTAATAATTATAACAATGTAAATAAATCTATAAAACATTCTACAGATATTTCCAATAATCTGTTTATGCAGACCTATGTAAAAAGAATGTAAAATTTACTATAAACACAATATCTGTCTTTCATAGGAGCACTTTAAAATCATGCTTGTGGATATAGACAGGAGATCCCTATTAAAATAAAGCCTTATCATAAAACCAACTACCATAGCATTATCATTTTACGAAGGATGCACCGTTTCGGCATACCAAATAACTCGAACAACTCGACAGGAGATTTAGAACAAAAAAACAATGCTCAGCAAAAACTAAAGCAAAGTACAATGTGACGTGTACAAATGAAGACTAGCATTTAGTAAAGATTTGTAAGAAAGGCAAGATCAAGAGAAGGGTGTAAATGGAGGGGCGGGAACTAGCAGTGACTAATGTAGGGCTGTCAAGAGAACGTGTGTTCATGTTGTTCAACTACGAATGATGGTAATTGCTGGCTTTCTTATATGCCTTTTTCCCATTTACGAGACGAAGCTGTAATATTATAAAGAATAACTGCTGAAAACAGTTTCATGTTCATAGAAAAATCCTCACGGCTGACGGCAAACCCAGGTATTCTTAGAGTTAAAAAACAAAAATACAATTGTTAAAAAGTATTTTCGGAAGCTCAATAAAAAAAACTTTATTCATCCCAAGCTACAAAACACCTTCTGAGGAGGTCAGCCTATAATTCACGTGACGCCAGAGATATAATCACAACCTGTAACCCTAACCTAAAAACTGGCACATTTTATCGTGTATTAGTCATTAAGTTCTTGACAATCTAGTATAAAAGTCCGATTTATTCAGAGTATTTCTTATCAAATCTCTCAACCAAAACTAACTCCGATCTTTCCCCTCATGCACCAAGGTCTGAGCCCACAAATTGCCTTCGAAGAGGTCTTTCTGTCTAGGCGATCACACAAGTATTATTACATCAAGAACATTAACATTCACGCCGAGGCAAATGTTTTGCAGAGACAGTACTGCATACTATTTATGATTTTGCCGTGGGAGAGACCCATGTGAATCTTCATGTTTGTTAGTAGTAACACAACATGTAGTAGAATATTGCACGTAGTCTATTCAACTTAGCATTTATTTACCGTTAAATCTTAGGCTACAATAACAAAAGATCGGGTAGTATTTCGATTGTTGAATAAACCTATACTAAACAGGATATATAACAACTCTAATTATAAGTAACATCCATTAGTCCCGTCTAGGCTCTGATGATATAAAACTTATAAAGAGATATTGGAATGATTTTTTTAATAATTTTCGAAAATCATGTAGATATACAACATAAAAGAATAATTAAGTGAGGAATTTAAACTTGAACCTATATAATAAGAACGCTAAAACTTCCGAATAATAATAAAACGGGAACAAGAGGGTAAAAACTACATTAAGACAATATCATTAACCTATACAAAAAAATCAGCTTTTACTAATATTAGTATATTGTTAAAATTAAACACTTTTGCAGAATGAAAACCATTTTTATTAACTACAAAATATTAACAATATAAAAGCAATATCTATACAATTACTTATATCAACTGATTATAATGTGTCTTAAGCTTGATAGTCGGTCTTTATCTTTGGGATTGAGCTTTCAATGATGCAGTATTCCGTATTTTGCACAGTTAAAATGTTACACTAATACAAAAATACAAAGTAGTAAAGATGAAATTTAGAGAAACGTTCATTGTGCCCATAAGTAGGAGCCTTAAAGCTTTGTATAAAGCCTCTAAGACAAAACGATTGCTATAGTATACGTGGAACCGGTAACTAGGAGTCTGAAAGCTCTACTCTAAGACCTGGAAATCTCACCTTACCACCTCTAAGACGAGACGAGTGCTTTACTTCACGTGGTATCGGTATGTAGGAGCCAGAAAGCTTTGCTATAAAGCCTGGACGTGTCACCATACCACCTCTAAGACGAGACGAGTGCTTTAGTTCCCGTGGTACTGGTATGTAGGAGCCTGAAAGCTTTGCTCTAAGGCCAGAACATGTCACCCTACCACCTCTAAGACGACACAAATGCTTTACTTCACATGGTACTGGTATGTAGGAGCCTGAAAGCTTTGGTCTGGACGTGTTACCTTATCACCTCTAAAACGAGACGAGTCCTTTAATTCACGTAGTACTGGTATGTAGGAGCCTGAAAGCTTTGCTCTAAGGCCTGAACATGTCACCTAACCACCTCTAAGACGACACAAATGCTTTAGTTCACGTGGTACTGGTATGTAGGATCCTGAAAGCTTTGGTCTGGACGTGTCACCTTACCACCTCTAAAACGAGACTAGTCTTTTAGTTCACGTAGTACTGGTATGTAGGAGCCTGAAAGCTTTGGCCTGGACGTGTCACCTTACCACCTCTAAGACGAGACTAGTCTTTTAGTTCACGTAGTACTGGTATGTAGGAGCCTGAGAGCTTTGGCCTGGACGTGTCACCTTACCACCTTTAAACGAGACTAGTTTTTTAGTTCACGTAGTACTGGTATGTAGGAGCCTGAAAGCTTTGGTCTAGACGTGTCACCTTACCACCTCTAAAACGAGACTAGTCTTTTAGTTCACGTAGTACTGGTATGTAGGAGCCTGAAAGCTTTGGCCTGCACGTGTCACCTTACCACCTGTAAGATGAGACGAGTGCTTTAGTTCACGTAGTACTGGTATTTAGGAGCCTGAAAGCTTCGCTCTAAAGTCTGGACATGTCAACTTACCACCTCTAAGACGAGACGAGTGCTTTAGTTCACGTGGTATTGGTATGTAGGAGCCTGAAAGCTTTGGTCTGGACGTGTTACCTTACCACCTCTAAGACGAGACTAGTTTTTTAGTTCACGTAGTACTGGTATGTAGGAGCCTGAAAGCTTTGCTCTAAGGCCTGAACATGTCACCTTACCACGTCTAAGACGACACAAATGCTTTAGTTCACGTGGTACTGGTATGTAGGATCCTGAAAGCTTTGGTCTGGACGTGTCACCTTACCACCTCTAAGACGAGACTAGTCTTTTAGTTCACGTAGTACTGGTATGTAGGAGCCTGAGAGCTTTGGCCTGGACGTGTCACCTTACCACCTTTAAACGAGACTAGTTTTTTAGTTCACGTATACTGGTATGTAGGAGCCTGAGAGCTTTGGCCTGGACGTGTCACCTTACCACCTTTAAACGAGACTAGTTTTTTAGTTCACGTAGTACTGGTATGTAGGAGCCTGAAAGCTTTGGTCTAGACGTGTCACCTTACCACCTCTAAGACGAGACTAGTCTTTTAGTTCACGTAGTACTGGTATGTAGGAGCCTGAAAGCTTTGGCTTGCACGTGTCACCTTACCACCTGTAAGACGAGACGAGTGCTTTAGTTCACGTAGTACTGGTATTTAGGAGCCTGAAAGCTTCGCTCTAAAGTCTGGACATGTCACCTTACCACCTCTAAGACGAGACGAGTGCTTTAGTTCACGTGGTATTGGTATGTAGGAGCCTGAAAGCTTTGGTCTGGACGTGTTACCTTACCACCTCTAAGACGAGACTAGTTTTTTAGTTCACGTAGTACTGGTATGTAGGAGCCTGAAAGCTTTGCTCTAAGGCCTGAACATGTCACCTTACCACCTCTAAGACGACACAAATGCTTTAGTTCACGTGGTACTGGTATGTAGGATCCTGAAAGCTTTGGTCTGGACGTGTCACCTTACCACCTCTAAAACGAGACTAGTCTTTTAGTTCACGTAGTACTGGTATGTAGGAGCCTGAAAGCTTTGGCATGGACGTATCACCTTACCACCTCTAAGACGAGACTAGTCTTTTAGTTCACGTAGTACTGGTATGTAGGAGCCTGAAAGCTTCGCTCTAAAGCCTGGACGTGTCACCTTACCACCTCTAAAACGAGACTAGTCTTTTAGTTCACGTAGTACTAGAATGTAGGAGCCTGAAAGCTTTGGCCTGGACGTGTCACCTTACCACCTCTAAGACGAGACTAGTCTTTTAGTTCACGTAGTACTGGTATGTAGGAGCCTGAGAGCTTTGGCCTGGACGTGTCACCTTACCACCTTTAAACGAGACTAGTTTTTTAGTTCACGTATACTGGTATGTAGGAGCCTGAAAGCTTTGGTCTAGACGTGTCACCTTACCACCTCTAAGACGAGACTAGTCTTTTAGTTCACGTAGTACTGGTATGTAGGAGCCTGAAAGCTTCGCTCTAAAGCCTGGACGTGTCACCTTACCACCTCTAAAGCGAGACTAGTCTTTTAGTTCACGTAGTACTGGTATGTAGGAGCCTGAAAGCTTTGGCTTGGACGTGTCACCTTACCACCTCTAAGACGAGACTAGTCTTTTAGTTCACGTAGTACTGGTATGTAGGAGCCTGAGAGCTTTGGCCTGGACGTGTCACCTTACCACCTTTAAACGAGACTAGTTTTTTAGTTCACGTATACTGGTATGTAGGAGCCTGAAAGCTTTGGTCTAGACGTGTCACCTTACCACCTCTAAGACGAGACTAGTCTTTTAGTTCACGTAGTACTGGTATGTAGGAGCCTGAAAGCTTTGGCCTGGACGTGTCACCTTACCACCTGTAAGACGAGACGAGTGCTTTAGTTCACGTAGTACTGGTATTTAGGAACCTGAAAGCTTCGCTCTAAAGTCTGGACATGTCACCTTACCACCTCTAAGACGAGACGAGTGCTTTAGTTCACGTGGTACTGGTATGTAGGAGCCTGAAAGCTTTGGTCTGGACGTGTTACCTTACCACCTCTAAGACGAGACTAGTTTTTTAGTTCACGTAGTACTGGTATGTAGGAGCCAGAAAGCTTCGCTCTAAAGCCTGGACGTGTCACCTTACCACCTCTAAGACGAGACTAGTCTTTTAGTTCTCGCAGTACTGGTATGTAGGAGCCAGAAAGCTTCACTCTAAAGCCTGGACGTGTCACCTTACCACCTCTAAAACGAGACTAGTCTTTTAGTTCACGTAGTACTGGTATGTAGGAGCCTGAAAGCTTTGGCCTGGTCGTGTCACCTTACCACCTCTAAGACGAGACTAGTCTTTTAGTTCACGTAGTACTGGTATGTAGGAGCCTGAAATCTTTGGTCTGGACATGTCACCTTACCACCTCTAAGACGAGACGAGTGCTTTAGTTCACGTAGTACTGGTATGTAGGAGCCTGAAAGCTTCGCTCTAAAGCCTGGACGTGTCACCTTACCCCCTCTAAGACGAGACGAGTGCTTTAGATCACGTGGTACCGGTACGTAGGAGCCTGAAAGCTTTGGTCTAGACGTGTCACCTACCCCCTCTAAAACGAGACGAGTGCTTTATATCACGTGATACCGGTATGTAGGAGCCTGAAAGCTTTGGTCTGGACATGTCACCTTACCACCTCTAAGACGAGACGAGTGCTTTAGTTCACGTAGTACTGGTATGTAGGAGCCAGAAAGCTTCGCTCTAAAGCCTGGACGTGTCACCTTACCACCTCTAAGACGAGACGAGTGCTTTAGTTCACGTAGTACTGGTATGTAGGAGCCTGAAAGCTTCGCTCTAAAGCCTGGACGTGTCACCTTGCCCCCTCTAAGACGAGACGAGTGCTTTAAATCACGTGGTACCGGTATGTAGGAGCCTGAAAGCTTTGGTCTAGACGTGTCACCTTACCCCCTCTAAAACGAGACGAGTGCTTTAGTTCACGTAGTACTAGTATGTAGGAGCCTGAAAGCTTCGCTCTAAAGTCTGGACGTGTCACCTTACCACCTCTAAGACGAGACGAGTGCTATAGTTCACGTGGTACCGGTATGTAGGAGCCTGAAAGCTTTGCTATAAAGTCTGTACGTGTCACCTTACCACCTCTAAGACGAGACGAGTGCTATAGTTCACGTGGTACCGGTATGTAAGATCCTGAAAGCTCTACTTGGGTGGGTCACTTACTACCTGTAAGTCGAGATAAGATTAGTGCATAACTTCTGCAATTAATTAATATAATTTAAACTTTTAAATAATTCTTTTAACTACCTTTTAAATAAATTTAAATGTTTATGTTAACATTTGATGAAATACAAATGGAGGGAAAATGAGCAAAAAAGAAAGATATAAGCTCTTCTCTTATTCTTTCGTCAAGAAGAGCAAACCGATTAACTAATTATTGATTGCCTTTAATCCCGCATTTAAAACTCCTCCTTCCCAAGTTAAAACACTTGACTTCAGAATCGGGCGACTAGCGTCTGGGTCAAAACAGAGGACTTAATTCGTGATAGCATTAAGTAAAGCCAAAAGCCTACACTGGTTCTAATTCACCCCTAGGACGAGCACACGGTTTAAACCGCTTTTACAGAACTTTTTGGGGCCAATATAAACTTCCAAACTCGCAATTTTCCGTACCGCTAAAATAACCCTTCCGAACAGTTTGGTTTAGGTACGTTGAGCAGTTACCACAGGTACGTGCAACCTTACCTTTATCTAATTTCGTTTAGCCTTACCTAATGCCCAATGGAACCACCAAACCAATCTGCAAAGGGAAAATGCTTCCCACAAAAACATTTATCCACCTTTCATAAGTAACTAATTTTTTCCGACATTTTGCCTCATCGTCATTATAATTATTGATCCAATTTAAAGAATAAGAACTGGATTATGTAGAGCCCATGAATTGTAAGCATTATATAGATTTACCGGTTGTTCTTTAATATCCAACTTTACTCTAACTGTACTGCAGCTTTGTGGAATCTATGTTTACATTATTTGCGACACAGTTAAATTTAGTTCTAGAAGTCAACTTGATGCACGATATTTATATTGTTATAGTAGACAATATAAACTACTAAGTCAGTAAATGCATTATACTAATTACATTGGTCTGGATTAGGTAAAGCAGCTGCACCTCAATCATGTCCATAATGTAAATATATATATATATATATATATATATATATATATATATATATATATAATGTCTGAGGCATGTTGCCAAGTACAGTGCAAGCCCGTGATGCGGAGATCGCAAAACTTGAAACTTTGGTGTACAATTTAAATAGCTTCCCTGATACATTGAGCAAGTTGTAATGACTTTCTACCGAGTCGCTGTAATAATTGATTCGCCCTTCATGCAGTGTAATTGTATTGATAATAGTATATAATTACGCCATCGACTGATTATGTAGGGATGTTCTCTAAACACAATATATAGCTCTTGAATCTAACCGAACGCCAAAATACGTGTCTCTACTACTAATACGCATCCGAGTACGTGCTTTATACAATGAGTGGTACAGCTACTAGAAAATTACTATGCAATTTCACAGATTCATGTATGCAGAATACAGCAATGTGAGGCCATTTTGTTATTAAAAGTCTGGTGACATGTAACTGAGGTGGGAGAAACAGGGACTTACAACAGCAATAAGGCAGTGGCGTAGAGATTCCTTGGTCCAGGGAAACAAGGGAATTTTGTCTCGTGTGGGCCAAGTACATGGTTTATTTATTATTTTTTTAAGGACGAAAAGTTATCTTTTTTAAAATTTTTTGTTTCAACAAAAAATTAATTAATTTTAAAAATGATGGATAAAATACATAGCGATAGCACTCGTAAGCATTACAACACACTGAAGAAATGTAAAAGCCTACAGTTTAAATATATTATAGTCACCACTTATTATCAGTAGTGTCCTGAGAGAAATGTTTCTACAACACATAGGAAACACCAAGATACTCACAAACAAAATCATTTACTGGCACACATACGTCAATGATATCATAACACTATACAGAGGCAACTCCCGTCAATGCGGAAAACTCTTCACCTACACTAATATAATACACCCGAAACTCCACTTCACTTCAGAAATTGAAACCAACCGATCCCTAAACTTCCTCGACCTAACCATAACAAAAAGCCACAAACAAAAACACAGCTTCAACATTTACAGGAAACCCGTAACAACAGACACACTTATCCACAACACCGCAAACCACCCTATCCAACACAAACACGCTGCATTTAGATCCATGCTCTATAGACTTAAAGAAGTCCCAATGACCACAGAAAACATAAACAAAGAACTAGACACAATTAAATATTTAGCATACACAAATGGATACAACACCACAATAATAGACTAACTATGGTACACAATACAAAAAAAAACACTAAAATTAACACTACAGACAGGGAAAACAAATACATCACATTACCATACATAAACAAAACAACAAATAAAATAGACCGTGAATTTCAAAAAATAGGATACAAAACTAATAACAAGTTGCAATACAAAATGCAACACAACACCAACAACAAAGATAAACTACAAGCACCAGGCGTATACAAACTGAACTGCGACGAATGTAACAAATTCTACATTGGACAAACAGGTAGCAGCTTTAAAAAAAAGTCGAGGAATACAAACAGAACACCAATTCAACAATTTACAATCACATAAAAGAAACAGGACACAAATACACAGACATTTACCATAACCTAGAAATCTTACACATCAACAAAAAAGGACTACACCTCAACACACTAGAACAATATGAAACTTACAAACACATAAAATACAAACATATTAAACAAACAAACACAATATAAATCACACATACTCTTTGATACTATCGAAAACCTACCTTTAAAACCGTCAACGCTTCACCCGACATCTCCAAGCAGAAGACAATGAGGAAGATCGCCACATAGCGATCGAAAACGTTCTGTCTCAGTAAGTTTTAACAAATTTACTAAATTTAAAGTTCGGATAGTCATAAACTATTATTAAGCGATTATTAAGATTCACCGAACGTAATGGACCACAAAATTCAAGAATTTAGTTATATCTCACACAGTGTACAGAATAGATATTTAAAAAGAAAATAATTCTATATTTAATCCAGATAATAACCAGTCGCATTATGGGCTGCATAATGCCAATCTGCATAAAATTAGCTCTTGTAGACTATTGTAAGAGCTTAGGATATAATAATTTGCATAATCTCAAAATATTACAATGCGCTTTAAAACCTGCTAAGTGTATGGAAATTTCGTTATTTTAAGCAGTATATTAAGTACTTGCCTGTGATATTCTACCCATACTGTAAATGTTTAATTTTATGCCGTTCAATTCTAAGCAAACAGCACCTAAACACTTGCATTGAAGGCATAATTCATGATCTCAAAGCTCTTTCCAATAGCGTATTCCTATGATTTTGGAAACTACTATCACCTTATCCCTGATCTGAATAAAGATCTTGGAGGGCATGTATTATAAATCATCGAGAAGTTTCAACAAAAAGACCATTTCATTTAAACTGATTAAGACCGACATTTTATGAAGAAGGTAACGGGGACCTTGTTCGCAGGTACGGAAAATACTTGAATCATCCTGGTGGTGTGGAAAATTTACTTTAAGGTTACTTAAATACAGGAACAAAACAGTTACTTTATATTCTCTTGATTTTTATCTATGCCCTATCAGACTTTGATAAAAGCAATCCACATATTAAAATAAAAATGAAATCACAAACACTGTTATTAATAAATGGAAATAAAAATAAATTAATTGTTTCACTGAATATGTTGTCACCACCTTCTGATTAAGTTCTCACTGCCCTCAGTGAATGCAACCTAAAACTTTGTTTTAAACAGTTTAAACCTTTTGTTTATTGAACATGATATTGCCGTTGAAAGACGATAGACTAACAAAATCATTTATTATAAGTGTATTTGTATTATATCCAAAGCACAGGCTGGGCTCAAATCTTACAGTAATAAATTGCGCAAGCACTGAAGCAAACATACCTAACCTTTAAAAAAAGTTGATACAAATATTTTCGCAGAACACAGTTACATTAAAAATATAGGCCAAAAGATAAGTCTTCTGAATGTAACAACTGATTCATCATTGTGCACCTGACACCAGCTGCTTTTAATTAAACTGAAATAATAGTTCTGGGCAGCTATTGTTGTTCATTTCTTCTTCATAATCGAAAATCATCATCTAGACTCTACCTGTTTTCTATTCCTAACTTATTAGCACAATTAGGAATATACTCACAGCTGTTTTACACTTATGTAAATTTTTTTAATTTTAATTTGTTTTTTTTTTAAGTATTTACCCCACCTAAACCCGATTTGTGTTAAATAATTTAATATCTACCTTGTAAATATTTTTTTCTAGCAAATGAAATGTACAATTGTATATTTATTTTTAAAATAATTATATTTAAAATATATACATTTATTTATACATTCATTTATTTTAAAAATTTTCATTTGTATTGATAAAATTGTCTTTTTCTTCCGATTATGGTGTATGTTGTGAATATCCAGGTCCGAATAATCTACAGTTCCCAACTAAACAATACCTGTTTTTTTTTTTTAATAAACGAGTCTCCTGTAAATATTCATGTATATTCAGCCATTACTAAAAGCACTTTTTCACATCTACTTCTAAACTACCAAGACTCAAAATGTCGTTGTTTTGACATATAACGTACAGTAGTAGATTGATAAAAAAAACCTTCCAACAGTTATTAGTGGTTAATAATCTTATTTTTATTAATAGAAATAAACTAGTTTATCATTGCTGTTTAATGATTATTAAAACTTATTAATTAAGAATATACGTTTATTACGCAGTGCAGGCTTTAGATATAGTTCGGGAATACGATTCTTCTTAAGCAGGATTATTGGTGGATTTTATTTTTATTTATTATTTTTTTGGAATTAAGATGTATTTTTATATCAGATGGTAACCTGTGTGCTGTTGATACTTGAAGGTTGTTTTTTCTAGGAGTGGGAAGTTATCGACCTGGAGTTTTGAGAGTTCTGAAAAATGCCAGACGTTATCTTCCCTCATAAAAAAACAATACAGTAGAATTTAAATACCTATCCGGATTACTTGGAACCGGACCGGGTCCGGATAGTAAATAACTAGATAACTGAAAAATATTCCTTTTACGACAAACTTGAAGAAATATTATTTTGCTGAAAAAAAAACTGACTCATAAAGTAGCCTAATAGAAAAGACGATTTAATTTTATAAAATGGATGTAGGCTATTATGTAATGCATAATAAAATAAAAACAAGAGTTTAAAGTTATTTTAGGAAATCCTAGTGCTTGAATAAGTGATTTAAAACTATTTGCAAGATTAATTTTTATCTGTTTTATTATTATTAGGTTTTTTAAAATTATCATTTATCTCACACCTTTTCGTGCAAACAAGTTTTCATTTAAACCAGAGGTTGATACATTTTTTTAACCCATGGCTCCGTTTAGGTAAAAATATATTCTGGCTGCGATATTACAGAAAATTAACCATTATCTTGTTGATAGTCAATTTTACCAATTATTTTTGTTCCTATTACTGTTTAAAATATAGAATAAACTTCTATCGATGTATTTTTCAAATTCTTTTTAAAAACTGTACAAACTGTAGCCAATAGACAATAGTGTAGGACTGACCTAAGTAGTGGACATGAGTCACTAGACAAATAATGTAGGACTGACCTAGGTAGTGGACATGAGTCACTAGACAAATAGTGTAGGACTGACCTAGGTAGTGGACATGAGTCACTAGACAAATAGTGTAGGACTGACCTAGGTAGTGGACATGAGTCACTAGACAAATAGTGTAGGACTGACCTAGGTAGTGGACATGAGTCACTAGACAAATAGTGTAGGACTGACCTAAGTAGTGGACATGAGTCACTAGACAAATAGTGTAGGACTGACCTAGGTAGTGGACATGAGTCACTAGACAAATAGTGTAGGACTGACCTAGGTAGTGGACATGAGTCACTAGACAAATAGTGTAGGACTGACCTAGGTAGTGGACATGAGTCACTAGACAAATAGTGTAGGACTGACCTAAGTAGTGGACATGAGTCACTAGACAAATAATGTAGGACTGACCTAGGTAGTGGACATGAGTCACTAGACAAATAGTGTAGGACTGACCTAGGTAGTGGACATGAGTCACTAGACAAATAATGTAGGACTGACCTAGGTAGTGGATATGAGTCACTAGACAAATAATGTAGGACTGACCTAGGTAGTGGACATGAGTCACTAGACAAATAGTGTAGGACTGACCTAGGTAGTGGATATGAGTCACTAGACAAATAATGTAGGACTGACCGAGGTAGTGGATATGAGTCACTAGACAAATAGTGTAGGACTGACCTAGGTAGTGGATATGAGTCACTAGACAAATAATGTAGGACTGACCTAGGTAGTGGATATGAGTCACTAGACAAATAGTGTAGGACTGACCTAGGTAGTGGATATGAATCACTAGACAAATAATGTAGGACTGACCTAGGTAGTGGATATGAGTCACTAGACAAATAGTGTAGGACTGACCTAGGTAGTGGATATGAGTCACTAGACAAATAGTGTAGGACTGACCAAGGTAGTGGATATGAGTCACTAGACAAATAATGTAGGACTGACCTAGGTAGTGGATATGAGTCACTAGACAAATAGTGTAGGACTGACCTAGGTAGTGGATATGAGTCACTAGACAAATAATGTAGGACTGACCTAGGTAGTGAATATGAGTCACTAGACAAATAGTGTAGGACTGACCTAGGTAGTGGACATGAGTCACTAGACAAATAGTGTAGGACTGGCCTAGGTAGTGGACATGAGTCACTAGACAAATAGTGTAGGACTGACCTAAGTAGTGGACATGAGTCACTAGACAAATAGTGTAGGACTGACCTAGGTAGTGGATATGAGTCACTAGACAAATAGTGTAGGACTGACCTAGGTAGTGGACATGAGTCACTAGACAAATAGTGTAGGACTGACCTAGGTAGTGGATATGAGTCACTAGACAAATAATGTAGGACTGACGTAGGTAGTGGACATGAGTCACTAGACAAATAATTTAGGACTGACCTAGGTAGTGGATATGAGTCACTAGACAAATAGTGTAGGACTGACCTAAGTAGTGGACATGAGTCACTAGACAAATAGTGTAGGACTGACCTAGGTAGTGGATATGAGTCACTAGACAAATAGTGTAGGACTGACCTAGGTAGTGGATATGAGTCACTAGACAAATAATGTAGGACTGACCTAGGTAGTGGATATGAGTCACTAGACAAATAGTGTAGGACTGACCAAGGTAGTGGATATGAGTCACTAGACAAATAATGTAGGACTGACCTAGGTAGTGGATATGAGTCACTAGACAAATAGTGTAGGACTGACCTAGGTAGTGGATATGAGTCACTAGACAAATAATGTAGGACTGACCTTGGTAGTGGACATGAGTCACTAGACAAATAGTGTAGGACTGACCTAGGTAGTGGACATGAGTCACTAGACAAATAGTGTAGGACTGGCCTAGGTAGTGGACATGAGTCACTAGACAAATAGTGTAGGACTGACCTAAGTAGTGGACATGAGTCACTAGACAAATAGTGTAGGACTGACCTAGGTAGTGGATATGAGTCACTAGACAAATAGTGTAGGACTGACCTAGGTAGTGGACATGAGTCACTAGACAAATAGTGTAGGACTGACCTAGGTAGTGGATATGAGTCACTAGACAAATAATGTAGGACTGACCTAGGTAGTGGACATGAGTCACTAGACAAATAATTTAGGACTGACCAAGGTAGTGGATATGAGTCACTAGACAAATAGTGTAGGACTGACCTAGGTAGTGGATATGAGTCACTAGACAAATAGTGTAGGACTGACCAAGGTAGTGGACATGAGTCACTAGACAAATAATGTAGGACTGACCTAGGTAGTGGACATGAGTCACTAGACAAATAGTGTAGGACTGACCTAGGTAGTGGACATGAGCCACTAGACAAATAATGTAGGACTGACCTAGGTAGTGGACATGAGTCACTAGACAAATAGTGTAGGATTGACCAAGGTAGTGGACATGAGTCACTAGACAAATAGTGTAGGATTGACCAAGGTAGTGGACATGAGTCACTAGACAAATAGTGTAGGACTGACCTAGGTAGTGGGCATGAGTCACTAGACAAATAGTGTAGGACTGACCTAGGTAGTGGACATGAGTCACTAGACAAATAGTGTAGGACTGACCTAAGTAGTGGACATGAGTCACTAGACAAATAGTGTAGGACTGACCTAGGTAGTGGACATGAGTCACTAGACAAATAGTGTAGGATTGACCAAGGTAGTGGACATGAGTCACTAGACAAATAGTGTAGGATTGACCAAGGTAGTGGACATGAGTCACTAGACAAATAGTGTAGGACTGACCTAAGTAGTGGACATGAGTCACTAGACAAATAGTGTAGGACTGACCTAGGTAGTGGACATGAGTCACTAGACAAATAGTGTAGGATTGACCAGGGTAGTGGACATGAGTCACTAGACAAATAGTGTAGGATTGACCAAGGTAGTGGACATGAGTCACTAGACAAATAGTGTAGGACTGACCTAGGTAGTGGACATGAGTCACTAGACAAATAGTGTAGGACTGACCTAGGTAGTGGACATGAGTCACAGACAAATAGTGTAGGACTGACCTAAGTAGTGGACATGAGTCACTAGACAAATAGTGTAGGACTGACCTAGGTAGTGGACATGAGTCACTAGACAAATAGTGTAGGATTGACCAAGGTAGTGGACATGAGTCACTAGACAAATAGTGTAGGATTGACCAAGGTAGTGGACATGAGTCACTAGACAAATAGTGTAGTACTGACCTAAGTAGTGGACATGAGTCACTAGACAAATAGTGTAGGACTGACCTAGGTAGTGGACATGAGTCACTAGACAAATAGTGTAGGACTGGCCTAGGTAGTGGACATGAGTCACTAGACAAATAGTGTAGGACTGACCTAAGTAGTGGACATGAGTCACTAGACAAATAGTGTAGGACTGACCTAGGTAGTGGATATGAGTCACTAGACAAATAGTGTAGGACTGACCTAGGTAGTGGACATGAGTCACTAGACAAATAGTGTAGGACTGACCTAGGTAGTGGACATGAGTCACTAGACAAATAGTGTAGGACTGACCTAAGTAGTGGACATGAGTCACTAGACAAATAGTGTAGGACTGACCTAGGTAGTGGACATGAGTCACTAGACAAATAGTGTAGGACTGACCTAGGTAGTGGACATGAGTCACTAGACAAATAGTGTAGGACTGACCTAGGTAGTGGACATGAGTCACTAGACAAATAGTGTAGGACTGACCTAAGTAGTGGACATGAGTCACTAGACAAATATTATCTTGTTATTTAAAAAGTTTTACTGCGTGAAAAATAAAACAAGAACAGTATTACATAGGTCTTTACTTGAATAAAAAAACTAACTAACAATTTCAATAATAACTACAACAATGTGTACGCCCTGATTTTAAGTATTTTTATGTCCAGATAGATTCGTGAGTTTACGTTCTTATTGATTTTAGGAAATTTTTAATTTGAACGTTTTGAGACAAGCCTCGGCGCCCTTGACAATGATCTGTGACGTCCCTGGTAACCGAGTCGCACATTTTGGTTACCACTGCTTTAAAAACTGTAACCAGCTACAGTTACACTTAAACTAAATAGTTTTAAAATTTCTTAACCAGTCATTAAATTCAACCAAATCATGTATTTTGTCAGCAAACTGTTTTGCCTTTTCACATATTATCTGTTCTGAAATGAGAACTTGTAAATTATTGCTACTCTCTCAAATCTGCTGAAAACAATGTTCTTTAATTCTTTATCTATTTCATCAATCGTTTTAATGTAGGCCCACCTACATATACAAATCCGTCAACATAGCCGAGTTGTTACTTGCTACAGTTCAATCCCAACTAATGATTGTAAGAATATTAGTACTGTCTGAACTGATAAATAAGATTTCTTCTACAAGTCATTTCCTGAGAGTACATTTTGATATGGATAGTGTATAAAGCCGTATAAATAACAAAAATCCAAATCCAGTTAATTCTTCCAAAATTTTGTAACTAGATGTTACTGAAGATATCATAATTACAGCATTTTTATACTTGATCTTACGCAAACATTTTTTTAATCTGCAAAGTTTCCCGGTAAACATAACTGTTGCATTTCACTTTTTAATGGCAACTAGCTAATTAAAGACTTTTACAACACTAGCATAATCTTAGGGTATGTACTTCTAGCTAGTGGCATACCTTACTGCATGGAGATTATCAAACAGAGAATTTTACTAAAGATATATAAAATGCCTCAAATACGCAGCTATTGCCTTTTAGCTCCTTATATTCTCATGTAGGTAATTAATAAACAATGCTATTTTCTAATAATGAATTAATTTAAATCAAATTAATTTTTTTTTAAATCTTGTCTATAAAACACAAGATTTTCTCTCAGGCAAATTCGTTGCTCCTGACAAATCCGGGCTTCGTTCTTATTAATCTGACCGAGTTCTCCTACCAATATACTGGTTGCGCTATATTTCGCAAATATTCTGAAATCTATTACATGAACTTTTGCCTAAAACTTAAAATCTTTGTGAGTTTAGAGAAACTTTATTAACATAAAAAATCTGCTAACCGAACAGCATCTGGTATTTTGTTGCTGTGTAGATCTATATAAATTTGTGCAACCAAGGTCTGAATGAGGACGACAATTAAATAAATCAAGGTTTCTTGATTCACGTATCAAACGAGTTTTTATTTAACATGAACAAAATAAAATTTTGACACTTTTATTGGATTGTAAAAAAAAAGAAAATATAAACTGGCTCATGTCACATTTATATAATTATTTGATTTAACAACCACGCGTCTTTCAACATAGAATACACTCCTTCTATTATGCTGTAAAATAACCCTTATTGATAACAGTAATTACTTGAAACTAGATTTTGCAGCATCAGTTTGTTCTAATTAAACTATTGTCTGAGCAAAGTTATTTCCTAATAGGCTTTATTATAAAACGGGAGGACTCAAGTGTCGCTCTGTCAGACGTTAACGAGGCTGCAAGATGCAATATAATCTTAACTACGCCAATTATAAATCAAGAAACGCTGGCAGGTGAATAGTATTACGCAATTATCTAATTGAACCTACCTTGTGCTACGTAGGTTGAATAGATAATTGTATTGTAAGTATTCGATGACGATTCCTACTCTCATTCGGATCTGCATGCAATCTTTAATTCAGGTTTAGTGAATTCAATAACTGTTTTTAAAGTTATTATACAACTGCTAATCACAAACACTTTTTTGTCTCTATCAAAAGCGTGATTATAACTAATTTACTCTCCTGAGTTAACAAAATAATGTTTTTATTTCATCTGGAAGGATTTATATAGAAACAAGCTTCATTGAAAAAAAAGGTCTTGAAAATATTTGTAAAAAACGGACTAAAGGTCAACTGTTTATACATTATACTTAGAAACACCCACTCACTCACATACACATGTCCTCGAAAACCTGTTACTAAAATAATTGGCAAGGTTTTCTTGGTTTCAAATATTTACTACTATTTAAGTTCTTTCCCGATCGTCGAACTGTTTAAAAGCCTGAAAAAATATTACTACACGCATAAAATATAAACCACGCCATAGACGTCTTAAATAAATCACACATTTTAACCACATTATATAAATTTCAAAAAGGCCTAAAATTCTGGAACTTACAAGTTCATAAACATAAAAACAAAATATTTAATTAACACGTAAATATAGTATCATTTGTTTTACAGATATACCCACCTTTCCTTTCACTGCACCCTTAACATCAAGGACGTGTAAGCAAGAATAGAACATTTGCCTTAAGTCCATTCTACCGAAGCAATATATATATATATATATATATATATATATATATATATATATATATATATATATATATATATAATATATATATATATATATATATATATATATATATATATACACCACTTAAAACGTTAAGTCTGTTAAAACAATAAACGTACTCGATGTTTCATTAGGTCGGTTTTCGAAAGATGCAGACCTATTTTCAAGTGTTATAAAAAAAAGTTCGTTATATATAATTAAAATGTAGAGGTGTTACGAGAAGTGTTGCTATAATTACAATTTTTTCTACAAACTACCAACAAATTTTTTCTATATATATATATATATATATATATATATATATATATATATATATACATGTTTATATATATATATATATATATATATATATATATATAAACATATACATATATATATATATATATATATATATATATATGTTTTTTATACACACACACACACACATATATATACAGTAAACTCCCGATTATCCGTGGAATAGGGTGGCTCGGCAACGCCGGATAACGAACTCCCCGGATAATCCGCTATGAACAAAAAATACGCAAAACGATCGATAATCGATTATTATACCATAAGTTACACAAATAATGACCCCGGTTAATGCAATTCACACATAATCTTCAGAGGACAAAATAAATAGACTACAGAAAATAATTTAAAATGTCGATGTATTATTACATGTACATTTATAAGTATAACTATTTACAATACGTACATAAGTATATGTCAAAAGTAAGTATGTATGTACATATTTAATTTCCTTTACAAATAATACAAAAAAAATCTGTCACTTTCGTTTTTTTTTGTGAGCATTGATTTTACCTTTAATGTGAGATCTAACCATTTTGTTGCACAGTGTTTACTTGTGTCACAAAGCCATAAAGATCGATAATGTATATGACAGACATGGATAATGCATATGTCACGTCCTAAACTATTTATAGCCGAGATTAGCTGACATTTGTTTACAATCTTATGATACCTATTAGGTTTTCGGGCGTCCAAGCATTTTGTCATTGTCTCATATACAGTAGTCTGCTCGCCCTTTTATTTTGCTGGCCCGCGTCGTGATGCTTCCCTTTCAATGTAAAAACTAGTACGTACATATTTACATATCTATTCCCTTCATCTTAACTTCTATTAAGTCTTATATGTATTTACGTCGTAATTCACCGTTTGGAAATTTAAACACAATTCTGATTGGAAAAAAAATGGATATTTGTAAAACAATGGCAGACCCCGGATAATCCGCAAACCGGTTAAACCGCCCACGGATAATCGGGAGTTTACTGTATATATATATATATATATATATATATATATATATATATATGTATGTAGAATATCAAATATGTTTTCCTGTTAGAATTATTTTTAAGATTAAATAATACACACAATTACAGGAATAATTTATTGAACAATACACTCAAAGCTTTTCGTTGGTTGACATTACCAACATCCTCAGAAATTACAATACTAAGAATCAAAACTAAGGATTCTTAGTATTGTAATTCCTGAGGATGTTGGTAATGTCAACCAACGAAAAGCTTTGAGTGTATTGTTCAATAAATTATTCCTGTAATTGTGTGTATTATTTAATCTTAAATATATATATATATATATATATATATATATATATATAAATCAATTTCAATATTTCAATAAGGAAAAAAATATATCATAGTAGCTACTTCTCCTTTAATGTTTTATAGTAGATTAAAGATAAATTTTCTCTGCATACAACTGATTTCAAAACATATTAAAGATTGGTTTTGCACTTAATAAAAAGAAAGCGTCGGGAGTAGTCCTGTGTGCTTTGAGGTAAAAGCGGCGGACTGGATAAAGTGTTCCCGCGGGACGTAGGGATGAAATTGTTATGCATCCCATACAAAGGGGGATCTGACAAGTCAGAAGAGGACATTCAAGTGTGAATGCAGATAACCTCTCAAGTTCAATAAAAATGTTCAGTCAGCTGCCACGTAAAATTAAAGAAGAGATAACTACATTGGAAAAGGTTTGTCGAATTAAAACATCCTTAATTGTCATCTTCAGTTTGACAATGTAAAACGTAACATTATAAGGTTACTGATGACTAAGAATTTACATTTTGAACAGAGGTGTCAAACCATGAAAAAAGTGTTGAGTTTTTTAACGAAAAAAATAACATATTTTGTTGCGTACCTGCAAAATATTATTTTAAACTATAACTCTGATATCAATTATGGTGGAAGTGCAATTGAAAATTAATTTGAATTTCCTCCAAGATAATTATTATCGATTGTCAATGTTTTTTTTCACTTTAGCTGTTGTGATCATAACGAATTGAATAAAAGAATGATCATTTATATTTACGTTTCTGACAACGAGTTATTCAGGATAATTTTTCAGAATTCAGGAAAAAATGAAGAAAACAGTGCCTATAAGAATATTTTAATCTTAAAAACAAATTATTACAATCACCAAATTACAAATGTTATCACGTTTAGTCGAAGACCATTCATAACGATTTACTGGGATTAACATAAAACATGTAAAACTTAGCAAGTACAATCAGACAGTTTTAAACATTTGCTGTTAAAATGAAAGAAAAAATGGCCAGTATTACTATTAAATAGTTATAGTTGTGGCGAACTCCACAAGAAACGCCACTCTAAACTAAATGTAAAACTGAAAGGTAGGCTATAACAATATATAAGACTTCCGAAAATGCTAATTTCGTAACGCAGATTGCAATTGATTTCATACCAAATCAAAATAAAGTATAGGCAAATTCACTAAGGGAAATACAACTTCTGAGGTTCACAATAATACTGTCATGCAAGTAAAATATCTTGCAAATGTACTTTTTAATCAAATGTATTCCTTTATTCTCTCGACCTTTTGTTTTTAATAATATATAACAAATATTTTTAAAACTAAAAATACTATATTCTTTAGATCCTGAATATGTATTTGTAAATGTAACCAGTTTGTAGTTATAGAAACGAAATGTTTTGTTTTCACAGTTACACTTTTCTAACACTTTTCAGATAAAACTGTGATTTAAAATCCTTTCATTAACATTCAGCCATTATCGATAATTGGACTCCAGACCACGATAATTAAAACATCACGTGCTGCATTGTCAGTGCTACAAGTTTTAACTATTTCCTACTCTCTTATCACCTTCACTATAATGGCCAGA
Source organism: Prosapia bicincta (assembly GCA_036971475.1). Classification (NCBI taxonomy): domain Eukaryota; kingdom Metazoa; phylum Arthropoda; class Insecta; order Hemiptera; family Cercopidae; genus Prosapia; species Prosapia bicincta. Next base: position 315,911,764 of record JBAIZL010000002.1, read on the forward strand.
CATCGTATAGTGTGACGTGTTTTATTTCCAACAGGTAGATCGAAAGTAAAGGAGGGGGGCAAGATTTTCAAACGAGACAAGTTCTCCAAAATGCTGGGTTTCTAGAGAACATTCAAGAAGAAGGGTTGCAGAAATGTTAACGCTGATGGTAGGGGTGTTGTGTGCAGTAGAGATGGGCAAAGAAACTATCCCTTTGAACTATCTTACGGGCGGAAGGCGAGTCTAGGTATTTCATTAATATTTAAATTTCTACTTAATCATAATGTTTAATACTAATACAAAAATAAAATGTTTACGTAAACCAATAAGTCATTGCCCTTAAGCAACATACATTATTTTATAATGACTGAAATCATTCAGCTTAGTGAAAAATATGTTATTTTAAGGAAACATTATTTCTTTAAGAAATTATTAATCAAGCACTGAAAATATTATCATTGGCAAATACTAAAAATGAATCGATTGTTTTACATTTATACAATTTTGACTATTATATTTTAACTGTTATTGAAAATTTAAATTTATTTTTAGTAAATATTTCTGTACGAATTAATATGGAAAGGAAAGTTGTTATTGAAAATTGTGATATTGGAAAATCGTAAGTATTAACTGACTGTTTCTACCTTTATTGAGAATTGTTATGGAAATTAAAAACTACGAGCGAGAGATAGTACATCTACAAACTTAGCGCGATTGAAAAATTAAATGAATACACTCCTCGTTCGCTTTTCAAATTCTAATGCTTTAGAAGCGGTGATCGCTAAGGAATTAGGACATAGGGAGTGATGACGTAGAGGAGGGAACAGAACGAAAGAGTAACCATTCTGAGGCCCAACGAATGAGTTGAGGCATAATAGCAAGGAGTTGAGATTTACCACTCCTTTTTCGGCCTCGATTCTCATTCACTCTCTGAAAAGGAGTTAATTCGGAAGCTGATGCTCATTCCTAGAATGCAAGCGGGTGTGGACTACTTTGAAAAAGATTATAGTTGATTAAAATGCTATTGAAAATTATTATCAATCTTTTTTATTATTTAAATGCCGCACTCTTTCATTATTATTGATGGGCCAATATCTAAAATATTCAATTCCGATTTCGATTCTAAAATTGTTCTTTCGATTTTCGATTCTTAAGTCGATTCTCGGTTCTTTTAAGTTATATAAGCCTACATGATATTCTCTAATAATGAATTTACATAACGTCTTGGTCATATGAAGAAGTCTTTTAAAAGTTCCGTTTTAATGTAATAAGCTGCACAAAGTGTCCAACCTTGATTAATGAATAGGAATTTCTGAAAGCATAACAAACATATCGGGTAGGCCTACTAGTAATGATTTATTTAAAATTACAAATATGAACCTCAGTTCACAATTACAATATAACTTCAGTAATAGCCATTTTAGTTTGTATAACTGGAAAAATTGGAAATGCATATTCTTTGTGTTTTGTTATGATTCGTAGGAAACGGTGACGGAGTAGTGACGGCCGGAGGCGGGGAGAGAGAGGGGCAGAGTAAGAGTCGAGCCCGTCCGAGTGAGAGTGAGACAGCAATGGGAATTGTGCAGTAACAAACAAACGGACCGTAAATGCTTCCAATCGTCTTTGCTGTTACGCTATTAATAATAACAATATCTTTGTTATCTCGAATCGGCATTTGTTTTATTTGTTTAATTCAATAAAAGTAAGTAAAACATAAAAAAACACAGTTGTTAACTAATTATTTTTTCTATAAATTACACCACACACAAAATTAAGTAGGTTGAAGAGTTTGCATGGCGTGTAATTATCTAATTTTCACTTTAATATCTAATAACGACGATGAATAAAACTAGGAAAGCAAAGGCATACAGTACTTACATAAGAGACTGGGAGAAGCCAGAGAGTAAGGTCAAGGAGAGCGAAGGCATGCGGTACTTATATAACAGATTGGGAGGAGAGGCCAGCGAGTAAGGTCAAGAAAAGCAAAGGCATACAATACTTACATAACAGACTGGGAGGAGAGGCCAGCGTATAAGGTCAAGGCTTGCAAAGGCATACAGTACTTACATAATATACTGGGATGAGAGGCCAGAGAGTAAGGTCAAGGAAAGCAAAGGCATACAGTACTTACAAACCAGACTGTGAGGAAAGCCCTGAGAGTAAGGTCAAGGAAAGCAAAGGCATACAGTACTTGCATAACAGACTGTGAGGAAAGCCCTGAGAGTAAGATCAAGGAAAGCAAAGGCATACAGTACTTACATAACAGTCTGGGAGGAAAGGCATGACAGTAAGGTCAAGGAAAGCAAAGGCATACAGTACTTACATAACAGACTGGGAGGAGAAGCCAGGGAGTAAGGTCAAAGAAAGCAAAGGCATACAGTACTTACATAACAGACTAGGAGGAGAGGCAAGAGAGTAAGGTCAAGGAAAGCGAAGGCATACAGTACTTACATAACAGACTGTGAGGAAAGCCCTGAGAGTAAGGTCAAGGAAAGCAAAGGAATAAAGCACTTTCATAATAGACTGGGAGGAGATGCCAGAGAGTAAGGTCAAGGAAAGCAAAGGCATACAGTACTTACATAACAGACTGGGAGGAGAGGCAAGAGAGTAAGGTCAAGGAAAGCAAAGGCATACAGTACTTACATAACAGACTGGGAGGAGAGGCAAGAGAGTAAGGTCAAGGAAAGCAAAGGCATACAGTACTTACATAACAGACTGGGAGGAGAAGCCAGGGAGTAAGGTCAAGGAAAGCAAAAGCTTACAGTACTTACATAACAGATTGGGAGGAGAGGTAAGAGAGTAAGGTCAAGGAAAGCAAAGGCATACAGTACTTACATATCAGACTGGGAGGAGATGCCAGAGAGTAAGGTCAAGGAAAGCAAAGGCATACAGTACTTACATAACAGACTGGGAGGAGAGGCAAGAGAGTAAGGTCAAGGAAAGCAAAGGAATACAGTACTTATATAACGGACTGGGAGGAGAGGCAAAAGAGTAAGGTCAAGGGAAGCAAAGGGATACAGTACTTACATATCAGACTGGGAGGAGAGGCAAGAGAGTAAGGTCAAGGAAAGCAAAAGCAACAGTACTTACATATCAGACTGGGAGGAGAGGCCAGAGAGTAAGGTTAAGGAAAGCAAAGGCATACAGTACTTGAATAACAGACTGTGAGGAAAGCCCTGAGAGTAAGATCAAGGAAAGCAAAGGCATACAGTACTTACATATCAGACTGGGAGGAGAGGCCAGACAGTAAGGTCAAGGATAGCATAGGCATACAGTACAGTACTTACAAAACAGACAAGGAAGAGAGGCCAGAGAGTAAGGTCAAGGAAAGCAAAGGCATACAGTACCTACAAAACAGACTGGGAGGAGAGGCAAGAGAGTAAGTTCAAGGAAATCAAAGGCATACAGTACTTGCATAACAGACTGTGAGGAAAGCCCTGAGAGTAAGATCAAGGAAAGCAAAGGCATACAGTACTTACATAACAGACTGGGAGGGGAGGCAAGAGAGTAAGGTCAAGGAAAGCAAAGGCATACAGGCCTTACATAACAGACTGGGAGGAGAGGCCAGCGAATAAGGTCAAGGATTGCAAAAGCTTACAGTACTTACATAACAGACTGGGAGGAGAGGCAAGAGAGTAAGGTCAAGGAAAGCAAAGGCATACAGTACATATATAACAGACTGTGAGGAAAGCCCTGAGAGTAAGGTCAAGGAAAGCAAAGGCATACAGTATTTATATAACAGACTGGGAGGAGAGGCCAGAGAGTAAGGTCAAGGAAAGCAAAGGCATACAGCACTTACATAATAGACTAGGATGAGAGGCCAGAGAGTAAGGTCAAAAAAATCAAAGGCATACAGTACATACATAACAGACTGGGAGGAGAAGTCAGAGAGTAAGGTCAAGGAAAGCAAAGACATACAGTACTTACATAACAGACTGGGAGGAGAAGCAAGAGAGTAAGGTCAAGGAAAGCAAAGGCATACAGTACTTACATAACAGACTAGGAGGAGAGGCAAGAGAGTAAGGTCAAGGAAAGCAAAGGCATACAGTACTTACATAACAGACTGGGAGGAGAGGCAAGAGAGTAAGGTCAAGGAAAGCGAAGGCATACAGTACTTACATAACAGACTGTGAGGAAAGCCCTGAGAGTAAGGTCAAGGAAAGCAAAGGAATACAGCACTTACATAATAGACTGGGAGGAGAAGCCAGAGTGTAAGGTCAAGGAAAGCAAAGGCTTACAGTACTTACATATCAGATTGGGAGGAGAGGCAAGAGAGTAAGGACAAGGAAAGCAAAGTCATACAGTACTTACATATCAGACTGGGAGGAGAGGCCAGAGAGGAAGGTCAAGGAAAGCAAAGGCATACAGTCCTTACATAACGGACTGTGAGGAAAGCCCTGAGAGTAAGATCAAGGAAAGCAAAGGCATACAGTACTTACATATCAGACTGGGAGGAGAGGCCAGAGAGTAAGGTCAAGGAAAGCAAAGGCATACAGTACCTACAAAACAGACTGGGAGGTGAGGCCAGAGAGTAAGGTCAAGGAAAGTAAAGGCATACAGTACTTGAAAAACAGACTGTGTGGAGAGGCCAGAGAGTAAGGTCACGGAAAGCAAAGACATACAGTACTTAAAAAACAGGCTGGGAGGAGAGGCCAGAGAGAAAGGTCAAGGAAAGGAAAGGCATACAGTACTTAAAAAACAGACTGGGAGGAGAGGCCAAAGAGTAAGGTCAAAGAAAGCAAATGACAGCTGGAAACAGAAATGAGATAAGAGAGCGAGAATTGAGTTCCATTAAGACAGAAACATATGGAGAATGCTTATAAACTGCTCCTAACAAACTCATATTTTAGATGGATGATGAGCAGAGGCGGCGGCGACTTTTTTATTTCTGAGTTAATCATATGCCTTTCAAACCAAAATTAATTATTTCTTTTATTAGGTCGATTTTTTTACTCAGTACTGGTTACATCTTTCGTCAAGATACAAACGAAAGTATATTCCCTTATAAATGATACATTTTCAATAATTTGTTTTGCGTATATAATAAAAAAAAAACAATTCATAACACGACTCGTACAATATTTTGTTATCCATCGTGGATAAATGCACCATTCTGTTAAGTCTAAAACAACCATTTTACTCTGCCACAAAACACTGGCTGGATTGATTGCTACAGCCGTTTGATTAATGTGTCAAGTGACAAACCAATTGGGTACTTTGAGGCGCTAACAGATTTATCCCGTCTCCCCTCGAGACTTAGCTTTGTTCCTTAGGTCCCACAATAAACTTGAAATAAATGGTTTTATAAGAACGGCCTATTCTTACATCAAATATTTCCATTTTATTTTTTGAAATGCAAAACCCATTTAGTTGTCTACGTTGAGGTGAAAATTATCAAAAACCTTTACCTGTTCGAGCTTATAAATTAATAAAAATCACTGAAATTTAACGTATTTTGACTTATCCTTCAAATGTTTTAAAACCATAATTTTTCGTGTTATTCACATCAGACTTTATGTAACAAATGTTGTGGATATCGTGGCCGAAACTTTATTTCAACTACAGATTGAAACTTTCGCAAAACGGTGCTATGTAGCAGCTGTATTACCAACAGTATGTGGATCTAAATTGATTAGTCTTGAGAGTAAAGTTGACAACACCCTTCAGCACTAATAGTGACCGCTTATAAAAGTGAAGGTTACAAGACCATGGTGTATCAAGAGTGATCAGAGTTAAGAAGTATGTTGAGAAGAGTATTACGACAACAGTGACCACTTTATGAAATTAAAGTCAACATTATCTGGCTCTAACTTGATTAGACTTTAGAGTAAAGTTGACAACATTCTCAAGCACCATGATCGACCGCTTATGAAAGTAAAGGTTACAAGAGCATGTCTATCAATAGTGTACACGCACGCGCGCGCGCGCGCACACACACACACACACACACACACACACACACACACACACACACACACACACACACACACACACACACCAGTAATATTCTAAATGTACTAGCTTTATACTTGTAATCAGGAATATTTTTATTTTTATTGTTATTCTTTAATTTGGTATCTTTATAACAAACAAAAAACACTAGAAGAATTGTATTGCAAATGTTTTTATTAATTATTAAACGTCGAGTGTTCTTAAATCATATAAGTACAATTATTTTATAAATCTCTTTCCCCATAAATTATAAATAACTGAATATAGATTTTATGTTTGATTTCCTAGCTTTAAGAAATCGATAACACTAACGGTCCGAAGCCTTAATCGTTCCAGTTGCAGTAATATAGGGACATAGCGCGAGAAACCCATAAAATCAAATTGGATTATACCCACTCCCCTAGCGCTCTGGAAAAATGTTCAAATAAATACTTCAAGGTAATAGAAAACGCTCGTATATCACGTCACGTGAGAGCGTAACAATCAACTCGTAATGTCCTGCGCTTAACTTCTCTTCCTCAAATTACTGAGAATTAAAAGACCCTTTTATTTTTGTACAGTTTAAATAGTACACGTGACACAATGTGTTTTTTTTCTCTAGAGCCCAATCCTTGTAAACGTTTATAATCGTTCCACATAACTAGTTACTATAACGTTTTACTACCGGTTTGTTATGGCGACTATTTATTTGTTTTTGCATAATTTTTTACTTCATGATCTAATATTATTCCCGCATTACTATGTCTGTGCAAGATGTTACGTCTTAATGTTTTGACATTACATAATGTGCTGTACATTCCGATTTTCAAGTCGAGAAGAGAAAGCATATATTTAAGTGATACACAAAACTAATATCTATAGTTACACACACGCACGAACGCACACACACATACAAATTAAATCAAAGCCAATCAGTAAAAAAATCCGAAACACTATTACGAATCCTTTGCTTTTCTATTGGAATTTTTCTAAATATTGTGCTTTAAATTATTCTAAATCTCTCAATGTTTGAATAAATAAGACACGTTTGCTTTCGTTTATATTCAGTGATATTTCTTGTAATCGATATGGTTTCACAAAAAAGTTCTCTTATTTGTCACAGAAAACCAAATTTCAAAAATAATTCAATTCAATTTTGAATGTCTTTAGTGTAGACAAGGTTAATTCCAAGTCAAAGTTAATGATACTACATCTGCAAGTCGGGTCAAACGTTAATATTCATCAACTAGCAACTTCTTTTCATTTCACTTCCTCCACTGATACCTCTTTTTATTTGCATAAAACTCTGTAACGAGTCATATGTATGGAAATATACTCAGCTAGTTGAAAGCTTTTTACTTGATGTTTGTTTATGTGTGTTTAAACACTGATGAAAGAGAAGTGCACTTAACGATTGCTTTAGTGTATCCCGACTTATATTGCCAACGGTATACTCAAGTTATTGTCTGCCTACGTTACTTTCATATTTCGATATTCTTTAGGCTTTTGGAGGATATGAACACAAACATAACCCCAATCAATATAAAATGATAGGACACAGACACTCATCTACAATTTTTATTATTATAGAAGGTATATTTTTAAATATTATAAATACTTTACAATTCATCTTTTAAATAAATCGTCTTAGACAATATCTGTCCCACCGTTGATAATAAACGGTATCTATAAGCTAAATTTCAAGAAACTACTTTATTCTTGTATTTTATTATACGATCAATACCAAGGTTCTATTAAGTTAGTACAATCAACCCAGTCAATGTATCTCAAGCATTAATATTTAAAAAAAACTTTAACGGGTTACAACCATCGTCTTTCAGGAAGTCTATTATAGTCATCAAAATCCTGTCAATGTAGCAAAACCGATAACATTAAAGCACCTTCGAGTGGTCACAATATAACGCCTTAATGAAAGCCTGTGATAGTCAACCAGTAAATGTAGCATAGCCGATGATATCTAAGCACCATCTAGTGGTTAAAATATAACACCTTAATGAAAGCCTGTGATAGTCAACATAATCCAATAAATGTAGCATAACCGATGATATCTAAGCACCATCTAGTGGTTAAAATATAACACCTTAATGAAAGCCTGTGATAGTCAACCAGTAAATGTAGCATAACCGATGATATCTAAGCACCTTCGAGTGGTCACAATATAACGCCTTAATGAAAGCCTGTGATAGTCAACCAGTAAATGTAGCATAGCCGATGATATCTAAGCACCATCTAGTGGTTAAAATATAACACCTTAATGAAAGCCTGTGATAGTCAACATAATCCAATAAATGTAGCATAACCGATGATATCTAAGCACCATCTAGTGGTTAAAATATAACACCTCAATGAAAGCCTGTGATAGTCAACCAGTAAATGTAGCATAACCGATGATATCTAAGCACCATCTAGTGGTTAAAATATAACACCTCAATGAAAGCCTGTGATAGTCAACCAGTAAATGTAGCATAACCGATGATATCTAAGCACCTTCGAGTGGTCACAATATAACGCCTTAATGAAAGCCTGTGATAGTCAACCAGTAAATGTAGCATAACCGATGATATCTAAGCACCATCTAGTGGTTAAAATATAACACCTTAATGAAAGCCTGTGATAGTCAACATAATCCAATAAATGTAGCATAACCGATGATATCTAAGCACCATCTAGTGGTTAAAATATAACACCTTAATGAAAGCCTGTGATAGTCAACCAGTAAATGTAGCATAACCGATGATATCTAAGCACCTTCGAGTGGTCACAATATAACGCCTTAATGAAAGCCTGTGATAGTCAACCAGTAAATGTAGCATAGCCGATGATATCTAAGCACCATCTAGTGGTTAAAATATAACACCTTAATGAAAGCCTGTGATAGTCAACATAATCCAATAAATGTAGCATAACCGATGATATCTAAGCACCATCTAGTGGTTAAAATATAACACCTCAATGAAAGCCTGTGATAGTCAACCAGTAAATGTAGCATAACCGATGATATCTAAGCACCATCTAGTGGTTAAAATATAACACCTCAATGAAAGCCTGTGATAGTCAACCAGTAAATGTAGCATAACCGATGATATCTAAGCACCTTCGAGTGGTCACAATATAACGCCTTAATGAAAGCCTGTGATAGTCAACCAGTAAATGTAGCATAACCGATGATATCTAAGCACCATCTAGTGGTTAAAATATAACACCTTAATGAAAGCCTGTGATAGTCAACCAGTAAATGTAGCATAACCGATGATATCTAAGCACCATCTAGTGGTTAAAATATAACACCTTAATGAAAGCCTGTGATAGTCAACATAATCCAATAAATGTAGCATAACCGATGATATCTAAGCACCTTCGAGTGGTCACAATATAACGCCTTAATGAAAGCCTGTGATAGTCAACCAGTAAATGTAGCATAACCGATGATATCTAAGCACCATCTAGTGGTTAAAATATAACACCTTAATGAAAGCCTGTGATAGTCAACATAATCCAATAAATGTAGCATAACCGATGATATCTAAGCACCTTCGAGTGGTCACAATATAACGCCTTAATGAAAGCCTGTGATAGTCAACCAGTAAATGTAGCATAACCGATGATATCTAAGCACCATCTAGTGGTTAAAATATAACACCTTAATGAAAGCCTGTGATAGTCAACATAATCCAATAAATGTAGCATAACCGATGATATCTAAGCACCATCTAGTGGTTAAAATATAACACCTTAATGAAAGCCTGTGATAGTCAACATAATCCAATAAATGTAGCATAACCGATGATATCTAAGCACCTTCGAGTGGTCACAATATAACGCCTTATTGAAAGCCTGCGATAGTCAACCAGTAAATGTAGCATAACCGATGATATCTAAGCACCATCTAGTGGTTAAAATATAACACCTTAATGAAAGCCTGTGATAGTCAACATAATCCAATAAATGTAGCATAACCGATGATATCTAAGCACCATCTAGTGGTTAAAATATAACACCTTAATGAAAGCCTGTGATAGTCAACATAATCCAATAAATGTAGCATAACCGCTGATATCTAAGCACCTTCGAGTGGTCACAATATAACGCCTTAATGAAAGCCTGTGATAGTCAACCAGTAAATGTAGCATAACCGATGATATCTAAGCACCATCTAGTGGTTAAAATATAACACCTTAATGAAATCCTGTGATAGTCAACATAATCCAATAAATGTAGCATAACCGATGATATCTAAGCACCATCTAGTGGTTAAAATATAACACCTTAATGAAAGCCTGTGATAGTCAACCAGTAAATGTAGCATAACCGATGATATCTAAGCACCTTCGAGTGGTCACAATATAACGCCTTAATGAAAGCCTGTGATAGTCAACCAGTAAATGTAGCATAGCCGATGATATCTAAGCACCATCTAGTGGTTAAAATATAACACCTTAATGAAAGCCTGTGATAGTCAACATAATCCAATAAATGTAGCATAACCGATGATATCTAAGCACCTTCGAGTGGTCACAATATAACGCCTTAATGAAAGCCTGTGATAGTCAACCAGTAAATGTAGCATAACCGATGATATCTAAGCACCATCTAGTGGTTAAAATATAACACCTTAATGAAAGCCTGTGATAGTCAACATAATCCAATAAATGTAGCATAACCGATGATATCTAAGCACCATCTAGTGGTTAAAATATAACACCTTAATGAAAACCTGTGATAGTCAACATAATCCAATAAATTAGCATAACCGATGATATCTAAGCACCATCTAGTGGTTAAAATATAACACCTTAATGAAAGCCTGTGATAGTCAACATAATCCAATAAATGTAGCATAACCGATGATATCTAAGCACCATCTAGTGGTTAAAATATAACACCTTAATGAAAGCCTGTGATAGTCAACATAATCCAGTAAATGTAGCTTAACCGATGATATCTAAGCACCATCTAGTGGTTAAAATATAACACCTTAATGAAAGCCTGTGATAGTCAACATAATCCAATAAATGTAGCATAACCGATGATATCTAAACACCATCTAGTGGTTAAAATATAACACCTTAATGAAAGCCTGTGATAGTCAACATAATTCAATAAATGTAGCATAACCGATGATATCTAAGCACCATCTAGTGGATAAAATATAACACCTTAATGAAAGCCTGTGATAGTCAACATAATCCAATAAATGTAGCATAACCGATGATATCGAAGCACCATCTAGTGGTTATAATATAACACCTTAATGAAAGCCTGTGATAGTCAACATAATCCAGTAAATGTAGCTTAACCGATGATATCTAAGCACCATCTAGTGGTTACAATATAACACCTTAATGAAAGCCTGTGATAGTCAACATAATCCAATAAATGTAGCATAACCGATGATATCTAAGCACCATCTAGTGGTTAAAATATAACACCTTAATGAAAGCCTATGATAGTCAACATAATCCAATAAATGTAGCATAACCGATGATATCTAAGCACCATCTAGTGGTTAAAATATAACACCTTAATGAAAGCCTGTGATAGTCAACATAATCCAGTAAATGTAGCTTAACCGATGATATCTTAGCACCATCTAGTGGTTAAAATATAACACCTTAATGAAAGCCTGTGATAGTCAACATAATCCAATAAATGTAGCATAACCGATGATATCTAAGCACCATCTAGTGGTTAAAATATAACACCTTAATGAAAGCCTGTGATAGTCAACATAATCCAATAAATGTAGCATAACCGATGATATCTAAGCACCATCTAGTGGTTAAAATATAACACCTTAATGAAAGCCTGTGATAGTCAACATAATCCAATAAATGTAGCATAACCGATGATATCTAAGCACCATCTAGTGGTTAAAATATAACACCTTAATGAAAGCCTGTGATAGTCAACATAATCCAATAAATGTAGCATAACCGATGATATCTAAGCACCATCTAGTGGTTAAAATATAACACCTTAATGAAAGCCTGTGATAGTCAACATAATCCAATAAATGTAGCATAACCGATGATATTTAAGCACCTTCGAGGGGTTACAATAAATAGCCTTAATAAGAGCCTGTGATAGTCAACATAATCCAAAAAATGTAGCTTAACCAATGATATCGAAGCACCTTCGAGTGGTCACAATATAACGCGTTAATGCTAGCCTATGATAGTCAACAAAATCCAGTCAATGTTACTTAACCGTTGATATCGAAGGACCTTCGAATGGTCACAATATAATGGGTTAATGATAGCCTATGTTAGCCAACAAAATCCAATCAATTTTACTTAACCGTTGATATCGAAGGACCTTCGAATGGTCACAATTGATTGGGTTAATGCTAGCCTATGATAGTCAACAAAATCCAATCAATGTTACTTAACCGTTGATATCGAAGCACCTTCGAATAGTCACAATATAACGCGTTAATGCTAGCCTATGATAGTCATCAAAATCCAGTCAATGTTACTTAACCGTTGATATCGAAGGACCTTCGAATGGTCACAATATAATGGGTTAATGATAGCCTATGTTAGCCAACAAAATCCAATCAATGTTACTTAACCGTTGATATCGAAGGACCTTCGAATGGTCACAATATAATGGGTTAATGCTAGCCTATGATAGTCATCAAAATCCAGTCAATGTTACTTAACCGTTGATATCGAAGGACCTTCGAATGGTCACAATATAATGGGTTAATGCTAGCCTATGATAGTCATCAAAATCCAGTCAATGTTACTTAACCGTTGATATCGAAGGACCTTCGAATGGTCACAATATAATGGGTTAATGATAGCCTATGTTAGCCAACAAAATCCAATCAATGTTACTTAACCGTTGATATCGAAGGACCTTCGAATGGTCACAATATAACGCGTTAATGCTAGCCTATGATAGTCATCAAAATCCAGTCAATGTTACTTAACCGTTGATATCGAAGGACCTTCAAATTGTCACAATATAATGGGTTAATGATAGCCTATGTTAGCCAACAAAATCCAATCAATGTTACTTAACCGTTGATATCGAAGGACCTTCGAATGGTCACAATATAATGGGTTAATCATAGCCTATGATAGTCAACAAAATCCAGTCAATGTTACTTAACCGTTGATATCGAAGGACCTTCGAATGGTCACAATATAATGGGTTAATGATAACCTATGTTAGCCAACAAAATCCAATCATGTTACTTAACCGTTGATATCGAAGGACCTTCGAATGGTCACAATATAATGGGTTAATGCTAGCCTATGATAGTCAACAAAATCCAATCAATGTTACTTAACCGTTGATATCGAAGGACCTTCGAGTGGTCACAATATAAGACGTTAATCATAGCCTATGATAGTCAACAAAATCCAGTCAATGTTACTTAACCGTTGATATCGAAGCACCTTCGAATGGTCACAATATAACGCGTTAATGCTAGCTTATGATAGTCATCAAAATCCAGTCAATGTTACTTAACCGTTGATATCGAAGCACCTTCGAATGGTCACAATATAACGCGTTAATGCTAGCCTATGATAGTCATCAAAATCCAGTCAATGTTACTTAACCGTTGATATCGAAGGACCTTCGAATGGTCACAATATAATGGGTTAATGATAGCCTATGTTAGCCAACAAAATCCAATCAATTTTACTTAACCGTTGATATCGAAGGACCTTCGAATGGTCACAATATAATGGGTTAATGATAGCCTATGTTAGCCAACAAAATCCAATCAATGTTACTTAACCGTTGATATCGAAGGACCTTCGAATGGTCACAATTTAATGGGTTAATGCTAGCCTATGTTAGCCAACAAAATCCAATCAATTTTACTTAACCGTTGATATCGAAGGACCTTCGAATGGTCACAATATAACGCGTTAATGCTAGCCTATGATAGTCATCAAAATCCAGTCAATGTTACTTAACCGTTGATATCGAAGGACCTTCGAATGGTCACAATATAATGGGTTAATGATAGCCTATGATAGTCAACAAAATCCAATCAATGTTACTTAACCGTTGATATCGAAGCACCTTCGAATGGTCACAATATAACGCGTTAATGCTAGCCTATGATAGTCATCAAAATCCAGTCAATGTTACTTAACCGTTGATATCGAAGGACCTTCGAATGGTCACAATATAATGGGTTAATGCTAGCCTATGATAGTCAACAAAATCCAATCAATGTTACTTAACCGTTGATATCGAAGGACCTTCGAATGGTCACAATATAATGGGTTAATGCTAGCCTATGATAGTCAACAAAATCCAGTCAATGTTACTTAACCGTTGATATCGAAGGACCTTCGAATGGTCACAATATAATGGGTTAATGATAGCCTATGATAACCAACAAAATCCAATCAATGTTACTTAACCGTTGATATCGAAGGACCTTCGAATGGTCACAATATAATGGGTTAATGATAGCCTATGATAGTCAACAAAATCCAATCAATGTTACTTAACCGTTGATATCGAAGCACCTTCGAATGGTCACAATATAACGCGTTAATGCTAGCCTATGATAGTCATCAAAATCCAGTCAATGTTACTTAACCGTTGATATCGAAGGACCTTCGAATGGTCACAATATAATGGGTTAATGCTAGCCTATGATAGTCAACAAAATCCAGTCAATGTTACTTAACCGTTGATATCGAAGGACCTTCGAATGGTCACAATATAATGGGTTAATGATAGCCTATGATAGCCAACAAAATCCAATAAATGTTACTTAACCGTTGATATCGAAGGACCTTCGAATGGTCACAATATAATGGGTTAATGCTAGCCTATGATAGTCAACAAAATCCAATCAATGTTACTTAACCGTTGATATCGAAGCACCTTCGAATGGTCACAATATAACGCGTTAATGCTAGCCTATGATAGTCATCAAAATCCAGTCAATGTTACTTAACCGTTGATATCGAAGGACCTTCGAATGGTCACAATATAATGGGTTAATGATAGCCTATGTTAGCCAACAAAATCCAATCAATGTTACTTAACCGTTGATATCGAAGGACCTTCGAATGGTCACAATATAACGCGTTAATGCTAGCCTATGATAGTCATCAAAATCCAGTCAATGTTACTTAACCGTTGATATCGAAGGACCTTCAAATTGTCACAATATAATGGGTTAATGATAGCCTATGTTAGCCAACAAAATCCAATCAATGTTACTTAACCGTTGATATCGAAGGACCTTCGAATGGTCACAATATAATGGGTTAATGATAGCCTATGTTAGCCAACAAAATCCAGTCAATGTTACTTAACCGTTGATATCGAAGGACCTTCGAATGGTCACAATATAATGGGTTAATGATAGCCTATGTTAGCCAACAAAATCCAATCAATGTTACTTAACCGTTGATATCGAAGCACCTTCGAATGGTCACAATATAATGGGTTAATGATAGCCTATGTTAGCCATCAAAATCCAATCAATGTTACTTAACTGTTGATATCGAAGCACCTTCGAGTGGTCACAATATAACGCGTTAATGAAAGCCAGCGATAATCAACAAAATCCAAAATGTAGCTAACCGTTGGTTTTTAAGCATTTTTTCATCTATTTGCCCTGATAAACAATCGCCCTACATCTGCTTCAGTTTCACCTACTCAAACACTTTTTACCCGAATGAATACAAATTATATCAATAAAAACTGTTATATTATTCATACGATGCCATAATGTCCAGTTATTTCTATTACCAGAGAGTCATTATCGCCCTTCTTTTGTTTTACCAAAACGTTCCCCATCCTTCTACTCATAAGGGGATGATCCTGACAGTGTACCTTCTGACAGTGTTTCTCCTGACAGTGTATCTCACGACAGTGTTTCTCCTGACAGTGTATCTCACGACAGTGTATCTCACGACAGTGTATCTCCCGACAGTGTATCTCCCGACAGTGTATCTACCGACAGTGTATCTCCCGACAGTGTATCTCAACCTTCACAATCGAGGTAATCTGGGCCTTTACATATATATCCAAGTGGGCGGATGTTTTACGTGCGTATACTAATTTTATATAATACACACGATCCTTTCTTTATCCTTCGCGGGAGTTAACAGTCGTATTGACTGATCTTTAAACCACAAAAATTACCATTACATAACCCTTTAGGTAGTTTAAATCTACGGCAACACTTTACAATAACACATCAAACAGTGTAGATACTCTAGGCTTTAAACAAATTGATTAAATCAGAGATCATGGAAGTTATATTTTCTGGTCGTTCTTACCAAGTGACATATTTTTAAGAAAAGAGTAAACTCTCGACAAAGCAACCCTTTTTAATAGTTGAACTGCAAAACCTCGCCCTTAGACATGTAAACTAGGGTCAAATATCTAAGTTAAGCCCTTATTTTCTTACTTACATTTTTATTCCTTATAGGATCTTTGCCCTCCTTCTTACAACTCTGATAATTTTATTTTTTCTATAACTTTTGGTCACTGAGTTTTGCATTCACTTTTATATATCGAGGAACTGATTTTTCAAATTCCATGACAAATTGAACGTATGAAAACAAATCCTTAACTTTATTCACACCATGAAACTCAAGTTGGGCTCTAGTACGACTTTACTCAATGTCAAAAAGAACTATTAATGACCCGAATAATTATTCGGTCAATTTTAAAAAAAAGTTTGTAATTTATTTATTCTTTATTTCTATTATGGTTTGACAATGTATTTAACAAGAGCACAGCCGACCGCGTTAGAAATACACGCGCGCGCACACACACACACACACACACACACACACACGCACGCACGCACGCACGCACGCACGCACGCACGCACGCACGCACGCACGCACGCACGCACGCACGCACGCACGCACGCACGCACGCACGCACGCACGCACGCACGCACGCACGCACGCACGCACGCACGCACGCACGCACGCACGCACGCACGCACGCACGCACGCACGCACGCACGCACGCACGCACGCACGCACGCACGCACGCACGCACGCACGCACGCACGCACGCACGCACGCACGCACGCACGCACGCACGCACGCACGCACGCACGCACGCACGCACGCACGCACGCACGCACGCACGCACGCACGCACGCACGCACGCACGCACACACACACACACACACACACACACACACACACACACACACACACACACACACACACACACACACACACACACACACACACACACACACACACACACACACACACACACACACACACACACACACACACACACACACACACACACACACACACACACACACACACACACACACACACACACACACACACACACACACACACACACACACACACACACACACACACACACACACACACACACACACACACACACACACACACACACACACACACACACACACACACACACACACACACACACACACACACACACACACACACACACACACACACACACACACACACACACACACACACACACACACACACACACACACACACACACACACACACACACACACACACACACACACACACACACACACACACACACACACACACACACACACACACACACACACACACACACACACACACACACACACACACACACACACACACACACACACACACACACACACACACACACACACACACACACACACACACACACACACACACACACACACACACACACACACACACACACACACACACACACACACACACACACACACACACACACACACACACACACACACACACACACACACACACACACACACACACACACACACACACACACACACACACACACACACACACACACACACACACACACACACACACACACACACACACACACACACACACACACACACACACACACACACACACACACACACACACACACACACACACACACACACACACACACACACACATATATATATATATATATATCTTTCAGAACACACATTGCAAATCAGTTAAGCCAACTTAGCTAACGACACACGGACATTATAATGTATTTCATAGCTGCAAACTGCTTCAGGTATTATATTACTACACATCGGATAGTAAATCAGATTTGATTATGACCTGACACCTGTTTTACTGCTGCGTCAAACTGCGACTCCGACAATTACCGGCACATCATGGTTTATTGGCACTCAAAAAAACTTGTTTATGACTTGGCAATCACATGACACCGTAAAACAACACCTGTTGGTTGTTCGCTTATATTAAACTTCACTCAATATTAAACCTATACTATAACATAGGCGCATTGACAAGTGCGCGCTTTATGTGTGTGAGTACGTTTGAGAAGTCATTTAAAAGTAATTCATAATGTTAAATTACTAAATTTAATTTGAAACGTAGAGACAAGAAACCTTACAATTTTAAATAGGCATTTAAGGAAAAAAATGACAGTTTTATCAGTTAGTGTTGTCATTCAATTAGACTGATAAAATTTCCTGTTTCACTTCATCAAATATAATAATAAATTACTCTGACAATTAGTCGACATTTTAACTATCTACAGTCTTATGCCCGTTGTCAAATTAGCTAAAAAATACAAATAAACTACAGTACCAACAAAGCTCACGCACGTTCGTGTGCGTGTGTGTGTAATAAAAAGTAAAAAAATGATAAAATTAAATAATAATATACAAACTACAACATACGGTAAATCCGGAAGACATGGCGTAGGCCTACATGTTTAAATATTTATATTCTCAGTCCCATGATACAGACAAAACAAAACTAAGTATGCTACGTACTGAATAGGTTTGTAAACCATTGCCTCGCGGCGTCTAACCCGCATGCTAAGGGTGATACGCCGCACCTGTAAGGATGACATGCCACATTTCAAAAACAAACAAACAAAAATGATAAGGCAGGCCTCTAGTTTGTGAAAACGTTTCAATATATAAAATACAAAGTGATTTCACTTATTTAGAGAAAAATAAATAATAAAACTGACCAATTATGATCGAGTTGGGTAGGCTACAACTAATCTCACAAGATAAAAACACAAAACTATAATCACGTGTACAGAATTCAAAACAACTGCGCCTTTACCAGCATTTTTTCTTGAATTTCATTCCTTTGGTTTTGGGACAGGAGAGATTTTTGTCGACAATTTTGATGGACTCTCCTTTTGATCAGGTTTTATGCTGTCTTTGCAGCAACACGGTGTAGGTTCGACGATTATCTAAGATGAGAGAATACCACTAGTCTCTCGGTAGGATTAGACGGGCGTAGTCTCCGGTTGGGTTTCAACAAATTCCATGTTATCCGATATGGAGAAGAAGTAGTTTGGGAGAGCATTTCAGTTTATGGGAAAGATCCCCGTGGCCCTGAAACCACTTGTACTATTTCCTACAGAGGCAGCTTTTTCCCACGCTGTAAAGTATCTATAGAATACACACGGGAAACAATAGATTTGAAACATTAAAAAAATTATTTTATAGATCAACGAAAATCATTATTCACTACGTGCGGCAAGTATCCCTTTATAGAAAATTGCAGCATCCATACCGAAGTTATCTGCGGCGACTCTCCCGTTTTGTACGCAAATGACAGGTCCTTGGCTATGACTGTCGAGATGGCGGAACTAGACCAAAAACATTCGGAACAAAACTTATTGTGGCTGCAAAGCTCAAACAATGATCTTAATCCAGTGATATAACGATAGTTGCGAATGTAGTTTGAAGTGGAACAACTATGAAGCCAAAACAACAGCACTGCATCAGTAAAAGCACTAAAAAAAGGTGTAAAATCAGAGCAACTGAAACAAAACTAGTTCACTTATTCTTGAAAGACTACTCTGCTTCTACAGTGAGCATCGCTACACATTTTGTTGATATTTGTCAAAACTGGGGGGGGGGTGCAGTATATCCTGGATGCAGCAACTCTCCCGGGTTTACCCTAAGAGATTTTGTCAAAAAATAGCATTTTTCAAGCCAAAATCCATGCTATTGGCCCTACGTTTGGCTTTAATTGCTGAAACGTCGGCCGAAATATTAAATTAGTATGTTATTAAATTATTGTCTTGTATATCAGTG
Organism: Prosapia bicincta; assembly: GCA_036971475.1. Taxonomy (NCBI): domain Eukaryota; kingdom Metazoa; phylum Arthropoda; class Insecta; order Hemiptera; family Cercopidae; genus Prosapia; species Prosapia bicincta. The sequence goes on from JBAIZL010000002.1 coordinate 315,931,772, forward strand.
TCCTGATAATTTTTGTTTAATCATCCAAGTTACTATATAAAGGATATTTCCGCATCTCATTACTAGCTGATTATTAACACTGTCGATTACGGATGTTACTCAAAATATTGTTCCATAACAACAATAATAAATGTTGTCAGAAAAATACTCATCTCTACTTTAAAGAATAGGTTAAACACTATTACAAACCCCAACTCATACAGTTTATACAAATGTTAGAAAAATTATGCAGAAACTATACGAATGCCAAATCATCAGTCACGTGAACAGAAACCATAATATCACCTAGGAAGAAACAATTTAACTTGGAGAAAAGCTACGGTAAATCGAAATTGCTATTGTTTCGATTTCAAGGGCGTAGAAAATTTTACAATCTGACAAATGAGCATGTGTGGCTTGGTACCTTACCTCTAGAAATGTTTTTTCTAGGAGGTACTGTTTGGATCCCTTTCCCACAACTACAAGAGATTGCCCGTTTCGATGTAAGAAACTTAAATAGCACCGTTTTGCTGAAACAGAAGCAGTGATGGAAATCGTGACCAAGCAGTTGAAGGAAGTTTCCAAAATTCTAAAAGTGTTTTGAACAGATATATGAATGGTAAAACGACTTTGTAAAAGCAGAAGCTCACAAATAATTGAGACAAAAAACTGTACATATTTTCAATACACTGTCATTAATAAATTATCATTGACCTACTGCGGGAACTATTTAACCCTCTACCCCTAAAACAAATTCGCAGGCATTACGTTTAATAGTTTTAGAAGGCAATATAAGACTAGCCACGATTAATAAATAAGCACAATCATACTGCGATTATACTATAGTAAATAAATATAAGAAAATAAACATACTACACGAATATAGGTGTTGTT
>JBAIZL010000002.1:316650144-316680144 GCA_036971475.1 Prosapia bicincta
TTATCGTTCGGAATGTTTCATGACTTTTAGAGCTTCCTACTTGAGTATAAATTGCTGAAATAAACATTTTCCCCACAAGACTGTGACTTGAACAACAGCAATGTGCACAAGAGATCCTTGCCGAAAGTATAAAAAAATCCTCAACGGCTGCATTATTTGCAACTGTAAAGCTTTGTTTGACGAACACATATTGAGTATCAGTAGATAACAAATGGGCAGAGAATACCTCTTCCTTTCATTCTGTTTAAGTTGGATGTTGTCACAAAAAGAAGCCTAAGACATATGATAAAGTGTATAGAACTGTGCTGGCCAATGATAAAATGTTATTTACCATTTATGTTACAAAATGTCTTGAAATCAGCAGCAAATATTATGAACGGTACATTATTTTAAGCCTTAAATCAGGAAGTCCTCCAATGATAAAATTTTGCTTTCAAGCTCATTAACTATTATTTAAGCCGATGTATATTATTATTATTTTTTTTTAAGCTTTAACAGCACCGTAACGAGTTTTTATAACTACGCCAAACGTATTGTTAAAACTAAACACTAATAGGCCTACCTAAAACTAAACCACTATTACTAAAAACCGCAATAACGAAACGCATAATTTAGGTTACTTAAAGTCAATATAAATACTAATATTATAATTAAATAAATACTAATTATTTATACTACATACTACTTGAAGATTTAAATTAAACTATTTCTAAATTAAACTAGCTAAAACTACAATTAAAATTTTTTTAGTTGATTTAGGTGGAAAAAGAAATGCAATGGAAGCACACCACCTTTAAACTCCCTTGAAGATCATATCGTTGCTGAAAAAACTCGATCAACTCTGTGATTTCAATAGAATTTAAAGGTGGTGCTAAGGAATAATGCCACAGATGTTGACCCTGTCACCGCCTTCATAAGTCACCTAGATATAGTCAATAAAATTTAACAAATGTATTTAAAGTCGGTTGTCAACTTCTTGATTTTACTGATTAAATCATAAGTAATTATTTAAATAACTAATTGAAAACTAGTAGTTTCAGTAAAAACTGAAAACTAGTCAGTAATGAAGAGTTTTGAAACGCCGTTACATTGATGAAGCCTAGCCTCGGTTCGTTTAATTAATTAGTATTTGTTGAGTTTAGTCTTAGTACGTTAAGTAACCTACTTTAATTGTTTAGTCCGAAGAGATACTTTATACTATTTTCTTGAAAAAGAGATAACCCACGAAATTTTAATATTTTACTACAAATATGACATGATGTTGAACCAACATTCAGAGCAAACGTTATGAGAAATGAAAATACCTCATAAATATAACATAGGGAGATCATATTATGTTACTTTTTTTATATGTAAAAGCCATCTTTTACATCTCTGTGTAAAAGCCATCTCTATGTTTAATAGAGAATTAATCCTGAAAAGTGTCTATTTGTAATTTAACTGTCATCGTTCATTCCCGATTTTAATTTTGCCATTTATAATTGTAAGATTTGCAATGTGCAGTAGAAATGTGACCTTGAAATCGATTTATGTGATGTGAGAAGCAAGAACATTCTGAACAAAAATTTTTGGATAGGTCTAATAGATTTCAAAATTTAAAAAATAGCTGAAAATATAGGGTTTTAAAGGAAATCAGAATTTAAATGCAGTCTATTAAGCACTAGTTTTATTACTCCTGTGGTGACATTTATCTTGATTTGCATAAGATTATTTTACATTTAAAAAAAATATAATACTTATAAGTATAATGCTATTGTAATGTTGAAGTAATATTAGTAAAAGCTAAAAACACAGACTACCTTAAGGTTAAATATTTGCGTATAAAATTTCTTTGTATGGATTTGAAATTCTTTTAAAAAAAGTACAGAATACGTAGAAGTAAATACGTAGGGGATATTTTAATTACCAAACGATTTAATTTCGAAAATCAAAACTGTATATTCTGTATATAGGTTTCCCTAAACGTATATAAAGTAGGCTACACCAACAACAGCTACTTGTTTATACTGCCCTAAACTCAACCGTTGTTACAGCCATGTGATCGTGACTGTACAGATCAGGCCGGTGAAAGTGTTGAGCAATAAATCTGTGAGCTGCGAAGGTGTGAAATAACATCCAAACATAGTCTCAGCGCTAACGAAGAAAGTGGTGCGTCTGTTATGCGTGTTAACGAATAGATACGCAACTTGTTTTCACTGTCCCTTGTACAAATACAGATGAATTCAATTACTTGTGTCAATAGTTGAAATACTGTCGAACGCAAGAAGAATATTATTTTAATGGTTGTGGTGCAGTGAGAGATTTACATTTTATGTTGCGCAATATTCACAAATTATGGATCACAATGTATTAACAGTTTTTAAATATTTATTTTTTTTAGTATGGAAGTTCTTATAAATAATGATTTTACTATCCGCTTAGAAATGAATTTAAAAATTATTGATAGTGTAGTAATTGCCATGAAAATAGTGAAATAACATTTAGATCATTTGGAACTATGCGCATAATGATTAAATAAACTATTGGAACTACTAAATAAATAATATATAACAATAATATATTTCGATAAAGTGAAGAAATGTATTTGCTACAAGAAATTGATCTGATTTGGGTTACAACCAAGTAGAGAGAATTTCAGTTACTATTTTAATTCATGTTATAGATATAAAAGTTTCCAAATGACCTACAGAAAAGTGGTGGTGTATTATGGAGAAGAGGTTATTTCAAAGAATATCTGGCCCATTGATTAGAAGGAATACATTTTTTTAATATAAATTTGAAATTTTTGTTTTTCAAGAATTAGTGGTTTGAAGCGTATTGATTTGACTCATAATAATTGGTAGATTATAAAATAGCGTTTACCTTTTATTTGAAGATTTTAAATTTTAGTAGACAATTAATATCAGCATTCAAAGGATTAAACTTAAAACGGCGTTGCAATTATTATTTTTTAATTATTTTAAAAATTACACCAGGGTTTTAAATTTAATCTTAAAAATAAAATTTAATCTAGTTTTATTACCTGGATATTTTTGAAGGTAAATGTTATTAGTGTATGTTTGTCTCTATTATTTACTTGTCTATTATTAGTCACCTTTTTTTGAAATTTGTGTTTTCTGTACTTCAATTTCGTTTACACTACCAAGTATAGACATTTCTAGTTGAGTAATTTCAAGAACTGACCAATTTTAAGCTACGAAAATACATGATTTTTTCAGGAATGCTTTGCAGGCAAACTGGCGCGGATGAATAAAACTGGGAATATCAACGGCTATGGTTGGTAAAATATCTTCAGAGAAACTATCCGTCAAGGTATTTCGTGTACGTAATTCGTTCCTTCTCCTAAGGAGGGTTTATTAACTGCCTTTATCTCGCATCCACCCCGCAGAGGAGAGGGTAGCAAAGATGATCTCTCCTTTATGTCTTACTGTTTTATTATGTATGATCTATCTTCTCGTGACGTAGCTACCCTCGATTTAGGATTTCCCCTTTTTCTTCAAGTGTCTTCTCCTCCTAGAACAGGGGTCTTCAAACTACGGCCCTAGGGCAAAATCCGGCCCGCCGGTCGGCCCGCTACAGCTAATGGCTTATTGCTATTGTGACAAGTTGGATAAATAACAGACAGTGATAATAATTGAGTTTTATTTACTTGGTAAGTAAAGCCTAATAACAAGTATAATACGTAGAAAATTTAACTTCAACTCAATAACTATAAAATAATTAAAATGAATGCAACTAACATTATATATATATATGTAAATAAACGTTGTAACATATAAAATACTAATGAGATTTATGTAGCTGTGATTTTCTATTGACAATAGCTTGTAGTTGTAGAACAATTTTACTTATACCAATTAATTATTAAAAGAGATTTAAGTTGCTCATCGGTTAACTTCGATCTGTCAACATTCTTGAAGTTGGGGGTCTACTTTATTTTGAAGAATGTCTTCTCACATAGTTAAGTTGTACCAAAATGTGTGCAAATTACCAAATTGTGCCAGTGGAAAGCTCTTATAAAATTCCAATATAAATGAGTTTTAATATTTTTTCTTAAATATATCACTATACTGTAGACCAATAATTTCCATTTCAAGTTCTGGAGCTAGGGTTTCAATATCCGTAGCAAAAGGAATAAAAAAAATCTTAATTTTATTCGCTACATAAAAGTCTGAGAAACTAGTATCAAATCGCAAGTCTATATTCAAAGCACTCATAATTTCGACTGCAAATCTACGGGAAACTAAGTTTTAGTAGTGTGGCTGGATATTTCACATATTTTTAAATATGGAAACACTTTTTACTAGCTCGTGATTGAAGCAGTATTATATTCTGCTGGAACGATTTGATATTAGTGTATAAATCAGAGAGAAGCTGGTTTTATACTTGCAACCTCAATTCAGTTCATTCATATGTTTTGTTAAATCGACGTAGGATGCTAACTTTAACAGTCATTCGTTATTTAGTAATTCGAGTGAATTACGATTCTTGTCAATGAAAACAAATTTGATCACTGCTCGAAGTTCACAGAAGCATTGAAAGACTTTTCCGCAACTAAGTCGGCGTACATCAGTATGATATGGTAAATCAGTTTTTCCAATCTCTCCAGTAAGCTCGCAGAATTCTCTGTGATTAAACACAGTGGATCTGATGGAATTAACATTTGTAAAGTTTTATAACTACAGACTTATTCAAACATTTTCGTTACAGAGACTGTTGATACTAACCCTTTTGTACAATCATCAATCTCTACAGCCTTTGACACAAGAGCGATCACTCCTTTACTTTTACCACACGTTTTTGCCTTTATCAGTTGTAATGGATTTCAAACTTTTCCCTCTAAAGTTCTTTTTATTAATAAAATTTTCAACTCTCTTAAAACTTGAACTTTTGATGTCGTGCCGTGAATACTATCAACATCAAAAAGCTCTTCACATACTTCATACCTTTTATCTACTCCTTGAATGAAATCAATGCCTGAGCATTATCTTATAAATCCGTTGACTCGTACAAAGACCAGATAAAACCATTCAAGATGTACATTTTGGTCAGACAGTTGAGTTGATAATTTTTCTGCGATTGGTTCTATCCTCCGAGCCACTGTGTTTGCTGACAAACTGACAGATTTAGATAAATTTACCTCTTTGGGGCACATTTCTTCGGCTACTGTAACTATACATTCTTTATTAACTATCTCATCGGTGAATGGTTTTCCACGGTTTTCGATTTCAAGGCCACACGAAAGCTAGCATGAGTTGCAGACTCTTGTTAATCATTGAGGTTTTCGTAAACAATCCTGAGTTGCTACCATTTCAATCCACTTTTCAAAGCTTCAAATGTTTCTGTCCGCAAAGTTCCAGTATATTTTGAATAAGTTTCTAAATGGTAACTCGCTACTACTTTATTTCACTATCTCCTGATTTTCCATGGAAAGAGCTAATCAGCTTGGAATATTAGCAATCAAAACAGTTTCCTTCACGCGCGGTAGGATACTAACCGCATGGGCATGTGAGTCGAAGGGAGCTCGCAAGTCGTTGGTTGTCACGAGGGCTGAGCGTGTTCTAGGGGCCCAGACCCGGAAGAAAAATACAGTACAACACAATAGTAGTTGAACTAGCAAATTTAGCGAGTGAATGCTCGTTTAGGGTGCGTACTTGGGAACTACTCTAGATCTAGGAATTATAGATACTGGCAAAAAAATTGAAACTGTGTTGGGCCTTGGAACCTACTGAAGTAAGCAGTATGGCCCCGGGGCTGAAAGGTTTGGCGACCCCTGTCCTAGAACGTTGACAACCATCCTCACGATTTTCACCTTATCCACAGCTGCCTTGAATAATGACTCGGTGCTGACACAATCTCAACGCCGCAAACGATTATGCCATGATGTTGTTCTTAGCTTGGGTAACGCTTACCTTCAATATATTTCTCCATCATAGAGCAATAGGTAAGACGACCGTTTCCACCTAATGGTCACTACCTCTTTCCCATCTGTACACCACCGCATGTATGTAGTTAAAAAGATCTATTACTTGAAGTTAACGATATGGAAGTATATATTCTTTTAGCGAGTGTTTCGTACGATTTTTGCAGTAGACGCTGTGAACGGGTTGCAATAGTGAACTGTTCTAGTTCGTTCGAGTGTGCCAGTGTTATATACCATACCAGCTTTGACGACTAATCGTAGATGAAATAGAATAGTTCACTCACTTCGTCACTAGTTTATTTTGTCTTCATAGTTGAGACCATGAACATTAGGGCAGTATATTTCATTTAGCAAAATTTCAAGACTTTACAGCACAGTTTCGGCTTCAACAGCTTAATCACCGTAACAGCGCAGCGGCGAGATTCGTTCACAGTTTCATAAAAGACGATGATCGGTTCACCTCTGTCCTTGATCGCGCCTCTCCACGTGACCTTCCGATCCTCTGGAATTATCTCAGAACTCACTCAGCATGCATGCTGATGCAGCATCCTCCTGTGAAGGTCACTCTTGCACGCCTCGCTTTACAACACATCTTAACTGATACAGTCATTATTTAATAAAGTTTTCTTAGTAAGACTGATGTAACTAATGATTTAGTGATTGCCGTAATAAATGTTGACGGGCAGTAAATCGTGTTCGAATTACATGTAAATGAGATTAGATTTTACAAAATTATTATTTATAGGTTTTAAATATTCTATACACTTATAACTCAAATTATAAGATACGTTTAAAACGGAGAAATATTACTGTTTTACTTTTAAAACCAAGCAATGAATGCAGCAAAATTGAAAAAAATTTATGAGAAAGTTACTGAAAACAAAATTTAAATAAATTGAGAGAAATTAATAAAACAAAAAAAAATAAGTAGTCTATTGGCAGACGTTTTTATCGCTCTGGATATTTTTACCTTTTAAAAATAATACTTGTATTTTGAAGAATTACTTACCAAAGTTTTAACGCATAAATTAGGCTTTCGGTGTTCTCTTTCAGTCTCTCTCTACCTCACACACACAGACACACAGACACACAGACACAGACACACACACACACACACACACACACACACACACACACACACACACACACACACACACACACACACACACACACACACACACACACACACACACACACACACACACACACACACACACACAAACACACACACAAACACACACACACACACACACACACACACACACACACACACACACACACACACACACACACACACACACACACACACACACACACACACATATACACACACACAAACACATACAAACACACACCCACACACATACACACTCACACATACACACACTCATACACACACACACACACACACACACACACACACACACACACACACACACACACACACACACACACACACACACACACACACACACACACACATACACACACAAACACTTGCGCGCGTGCGTGCGTTTTCCGGTGACATTGTAAAAAAATCACTTTATTCTTTTTCTCGTAAATTTAAAACCTACAAAAATCATACAAACATAACAAAAAGCTAATTTATATTGAAACCGTTAATGAGAGAAGTAGTTATAGATGAGCTTCAAATAAAGAATTGAAAAGATAGAATTGATTTTAGCGAGTATTGCTTTTATATACAAAACTGTATTGCATTTAATTTGTATTTGCTACAAAGTACTAAATTCTGAGAAAGTTGGATAATCGTCACGGTTACTAGAATAAGCGTCCGTGGATAATCGTGACCACATTTAATTTCAGATTTAAAAACAAGAAATTTAGAAGGCTGGTTACTAATATCATATGATATTTAACAGACGCTGCTATGCTTATATCAAAAGAGATCTATATTTATAATACAACCATTACGACAAATCCTCCGTTCCTAATCAAGAAACTATTTAATAACTGAACTTTGAGAGTGTAGCGTGTAGTGTATATAATGTGTGGGAGGGTGTAACAAGACATGTTTCCTATACACGAACTTGCCTTCTGGTAATAAATGAAATTATTTATCGGATGGATTCACTCAGAGCGTTCTTCGTCACGAAAATCCAAGGTCTAACCCTTCGCCGAGAATCAGGTCGCGTTCAGTATACACTCCAAGTATACATTGAACATCGATTCATGGGCTCTTTTCATAAGAGCCTTTCGATTGCCTCTTGTTGAAGATTTTTTTAACCTGTAAAATAAACAAGTAATATAACATTTTTTTAAAAGTCAATTCCTACTTTAATCAACAAAGAAAAATTATATTTTAGTTTCTCTCTATTTTATAATTACAATTAATATAAATATGTATTACACATGTCAGAATAACAATATTAAGTGGCAAAATAAGACCGAATTTCCTTACAATTGTCCATTTTCCTTTCTATGTATGGTGTTGCACTATTATTTTTGTCGCTTGGATTGTGTTATAGTTTCTTTTCGCTCCCCTGTCGTATTATCCCTTTCTGATGCAAGGTGTGACACAGTTATTTCAGTTTGTTTGTTTACTTTATTCTTTTCATTCACTTTTAAAAGTTCGATGACAACCAGATTGGGGCAAAATAAAAATTAATATACATCTTTGAGAAGTAAATTTCTAGCTATGGAAAAGTTGGCATAGTGCCAAAGCTCTTCACTTTGAACATGAAGATATTCAGTTCGAATCCGCCCTAGACCGTCAAATTTTATAATTTAATTATTGAATAAATATTGAAAAACATTGCATTTAAATTAATTGTCATCCAAGCCACCATAGGAAAAAACGTATTTGAACTTGACTGGATGAATAAAAACGTATTTTATAAACGATTTAAAATTTGTACAAGATATATATCGGTAGAGTGTGAGCTAATAGAAGGAATTTAATAATAATAATAACAATAACAACAACTTAAAGCAACTGTGGCGTAAATGTTTATATTAATTAAAACAACCTCTCACCACAAATTCAGCAAATTTTATTTTAACCTTATGTACATTTCGACTACAAAGTAATCATCTTCAGAGATATTTTTACAAAAAATGTTTGTAAAAATACCTCTGAAGATGATTACTTTGTAGTCGAAATGTACATAAGGTTAAAATAAAATTTGTTAAATTTGTGGTGAGAGGTTGTTTTAATTAATATAATAATAATAATAATAAAACGTTACGAATTATTAAAAAAAATCCCAAATCTCTAATAACGGCTCACACACTTAATATAACCTTTCCAACAAGTGAATACGCTTTCTTAATGTAGTAATTACACTGAAAGTCTCGAAGTTTAAGATAATTAACCACATTTCTAAAGACCAGTTATTTGAACTAGCAAATTTATTTAGTTATCTCATGAAATACAGATTAAACCAAATGGAACCCGGGAATTGTTTGATTTTGTAACGGTTACTCTGGTTAATAAAATGAATTTAAAAAAAATTAATTTTCATATTTCTCGTTGAATAATTAAAGGGTCAATAATCGTCCTATGGAGCAGCATTAAACAAATTAAATTTGTTTAGCATTTGTCTAAATTTCGTTTTTTAAACAGACTTAAAAATTGATTTTAATAATGTAATTGTAATTATAACATTGTAATTACAACGTAGCAAACAGTTTTACTTCTATTTAGAAGAAATAAGTGGCGGAACAATATCTACATAAATTGTATATCTACATATACGTAGCATATGTAAATAATAAATACGTGTATATATAAACACACAACACACACACACACACACACACACACACACACACACACTCACATACACACACACTCACATACAACACACACACACACACACACACACACACACACACACACTCACATACAACACACACACACACACACACACACACACACACACACTCACATACACACACACTCACATACAACACACACACACACACACACACACACACACACACTCACATACAACACACACACACACACACACACACACACACACACACACACCCACACACATTCAGACACACACACACACATACAACACACACACACACACACACACTCACATACAACACACACACACACACACATTCAGACACACACACAAACTCACACACACACACACACACACACACACACATTCAGACACACACACACACATACAACACACACACACACACACACACACTCACATACAACACACACACACACACACACATTCAGACACACACACAAACTCACACACACACACACACACACACACACACACACACACACACACACACACACACACACACACACACACACACACACACACATACAACACACACACACACACACACATTCAGACACACACACAAACTCACACACACACACACACACACACACACACACACACACACACACACACACACACACACTCACTCACATACAACACACACACACACACACTCACATACAACACACACACACACACACACACACACACACACACACACATACACACACACACACACACACACACACACACACACACACATTCAGACACACACACACACACACTCACATACAACACACACACATACACTCACATACAACACACACACACACACACACACACACACACACACACACACACACACACACACACACACACACACACACACACACACCCTCAGACACACACACACACACACACACACACACAGACACACACAACACACACACACACACACACACACACACACACACACACACACACACACACACACACACACACATACACACACACACATACACACACACACACACACACACACACACACACACACACACACACACACACACACACACACACACATACACACACACACAAACACGCATGCATGTGAGTCTACTTTTAGAAGTGGTAGAATTCCGAGAAATAAGGTGAAGGGAAGTGATACATGGCGACCTTGAAGAAGCAATCTCATATAAACATCAATGCATCGAGTCCAAGTTTAATCGTGGTGTATAAAATCAAATCACTGTCTTTAATTTTCTCTTTTAGGCCAATTGATTGGATTCTCTAAAATTTCTATTAACGAAAACATTGTGTTTTATTACTGTTTACAGTTGAATTATTTACGTTAAGTGTTTACAAATTATTCAGTAAGAAATCGTTGCTTCTACTCTTTCCCCAACAAATAATTATTTGTTATAATCGGACCAAATTACAAGGACTGTATTGGTGGTCAGTTTCCTAAAATTTTAAGTTATACAAAACAAAGAATATAAATCACTTTATTAAGAAGAAGGCTAATTTTTCTTAATCACTTAACCTAAATCACTTAAGAGGTATACTTTTCTTTTGGTTGTTACAGCTTTTCAAATTTATCCCTCCAGCACTCCCCTTATAAAAGTGTTGTTTCATAATATAAGCAAAATATTTTCGTAACAATTTTACACAATAAAAGAGTATTTTGGCTTAACAATTTTCACATCCAAAGTGACATTGATTCTTCGTCTCTTCGACAAGAGGTTAGGAAGCAGTGTAGTGAAACTTACTACACTATTATTTGTGTGGAAGATATGAGTGCATCCGGTCAGAAAATCACAACCTGGTTTAGGATTTGAAATCAATCTAAGATCCGCTTTGTTGTATGTCAGCTTGTCCTAGACCATCAACTGGTTCAAGTGCGTTACAGACCATCTATACTTGAAAGTGCCCTAAAGGATTAGGCGGCCCTCGCACCTCCATGCGCTGACCTGGCCAACTGCTGCCGACAGTTTTCCGTGAGTCATTTACTAGACCTCGAAGTGTGCAGCTAAAATTTCTTAAACTGTTACATAGAGAATTTTTACTGACATTTATGGGCTCTACATACTATGTATTATTTCTCAGAAATAGAGTCAAAACACGATGTAGATATAATGAATATCGTAATTTGATGTTTGTAACAGTTATTTTTTTTATCTCTATGCTACTAGGAGTGACATAATTTCTGTCATCGGCGCACGAGAAAATCCCTGTTGTAGAAATGCGTCACAATCGGTTTTCAGTTTTAAGCATGCGCTGTCGGTATATTCCTGACCTACAAACATAACCTAGCGGGACGCTAGTTTTTAGTAGTTATATTTTAGTGAGTATTTTATATAAGTAATTACAGATAGGTAAAAGTACTAATTTTAATAAGAAAGGGTGCACAAAATAAATTATATATGATCCCGTTTCAGCATTGTAATTTTCTGTAAAACAGATGTTCTAAGAAATGATTTTAGGAATGACTCTATCGTTTTGACCTGTCTTGGGTCAGGGCTCTTTTCGTGCGCCGGTGACAGTACGTCGTGTTTGGATTCTATTTCCAAGGACTAATATGTAGAATAAAAAAACTTCAATAAAAATTACGTAAAGGTTACAGTTTAAAAATTTTCTAGTTTTGTAAACCAAGGCTTGTAGGTGACTCGTCGATGGCAGCTAGGCAGTTAGGGTCTCGAGTCACTCTGGTGGGTCATCGCTAGAGCGGTAAGAGGGACGTCTAATCCACTGGGGCGCTTTCGAGCTGGGTGGGGTAGAATAAGAGCGAGGAGACGTGTTACACAACAATTATTTTATGATGTCCAAAATACTATAATATTGCGTGAGAATACATTACGAATTGATTCACAACCCGACGTGTAAGGTTTTAGCATTTGTCTCCATTACAATATCCGTTAATGATGGTGTTTTAGGTTTACTAATCTTTTTATGCTCCTCCATGGGACATATGGGAAAGTTTGTGACTGGTTCGTGTGGAGTTGGAAATGTAGCAATAGTGAAGATAATTCATCCCAGTGTAAAATGAAACCAGTATTAGATGTAATCCCGGTAAAATCTCAGTTTAAGGTGTGATTGCAGTATAGGATTGTATTCTAGTGTAAGGTATAATCACAGTGTAAGGTATAATTCTAGTGTAAGGCTTAATCAGAGTATAAATTGCAATCACAGTGTAAGGTGTAGTCTCAATGTAAGGGTAGTCCTAGTGTAATGAGTAATCCCAGAGTAACTCTTGGGCCTGTTTAAGGTATAATACCGATACAAGGTGTAATCCCAGTGTAATTGGTAATTTTAATGTAATAGGTAATCTCAGTGTTAGGTGTAATTTCAGAGTAAGTTATAACTGCAGTGTAAGGAGTTATCTCAGTGCAAAGTATATTCGCAGTGTTAGGGGTAATCCCAGAGTAAGGTGTAATCCCGGTGTAAAGTGTTCTCCCAGTGTTAAGGTGCAATCGCAGAGTACGGTGTAATCCTAGTGTAAGTTGTGATCAAAGTGTAAGGTGTAATACTAGTGTAATGAGTAATCCTAGTGCAAGGTGTAAACTCGGGGTTAAGGGGTTTTCAATGTAAGGTGTAATCACAGTGTAAGGTGTAATCCTAGTATAAGATGTAATCCCAGTGTAATGTGTGATCAAAGTGTAAGGTGTAATCGTAGTATAATGGGTAATCAAAGTGTAAGGTACAATCCCAGACTACGGTGTAATCCCAGTGTAATGTGTGATCAAAGTGTAAGGTGTAATCCTAGTGTAATGAGTTATCGTAGTGCAAGATATAAACTCGGGGTTAAGGGGTTCTCAATGTAAGGTGTAATCCCAGTGTAAGGTTTAATCCCAGTGTAAGGAGTAATCCCAGTTATGAATAATCCTAATGTAAGGTGTAATTCCAGTGTAAGGTGTAATCAAAGTGCAAGGTGTAATTCTATTGTAAGGTATAATCCCAGTGTATGGTGTAATCCCAGTGTAAGAAGTAATCCCAGTGTAATAAGTAATCCCAGTATAAGACTTAATCCCAGTGTAAGGTGTAATTCTAGTGTAAAGGGTATTATCACTGTCAGATATAATAACAGTGTAAGGTGCAATTCCAGTGTAAGGGTAATCTCACTGTCAGGTGTAATCCCAATGCAAGGAGTATCCCCAGTGTAAGGTGTAAGCCCAGTATAATGACTAAAGCTAGTGTAAGGTGTAATTCCAGTGTAAAGTGTAATCCCAGCGTAAATTCTTCATTTAGAAAATAATTTTTATTGCACCCTTTGTCTCAAAATTATTTATTTCAGTAGAATGAAAATCATTAAAGATAAATGTCAACTAATATTTATTTGCTTGCAAACATAAAAACAAATGTAAACAATAAACAAATACATTTAAAAAACTGCTTAAATGGTTATTTTTTATTTATTGAAAATTCGATGTATTCTTTGGATGCTAACATAGATCTTTTATATTATTAATTAGAAACAATTAGAGTTTCGTACGTGAGATTAAATATATAAGAAATACACACGAGTACACACTTTTATCAAAACTCAAATTTTGTTCAGAAAATGTTTTCGGCAACCATGTTGCCTTTTACAGTGAATAGTGTAGTTTAATTACTGATGAGGGTAAGATAGCTGCCGAAAATATGTTCTGGTTAAAATTTTGTGTCTAAAAAAAAGTGTATAGAAGCGTGTATTTCTTATAGAGATATCTGACTTTTCAAAATTGTGTTTTATATGATAGCAAAAACGAAAAATGTGTTTTTGCTGCATCTTATTCTGCAGATCGTGCTACTAAAGCAATATAACTTACAATTTCGACACTACATAAAATTATCCTTCCTAACTTCATTAAATCGTTTAGCACCTAAAATATTTCCACGTCTGAGAATCTCGACCTTAGTTGGTTTTTTCTCTCCCTCTCGACTAATTGGCAACAATCAGCCCTGACCCGGGCCGCAAGGTTGAATCTTCTTCAGATCACTTGTCAAGCATGACCTTCAGTTTACGGCCGCTTGGGGCGTTATTCTTCAATGAATAAAACATTTTTTGCGGATCCGTCTTGTGCAGATATAGCGATTGCGTGACCACGTGATCTTGCGCCAGATGTTGGTCAGCCTTGCACTGCAGTACCTTCCTTCTTCCTCCAGTAAGATCAGGCGTCTCATTTATTGTTGAAAGCGGTTTTACTTTCAAATTTAAACCTTCCTTGACAGTTTTGATCCTACATAAGGTCCTTATGAATCCCATGAAAAATCAGAGGTTAAGAGAAGTTCTTGGGTCCAAAAAGAAATTGACCGATATTTGATTATAAGCTCTGATCTTTACACTCATATTACAATAAAAATATTGAAAAGAACCCCAATACCACAAAAATAATCAAAAATAACAAATAAGACAAGTTACTTAAGATTAAACCCTTATGTACATTTCGATGACCATGTCATCATCATCAGAGGGTCTAGTTACAAAACACAATCTAGCACACAAGAAATTACAAACTAGAATGATTCATCTAGTTTGTAATTTCTTGTGTGCTAGATTGTGTTTTGTAACTAGACCCTCTGATGATGATGACATGGTCATCGAAATGTACATAAGGGTTTAATCTTAAGTAACTTGTCTTATTTGTTATTTTTGATTATTTTTGTGGTATTGGGGTTCTTTTCAATATTTTTATTGTAATATATTGTACCACTGTGCTCTTGATATTGTGTATTTTACACTCATACTTTGTTCAACTGGTGGTTTATATAAACGTTTATTGACATTATAAATAAAGAAATTAACAGCATTATCATTCACCATAAGTCCTTACCCACTGTTAACTGTAACATGTTCTATAACGAAAATGTTAAAAAGCTCTTTATTTTACAAAACAAAGTGACGGTTTCTTGAAGATTATAACAGCTATTTTAATTTTTCAAAAATTTTGTTTTTTCTCTCTGATCCCTGTTAAAATTAGAGCCTCCGCACACGAGTCTACGCTCGAAGTGGTCGACTCGAGAAAAATCGCGTTGGTCGAGTCAATACACTCAACTTCCTACGTCGGGGCATTAGGGTCTGCAGACGGGGAGTTTTGTGGTCGTCAAAAACCGAGCAGTTCCTCGTCCCGTGCGTTTCTCGTCTCGTGCGATCGGTAGTGCACGGGATTTATCGAGAGGATCGCGCGATTCTACGTCATGGTGGTATTTATAATTTCAATTTCTTTCTTGTTTTTGGGTTTTATTAATTTTTATAGATTTTTTAAAATGATTGGTGAATGTTATGTCCGTTGCTTGTAGTACTCGTAGTTTAAATTATAATAGTTTAGTTTTAATTAGTTGTAATAATTATTTATAATATAAAATTCTGAAAACATTGAACTTCTGGTTCAAGGTTTTTAATGTAAAATTCGTTGGGGAAATCGAAAAACACCCTGAACTTTATATTCACAACTCTCACTAGAAGTGACGTATGAATCCTTTGATATTCTATAAAATGATAAAAATTTAGTGTCACTCTATTCCAGTTCTTTTGCACCAACCAACCAACCAACCTAACCTAACCAACAAATAACCGTGTATTAAACTGACGTTCAATATAAGGATGCACCCATAATCTACGTTTTATTCTTTTCAAGCGCCGGTACCACAAAGACATCACAGTCTTCCTAATCATTATATGAATTGCTCATTTTTATTACGTTTTGGGTTTAAAAGTGAAGAAGATGTTAGTTCTGGTCGCGAGATGCAAACAAATCGAAGTCGACCAATGTGCGGATGGCAAACACCCGAGCCGCAGATATCGCACAAGACGAGAGTGACGCGTAAACCTCTCGAGTCAACAATCGACCAGTGTGCGGAGGCTCTTACACATAAACTACATTAATTTCGAGTCCGCTTTGGTGATACCTAATTTTTTACACACAGATTTTACGTGTATAACGGACTCCAATTAGTGCGTTATAATAAGGTTCTACTGTAACAACAAATAAGCAGTTGGCATCAGCGTCTTTAAACGTGACTAAAATATACATTTTCGAAAAATAATGAAATAATGTTTAAAAAAATACTAATACAGTGCTTTACTATTGCAATCGTGTGGTTCTTGTTCATTATAATCTTCTTCAATTATTTTTAGAAATTTCTCACGCAAATATACTCACGTGCATGCCATAAGAATCTACCAGCCTCACCGCAAAGATACCATTTACCTTAAAACTAGTCATAAAATATTCTAATCAAAAGGAAGGAGTCTAAAGAATATCTCTAAAAATTAAATGCCTAAAAGCTTTAGGGAATGGAAAACACCTGAGTTGGTCAAGAGAGGCAGATATAAAGGACTGAAATAGGCTGGATTTCAACCAGGCAAAATGAAAACGGTAGATACTCTGCTTGGGAAGGTCGGAGCTACTACTTCAGGGGGTAGCAATGTCGTTCTTTGGAAAATAATTCAGAAGTGTGCAAATTACCGATCTATGGTTTCTTGTTTAGAAAAAAATTTTTTTATATACGTGGACATGACTATTCTGCAGCTGAAAGATAAAAGTTAAAAGGCAAAAGGCAAATAAATTGAAAAAAAAACTAAAAAAGCTTAATAAAAGGAAATAAACTGATAAAACATCTGTTTTATTGATAATTATTTATCGACTAATTATTTACGCCAATAAAAGATTAGTCAATACATTCACGGTAGTAGCAGCCGTTTATTCGTCTCACCAGTGGGAGGGGGATGGTGTGATCTATTTTGAAAACACAGTCCGTTACAAGCGGGACCGGTTTAATAGGGT
This sequence comes from Prosapia bicincta, assembly GCA_036971475.1. Lineage (NCBI taxonomy): Eukaryota > Metazoa > Arthropoda > Insecta > Hemiptera > Cercopidae > Prosapia > Prosapia bicincta. Next base: position 316,667,613 of record JBAIZL010000002.1, read on the forward strand.
CCGTTACAAGCGGGACCGGTTTAATAGGGTCCGTTATAAGCGGGACCGGTTTAATAGGGTCCGTTATAAGCGAGTCCGGTTTAATAGGGTCCGTTATATGCGGGACCGGTTTAATAGGGTCCGTTATAAGCGAGTCCGGTTTAATAGGGTCCGTTGCAAGCGGGACCGGTTTAATAGGGTCAGTTATAAGCGAGTCCGGTTTAATAGGGTCCGTTATAAGCGGGACCGGTTTGATAGGGTCCGTTACAAGCGGGACCGGTTAAATAGGGTCCGTTATAAGCGGGACCGGTTTAATAGGGTCCGTTATAAGCGAGTCCGATTTAATAGGGTCCGTTATAAGCGGGACCGGTTTAATAGGGTCCGTTATAAGCGGGACCTGTTTAATAGGGTCCGTTACAAGCGGGACCGGTTTAATAGGGTCCGTTATAAGCGGGACCGGTTTAATAGGGTCCGTTATAAGCGGGACCGGTTTGATAGGGTCCGTTACAAGCGGGACCGGTTTAATAGGGTCCGTTATAAGCGGGACCGGTTTAATAGGGTCCGTTATAAGCGAGTCCGGTTTAATAGGGTCCGTTATAAGCGGGACCGGTTTAATAGGGTCCGTTATAAGCGGGACCTGTTTAATAGGGTCCGTTACAAGCGGGACCGGTTTAATAGGGTCCGTTATAAGCGGGACCGGTTTAATAGGGTCCGTTATAAGCGAGTCCGGTTTAATAGGGTCCGTTATAAGCGGGACCGGTTTAATAGGGTCCGTTATAAGCGGGACCGGTTTAATAGGGTCCGTTACAAGCGGGACCGGTTTAATAGGGTCCGTTATAAGCGGGACCGGTTTAATAGGGTCCGTTATAAGCGAGTTCGGTTTAATAGGGTCCGTTATAAGCGGGACCGGTTTAATAGGGTCCGTTATAAGCGAGTCCGGTTTAATAGGGTCCGTTATAAGCGGGACCGGTTCGATAGGGTCCGTTATAATGAGGTTTTTATACATATACTTATTTGTAAAGTTATAAATATTTTGTGCACTCATCCATACTAATGCATAACGCATAGATAAATGTATCTCATAAACATAATAAATAAATTTATTGAAAGCTATTTATCCTTTAAACTCTTAGAAAGGTCGACTGTTTTATGGGCTAGAGTTGAGCGCTCAACAAATGGAAGCTCAACAGATGTGCACACGAGACTCACGATGGAGATATTACATTTACCTATCTGCTCCTAGATGTGGTAATCCGTATCATTACACAGACCCCATAATTGTTTGAGTCGTTGTTAATGGTGTTCTATCACGTAATACGAAACCACTCCAAATTGTTGGCATCCCAAGGTCATTGCAACCAGAGGCTCTGCGCTCAAGAGGAGTGAAAACTATTTTGAAGATCATGACAAGATACTTAAAATGAAAATTTATTTTTAACGAAAACAATTTAGTGAGAAATGTTTTGCGGTCTTATTATTTTTATCAAATACTCAGAAACACTTGCTTTAGAGCACCGCAAAGGAGAACGCTAAAGTTGATAGATCATGAAGAGTTATGATCAAGAAACCTCATAGGCTAAAGTTAAACAAAACTACCTTAGGACTACATTACAGGTTTTTTTGTTGTTTCTTTTCAACAATTTTAAATACTACTTTAATAAATAATGAATGAGATTCAATGGAACTCAACTCCCGAAACAGCGTACCTGACAGACAGAAAGAAAGAGTTACCAAGTGTTTATATAATAAAACTCATTGATGTATAGTAGCGTAAGCTAGTAGCTCAAGTTGAAGATAGAAGCAAAAATATTAAATATTTTTAATTAACGGTCAAAATATATAAAGAGGTAAAAACTAACTTTGTTACAATGTTGTAGATCTACTTTTATGATTTTGAGGTAGCTAATTGTGAATTTTAATAATTCGTAAAGATTATTCTTAAAAATAGGTATGTTATCTTAAAGTATAAATGTGGTATAGTAAAAATTGAGTATTGGTATATTATAGAAATAAACCTTCGTTTATTTCTATAATTTTCATATTTATTTTTGGAATTTGTAATTTTTTCTTTTAAATTTAGTTTAAAAACATGTAATATACAAAAATTCAAAGTCAATGCCTACTTAGGCCAAACATTTCATTACTTTGTACTTTGTTACTTTCTATTAAATAATTACAATTAATATATATATCTATTATACCATAAACGTATGAGGCATATAGTATAATTTTAGTTAGTATCCAAAGTAAAAATATTCTGTAGAAATATAGGGAAAAGAGTGAAAAAAATAGTCGACTAAAGTACCGACAAAGAGGGCTTAACCATTGTTCTATTTCGGGGTAGTCATAAACCTGTGCTGTGGGAAACCTATTGGAAAAAGAATTCCAAGTGACCAAAATAAGCTAGGAAAATATCAATGTACCGTTTGGAAAACTATTTGTAAAAGGCGTGGGAATCACGGTATAACAAAATACGTAAGCGGTGAGGTGATGCTGATTCTTAAAAACTAAAATCATCGGGTAAACGACTAAGTTTTTAGGGAACTTCAGAAGAGTGCAGGCATACTGGGGGGTGGGGGGACAATGTTGTAAGCAATGTTTAAAAAGCGGCGAATTGGTTTAGAAGAGTTAAGGGAATTGTTATTTATTTGTGTAAAAATTTAAAAGTGTGACGTGAATGAATTAGGCAGATAGTAATGAAATCAGGGAAGTAAGTTATTTATATGTAAAAGTGCAGTGGAGCAGTTGACGCAACGGTCAGGATTCCAGGAACTGAACAATATGTACTATCTTTCTTACATTAGATTTAGCCAACAGAGATTTATAAATTATTAAATTCAGAAACAATTTAATTTCATTGAATTTATAAAAATTAATCTAGTTATTTTTACCACTTACTACTTTATAGAAGATCCAGTAATAAAGACCTGAGAGAAAGAGCAATTTAACACTGTAATTGTTAAACTTTATTATATTAAAAACCTAAAGCCTCAAGAGTCCAGCTTTGTCGTAATTGTTGTATTAGTTATGTAATCAATCTTTGTCACTGCATCATATTATTTTATTTTTGGTATAATTTGTAATAATTGGATGTCCGAGGAATAAATGTAAGTGATGTTAAATTTTATATGACTGTTAATTATTTAGAAACTTGAATGTGTGACTATAGAAAGGTAAGGTAATTATAATGTAACCTAAAGGTAAAAACTTATTTTAAATAAGTTTGGTTATATAATTTGACGCCCGACTTGTAGGCAGTGTTAAATAGAAGTGGTGAATATAAATAAAGAAGTTAATCATAAATTATTACACAAATTTATTATTCTGTTGGCTTAAGTAAGATTGTTAATTAAATTAATTTAATAAAAAACTGTGAACATTAATAAGATTGTAGTAAACATTATTAGGAAAGTGACTAAATCATAAGAGGTTAGGTTATACTATATACATATTGCAGAATCACAATATTGAGTGATAAAATTGAAAAGCAAAATTAATAATTAAAATTAATAAATCAAATTTCATTAATAAATTAATAAATATTTAAAAAACTGTTTCAAAATCAAATGTCATGCACTAAAAATTTTAAAAACATGTATTTGAACTTAGTAGATGAATAAAAAGTATTATATTAACGATTGAAATTTCGAACATGATATATAAATGTATACAGGGAGAGTGTGAATATATAGTAGAAAGTAGATAAAAGTGTTAAAACATAAAAAACAATTTTTTGCAATTTTATTTCTACATTTTAAAGTTTTTTTAAAATTTATAGATAAAATAAAAGCTAATAAAGCAATCACTAAATTTTAAGATGTAGAGAAGGATACATAGAAGGATATATAGAAGGATATATAGAAGGATATACAGAAGGATATAGAGAAGGATACATAGAAGGATATATAGAAGGATATATAGAAGGATATATAGAAGGATATACAGAAGGATATAGAGAAGGATACATAGAAGGATATATAGAAGGATATATAGAAGGATATACAGAAGGATATATAGAAGGATACATAGAATGATATATAGAAGGATATATAGAAGGATATAGAGAAGGATATATAGAAGTATATATAGAAGGATATACAGAAGGATATAGAGAAGGATATAGAAAAGGATACATAGAATGATATATAGAAGGATTTATAGAAGGATATATAGAAGGATATATAGAAGGATATACAGAAGGATATATAGAAGGATATATAGAAGTACATATAGAAGGATATATAGAAGGATATATAGAAAGATATATAGAGTTATATATAGAAGGATATATAGAAGTATATATAGAAGGATATATAGAAGTATATATTGAAGGATATATAGAAGGATATATAGAAGGATATATAGAAGTATATACAGAAGGATATACAGAAGGATATAGAGAAGGATACATAGAAGGATATATAGAAGGATATATTGAACTATATATAGAAGGATATAGAGAAGGATACATAGAAGGATATATAGAAGGATATATAGAAGTATATATAGAAGGATATATAGAAGGATATACAGAAGGATATAGAGAAGGATACATAGAAGGATATATAGAAGGATTTATAGAAGGATATATAGAAGGATATATAGAAGGATATACAGAAGGATATATAGAAGTACATATAGAAGGATATATAGAAGGATATATAGAAAGATATATAGAGTTATATATAGAAGGATATATAGAAGGATATATAGAAGTATATATAGAAGGATATATAGAAGTATATATTGAAGGATATATAGAAGGATATATAGAAGGATATATAGAAGTATATACAGAAGGATATACAGAAGGATATAGAGAAGGATACATAGAAGGATATATAGAAGGATATATTGAACTATATATAGAAGGATATAGAGAAGGATACATAGAAGGATATATAGAAGGATATATAGAAGTATATATAGAAGGATATATAGAAGGATATACAGAAGGATATAGAGAAGGATACATAGAAGGATACATAGAAGGATATATAGAAGGATATATAGAAGGATATACAGAAGGATATATTGAAGGATACATAGAAGGATATATAGAAGGATATATAGAAGGATATACAGAAGGATATATAGAAGGATATATAGAAGGATATAGAGAAGGATACATAGAAGGATATATAGAAGGATATATTGAACTATATATAGAAGGATATAGAGAAGGATACATAGAAGGATATATAGAAGGATATATAGAAGTATATATAGAAGGATATATAGAAGGATATACAGAAGGATATAGAGAAGGATACATAGAAGGATACATAGAAGGATATATAGAAGGATATATAGAAGGATATACAGAAGGATATATTGAAGGATACATAGAAGGATATATAGAAGGATATATAGAAGGATATACAGAAGGATATATAGAAGGATATATAGAAGGATATACAGAAGGATATAGAGAAGGATATAGAAAAGGATACATAGAATGATATATAGAAGGATTTATAGAAGGATATATAGAAGGATATATAGAAGGATATACAGAAGGATATATAGAAGGATATATAGAAGTACATATAGAAGGATATATAGAAGGATATATAGAAAGATATATAGAGTTATATATAGAAGGATATATAGAAGGATATATAGAAGTATATATAGAAGGATATATAGAAGTATATATTGAAGGATATATAGAAGGATATATAGAAGGACATATAGAAGTATATACAGAAGGATATACAGAAGGATATAGAGAAGGATACATAGAAGGATATATAGAAGGATATATTGAACTATATATAGAAGGATATAGAGAAGGATACATAGAAGGATATATAGAAGGATATATAGAAGTATATATAGAAGGATATATAGAAGGATATACAGAAGGATATAGAGAAGGATACATAGAAGGATATATAGAAGGATTTATAGAAGGATATATAGAAGGATATATAGAAGGATATACAGAAGGATATATAGAAGGATATATAGAAGGATATACAGAAGGATATAGAGAAGGATATAGAAAAGGATACATAGAATGATATATAGAAGGATTTATAGAAGAATATATAGAAGGATATATAGAAGGATATACAGAAGGATATATAGAAGGATATATAGAAGTACATATAGAAGGATATATAGAAGGATATATAGAAAGATATATAGAGTTATATATAGAAGGATATATAGAAGGATATATAGAAGTATATATAGAAGGATATATAGAAGTATATATTGAAGGATATATAGAAGGATATATAGAAGGATATATAGAAGTATATACAGAAGGATATACAGAAGGATATAGAGAAGGATACATAGAAGGATATATAGAAGGATATATTGAACTATATATAGAAGGATATAGAGAAGGATACATAGAAGGATATATAGAAGGATATATAGAAGTATATATAGAAGGATATATAGAAGGATATACAGAAGGATATATTGAAGGATACATAGAAGGATATATAGAAGGATATATAGAAGGATATACAGAAGGATATATAGAAGGATATATAGAAGGATATAGAGAAGGATACATAGAAGGATATATTGAACTATATATAGAAGGATATAGAGAAGGATACATAGAAGGATATATAGAAGGATATATAGAAGTATATATAGAAGGATATATAGAAGGATATACAGAAGGATATAGAGAAGGATACATAGAAGGATACATAGAAGGATATATAGAAGGATATATAGAAGGATATACAGAAGGATATATTGAAGGATACATAGAAGGATATATAGAAGGATATATAGAAGGATATACAGAAGGATATATAGAAGGATATATAGAAGGATATACAGAAGGATATAGAGAAGGATATAGAAAAGGATACATAGAATGATATATAGAAGGAATTATAGAAGGATATATAGAAGGATATATAGAAGGATATACAGAAGGATATATAGAAGGATATATAGAAGTACATATAGAAGGATATATAGAAGGATATATAGAAAGATATATAGAGTTATATATAGAAGGATATATAGAAGGATATATAGAAGTATATATAGAAGGATATATAGAAGTATATATTGAAGGATATATAGAAGTATATACAGAAGGATATACAGAAGGATATAGAGAAGGATACATAGAAGGATATATAGAAGGATATATTGAACTATATATAGAAGGATATAGAGAAGGATACATAGAAGGATATATAGAAGGATATATAGAAGTATATATAGAAGGATATATAGAAGGATATACAGAAGGATATAGAGAAGGATACATAGAAGGATATATAGAAGGATTTATAGAAGGATATATAGAAGGATATATAGAAGGATATACAGAAGGATATATAGAAGTACATATAGAAGGATATATAGAAGTATATATAGAAAGATATATAGAGTTATATATAGAAGGATATATAGAAGGATATATAGAAGTATATATAGAAGGATATATAGAAGTATATATTGAAGGATATATAGAAGGATATATAGAAGGATATATAGAAGTATATACAGAAGGATATACAGAAGGATATAGAGAAGGATACATAGAAGGATATATAGAAGGATATATTGAACTATATATAGAAGGATATAGAGAAGGATACATAGAAGGATATATAGAAGGATATATAGAAGTATATATAGAAGGATATATAGAAGGATATACAGAAGGATATAGAGAAGGATACATAGAAGGATACATAGAAGGATATATAGAAGGATATATAGAAGGATATACAGAAGGATATATTGAAGGATACATAGAAGGATATATAGAAGGATATATAGAAGGATATACAGAAGGATATATAGAAGGATATATAGAAGGATATATAGAAGGGTATATAGAAGGATATATAGAAGGATATATAGAAGGATTTATAGAAGGATATATAGAAGGATATATAGAAGGATATATAGAAGGATATACAGAAGGATATATAGAAGGATATATAGAAGGATATATAGAAGTATATATAGAAGGATATATAGAAGGATATATAGAAGGATATATAGAAAGATATATAGAGTTATATATAGAAGGATATATAGAAGGATATATAGAAGGATATATAAAAGTATATATAGAAGGATATATAGAAGGAAATATAGAAGTATATATAGAAGGATATATAAAAGGATATATAGAAGGATATATAGAAGTATAAACAGAAGGATATACAGAAGGATATAGAGAAGGATACATAGAAGGATATATAGAAGGATATATAGAAAGATATACAGAAGGATATACAGAAGGATATAGAGAAGGATATAGAGAAGGATACATAGAAGGATATATAGAAGTATATATAGAAGGATATATAGAAGGATATACAGAAGGATATAGAGAAGGATACATAGAAGGATATATAGAAGGATATATAGAAGGATATACAGAAGGATTTATAGAAGGATATATAGAAGGATATATAGAAGGCTATATAGAAGGATATATAGAAGGATATATAGAAGGATATATAGAAGGATATATAGAAGGATATATAGAAGGATATATAGAAGGATATATAGAAGGATATATAGAACGATTTATAGAAGGATATATAGAAGGATTTATAGGAGGATATAGAGAAGGATATATAGAAGGATTTATAAAAGGATATATAGAAGGATTTATAGGAGGATATATAGAAGGATATATAGAAGGATATATAGAAGGATTTATAGAAGGATAAATAGAAGGATATATAGAAGGATTTATAGGAGGATATAGAGAAGGATACACAGAAGGATATATAGAACGATTTATAGAGGAATATATAGAAGGATATATAGAAGGATTTATAGAACGATTTATAGGAGGATATATAGAAGGATATATAGAAGGATATATAGAACGGTTTATAGGAGGATATATAGAAGGATATATAGAAGGATTTATAGAAGGATAAATAGAAGGATATATAGAAGGATTTATAGGAGGATATAGAGAAGGATATATAGAAGGATATATAGAAGGATATATAGACGGATATATAGAAGGACATATAGACAGATATATAGAAGGATATATAGAACGATTTATAGAAGGATATATAGAAGAATTTATAGGAGGATATAGAGAAGGATATATAGAAGGATATATAGAAGGATTTATAGAAGGATATATAGAAGGATTTATAGGAGGATATATAGAAGGATTTATAGAAGGATAAATAGAAGGATATATAGAAGGATTTATAGGAGGATATAGAGAAGGATACACAGAAGGATATATAGAACGATTTATAGAGGGATATATAGAAGGATATATAGAAGGATTTATAGAACAATTTATAGGAGTATATATAGAAGGATATATAGAAGGATATATAGAACGATTTATAGGAGGATATATAGAAGGATATATAGAAGGATTTATAGAAGGATAAATAGAAGGATATATAGAAGGGTTTATAGAAGGATATATAGAAGGATATATATAGAAGGATATATAGAAGGATATATAGAAGGATATATAGACGGATATATAGAAGGATATATAGAAGGATATATAGAAGGATATATAGAACGATTTATAGAAGGATATATAAGGTTATAAGCGAGTCCGGTTTAATAGGGTCCGTTATAAGCGGGACCGGTTCGATAGGGTCCGTTATAAGCGGGACCGGTTTAATAGGGTCCGTTTTAAGCGAGTCCGGTTTAATAGGGTCCGTTATAAGCGGGACCGGTTTAATAGGGTCCGTTATAAGCGGGACCGGTTTAATAGGGTCCGTTACAAGCGGGACCGGTTTAATAGGGTCCGTTATAAGCGGGACCGGTTTAATAGGGTCCGTTATAAGCGAGTCCGGTTTAATAGGGTCCGTTATAAGCGGGACCGGTTTAATAGGGTCCGTTATAAGCGAGTCCGGTTTAATAGGGTCCGTTATAAGCGGGACCGGTTCGATAGGGTCCGTTATAATGAGGTTTTTATACATATACTTATTTGTAAAGTTATAAATATTTTGTGCACTCATCCATACTAATGCATAACGCATAGATAAATGTATCTCATAAACATAATAAATAAATTTATTGAAAGCTATTTATCCTTTAAACTCTTAGAAAGGTCGACTGTTTTATGGGCTAGAGTTGAGCGCTCAACAAATGAAAGCTCAACAGATGTGCACACGAGACTCACGATGGAGATATTACATTTACCTATCTGCTCCTAGATGTGGTAATCCGTATCATTACACAGACCCCATAATTGTTTGAGTCGTTGTTAATGGTGTTCTATCACGTAATACGAAACCACTCCAAATTGTTGGCATCCCAAGGTCATTGCAACCAGAGGCTCTGCGCTCAAGAGGAGTGAAAACTATTTTGAAGATCATGATAAGATACTTAAGTGGAAAGATATTTTAAAATGAAAATTTATTTTTAACGAAAACAATTTAGTGAGAAATGTTTTGTGGTCTTATTATTTCTATCAAATACTCAGAAACACTTGCTTTAGAGCACCGCAAAGGAGAACGCTAAAGTTGATAGATCATGAAGAGTTATGATCAAGAAACCTCATAGGCTAAAGTTAAACAAAACTACCTTAGGACTATATTACACGTTTTTTTGTTGTTTCTTTTCAACAATTTTAAATACTACTTTAATAAATAATGAATGAGATTCAATGGAACTCAACTCCCGAAACAGCGTACCTGACAGACAGAAAGAAAGAGTTACCATAGGCAAGTGTTTATATAATAAAACTCATTGATGTATAGTAGCGTAAGCTAGTAGCTCAAGTTGAAGATAGAAGCAAAAATATTAAATATTTTTAATTAACGGTCAAAATATATAAAGAGGTAAAAACTAACTTTGTTACAATGTTGTAAATCTACTTTTATGATTTTGAGGTAGCTAATTGTGAATTTTAATAATTCGTAAAGATTATTCTTAAAAATAGGTATGTTATCTTAAAGTATAAATGTGGTATAGTAAAAATTGAGTATTGGTATATTATAGAAATAAACCTTCGTTTATTTCTATAATTTTCATATTTATTTTTGGAATTTGTAATTTTTTCTTTTAAATTTAGTTTAAAAACATGTAATATACAAAAATTCAAAGTCAATGCCTACTTAGGCCAAACATTTCATTACTTTGTACTTTGTTACTTTCTATTAAATAATTATAATTAATATAAATATCTATTATACCATAAACGTATGAGGCATATAGTATAATTTTAGTTAGTATCCAAAGTAAAAATATTCTGTAGAAATATAGGGAAAAGAGTGAAAAAAATAGTCGACTAAAGTACCGACAAAGAGGGCTTAACCATTGTTCTATTTCGGGGTAGTCATAAACCTGTGCTGTGGGAACCCTATTGAAAAAAGAATTCCAAGTGACCAAAATAAGCTAGGAAAATATCAATGTACCGTTTGGAAAACTATTTGTAAAAGGCGTGGGAATCACGGTATAACAAAATACGTAAGCGGTGAGGTGATGCTGGTTCTTAAAAACTAAAATCATCGGGTAAACGACTAAGTTTTTAGGGAACTTCAGAAGAGTGCAGGCATACTGGGGGGTGGGGGGACAATGTTGTAAGCAATGTTTAAAAAACGGCAAATTGGTTTAGAAGAGTTAAGGGAATTATTATTTATTTGTGTAAAAATTTAAAAGTGTGACGTGAATGAATTAGGCAGATAGTAATGAAATCAGGGAAGTAAGTTATTTATGTGTAAAAGTGCAGTGGAGCAGTTGACGCAACGGTCAGGATTCCAAGAACTGAACAATATGTACTATCTTTCTTACATTAGATTTAGCCAACAGAGATTTATAAATTATTAAATTCAGAACCAATTTAATTTCATTGAATTTTTAAAAATTAATCTAGTTATTTTTACCACTTACTACTTTATAGAAGATCCAGTAATAAAGACCTGAGAGAAAGAGCAATTTAACACTGTAATTGTTAAACTTTACTATATTAAAAACCTAAAGCCTCAAGAGTCCAGCTTTGTCGTGATTGTAGTATTAGTTATGTAATCAATCTTTGTCATTGCATCATATTATTTTATTTTTGGTATAATTTGTAATAATTGGATGTCAGAGGAATAAATGTAGGTGATGTTAAATTTTATATGACTGTTAATTATTTAGAAACTTGAAGGTGCGACTACAGAAAGGTAAGGTAATTATAATGTAACCTAAAGGTAAAAACTTATTTTAAATAAGTTTGGTTATATAATTTGACGCCCGACTTGTAGGCAGTGTTAAATAGAAGTGGTGAATATAAATAAAGAAGTTAATCATAAATTATTACACAAATTTATTATTCTGTTGGCCTAAGTAAGATTGTTAATTAAATTAATTTAATAAAAAACTGTGAACATTAATAAGATTGTAGTAAACATTATTAGGAAAGTGACTAAATCATAAGATGTTAGGTTATACTATATACATATTGCAGAATCACAATATTGAGTGATAAAATTGAAAAGCAAAATTAATAATTAAAATTAATTAATTAAATTTCATTAATTAATTAATAAATATTTAAAAAACTGTTTTAAAATCAAATGTCATCCACTAAAAATTTTAAAAACATGTATTTGAACTTAGTAGA
>JBAIZL010000002.1:316685144-316747644 GCA_036971475.1 Prosapia bicincta
AATTGTGTATCTAATTTTTAAATTATAACTATTATTGTTTTATATTTGTAGATTTGAAAGCTTGGAAAGGGCTACCTAAAATGTGACCGAAACGTTGATTTTGTTATATTAAAATAATAAACTCGGCATTGATCACCATTTGAGTTCAATTTATTGCTAAACAAATCTTGTTTTGGACTGAAAGACTGCGAAATATTTGTATATAATGGAAGAAACCTTTGCACTGCAATCCATGTGTCCTTGTGATCCTTTAATCCTATTACATTTCATATTATATCTACTACTCCCTATTCACAGATGTTATCGTATATAGTTATATTTTATAATTAGTTGTCTTTAACCTTGAGTACAAAACAATCGTGGTTCAGAGAACCTCCATTTTCGAAAGTTTGTACACACCTTTCAAAACAGGAAGTTTCGAGGCATTGTTAATAAAGCCTTTGTAAACAAAAGTTAATATATTCAGCAATGTAAATGTAAAATGTATTTTACTTTTGAACTTAATTAAATTTTGGTAGTATGCATTTTTATTTTGTTAAAACTTTACCAAACCTTTTAATATTTACAGAAATATTTATATTTACGTATAAACGCAACAGCTGCTTTCACCATACACGTAAACCTCAAACAGCTTCTTAGCATACATAGGTACCATTCACTTGATATTCTATCATGCAACATGATAGATATTTCAGCTGCATGATATCATCTTCAACAAATAATATTTGCTGTAGGCAAAACAATACGGGACGCCGAGACTAAAATATAAAACAATTCGAGATCCAATTGTATTGAATTACTATCATAACACTTTTCATTAGAAAAGCATTCATTCAATCAGGAAAGTACTTGTATTTATCATTAAAAAAAAAAAAATATCACAGAAACTCCCTCGAAAGAATAGGTTTTTAAAAAGGATTGCTAACGAATACTTGAGGTTTGTGTTAAAACCAACAATGAAAATGTGCCATAATATGACAGAGAACCATACATATATAACAACGGTGTTTCAAAGCACTATGCAGGATACTTGTAATGTATAAGATAAATTTTTAAAAATCTGTTATGAATTACTTGTAAACATAGATTGTTATTGATTTAGTGATGTTTGTTTGTATTGATAATAAAACAAAAACATTTTATTTTATTAAATTAAGACATAATATAAGGCATTGAGAAACCAAGGGAGCTAAATGGCTGTTTGAGAAAATAAAGGTTAAAGATTAAAGCCTATGATAAAGTAGGCCTACAGAATAGTTGTAAATACATTTACTGCGGGATCTCAGCACCAGTTATAGGCTCAGTTATATCTTTTTACCTACATATTTTCTTATACTTGAACTGCCTGAGACTGCACTAAACTCCAAAAGGCAATCATGTTACTTACATCCTTTGCCTTTCAGTGCCTCATATATTATTATTGTAAAGCTGAATGTAAACTGAAAGTGGACGAGGTTTTAGAAATGTCACAAAAAATAAGGAAACTGTAAAAAATGCAACACTAAATTTTAAAAAAATGTTACAATAATGTATAAAATGTGACAGATTTATAATAATAATATTATTAATATTAGCAACAGTAACAACAACAATAATAGTTGTAATATAAATATAAATATTAGTAATAATAGTAATAATAATAATAATAATAATGATAATGGTGATATTAACATAATAAAAATAATAAATTATTCATTTTAATCATTAAAAATTAATAATAATAATAATGTTAAGAAAGTATTCTAGCTTGAGTTATTTTCAGAAGACAAGCCACTAACAAATATTTTATAACATGAAGCGGTGACTGCACTTCTGTTGGATGGATTCCAAAAGTACGTCAGCCATATTAGTTTATTGCACTCTAGGATCGTACCTTTTTTTACTGAACCATAATTCTTAGGTTAAACTCCTGACCTTTGACTAGGATATACCTTTGGTCTTTCAGGAAAGAACTTTGTAAAAGGGCTTGTCACGTGAATAAATAAATGGAAAAATTTTGTGTGCGCGCGCGCGCGTGTGTGTGTGCGCGCGCGTGTGTGTGTGTGCGCGCGCGCGTGTGTGTGTTATTTTTGAAAAAAATAGGCGCCTCATATTTAGGTTTGAGATAATACGTTGCAACAAAGACTCAAGGCAGTTCAAGACAAATTTCTTATATTGTATGAAATGTTTCTCGCTTTCATTTGTTCAGGCAAAACAAATTCTTTGAAGGAGTCGCAAATCATCTTGATTCTTGTAACGTGTGTAGATGACAAAAGCTATTAACACAGATACAGCAGGAAAATTACTCTATTGTATAAACTGTTAGCAAACAAGGGATCTAGACAGGCAGACATTAGCAATACCTTTTAACCTCATTACATTCGTTGTTCCTGCAGAAAACTGTACATTGCGCAATCTCGTACAAAAGGTTTTTTTAAAACAATGTTTCGTCTTTTCTTCGTTAAAAAATTGAGCGAAAAGAATTTCTGAGAATATTTTATAAACTTTTTACATATGCTTATGACAGATCACAGAAAATTTTGCTTTTTTTAAACACTCAACGTTTCGAATTTATTTCCGAAAGTCATTTTCAAGAGCTCAGTAAGAAAGAAGAGCTTCAGTTTCGGAAAGAAATTGGAAACGTTGAGTGTTTAAAAAAGCAAAATTGTCTACGATCTGTCATTAGCCTATATAAAAAATTATTATTTATTAACAGACATTAAATAAAAATGTCCTATAAATAAAAAAAAATATATTATAAAGAGTCGTCATAAAAAATATTGTACAAATTTGTAAACAAAGTCCTATCCTAGAAGCGGGAAATTACATTGCTCTTCTTTAATGTTGACATTAAAACAGGTTTAAAAATTTAGGATTTATCAATAAAAATAACTTTTTTCATCATAAATAACATACTCAGAAAGTCAAATTATATTTTTTAAACACTAAAACTTAAAAGTAATTTATTTCAGGATATTCATTTAAGATTATTTGTTTCTTACGAAATTACCTTCGTTTCTATCAAATACAAAACATTTTACTTTGGAGGTTTATTTTGAATCTTATGTTTCGAATAAAAGTTTCTTCGCATTTTTAAGAGCAATAGTGTTCTTAGGTTTAAAAACACCACCGAAAACCTCGGTTTTCTTAGGTTTTTTTACTTTTACAATATACTCACGCTAAACCCTGAGTTAGTCGAGTTTAGAAAATATAAGTTCAAGATTACATTTTCAACATAAAAATTCTAGTTGAAAAATTAAAGATTTTTAATAACAAATTTAATAAAAACCTAAATAAAAAATTATGTTTAATAATTTGATATATTATGAGTATATACATTTATTTTGATATATTATTAAGTATTAAATATATATTATGTTTAATCTTATACTTAATTTAATAATAATAATAATATTATTATTATTATTATAACATAGACTTATAGTTATTATATTTAATTATCTTATAATGTTTATTCTTATTAGAAGTTTTCCTTGTTAAATAACCTGTATTTTAAACAACATCATTGGTAAAAAATGACTTAGGCTATGCATTAAGTTAACCTACTAAGACATATTTAATGTATTTTAAACAACATCATTGGTAAAGAATGACTTAGGCTATGCATTAAGTTAACCTACTAAGACCTATTTAATGTATTTTGAACAACATCATTGGTAAGGAATGACTTAGACTATGCATTAAGTTAACCTACTAAGACCTATTTAATGTATTTTGAACAACATCATTGGTAAGGAATGACTTAGACTATGCATTAAGTTAACCTACTAAGACCTATTTAATGTATTTTGAACAACATCATTGGTAAAGAATGACTTAGGCTATGCATTAAGTTAACCTACTAAGACCTATTTAATGTATTTTGAACAACATCATTGGTAAGGAATGACTTAGACTATGCATTAAGTTAACCTACTAAGACCTATTTAATGTATTTTGAACAACATCATTGGTAAGGAATGACTTAGACTATGCATTAAGTTAACCTACTAAGACCTATTTAATGTATTTTGAACAACATCATTGGTAAGGAATGACTTAGACTATGCATTAAGTTAACCTACTAAGACCTATTTAATGTATTTTGAACAACATCATTGGTAAGGAATGACTTAGACTATGCATTAAGTTAACCTACTAAGACCTATTTAATGTATTTTGAACAACATCATTGGTAAAGAATGACTTAGGCTATGCATTAAGTTAACCTACTAAGACCTATTTAATGTATTTTGAACAACATCATTGGTAAGGAATGACTTAGACTATGCATTAAGTTAACCTACTAAGACCTATTTAATGTATTTTGAACAACATCATTGGTAAGGAATGACTTAGACTATGCATTAAGTTAACCTACTAAGACCTATTTAATGTATTTTAAACAACATCATTGGTAAAGAATGACTTAGGCTATGCATTAAGTTAACCTACTAAGACATATTTAATATATTTTAAACAACATCATTGGTAAAGAATGACTTAGGCCATGCATTAAGTTAACCTACTAAGACATATTTAATGTATTTTAAAAGTAGTTTTAAAACATTATTAGAACGATAGATTGTAAAATTTTACTAAAACATTTTAAAACAATAATAAATAGTGTTAGGTTATGCTATGCGTTGTACGAGGCTTAACAGATAGTAGAATACAAGCTACGGTAAATTAAACCTTTAAAAGCTTTTAGAAGATTAAGTTACGTTTTTCTTGATTCTTAACGACTAATAAGATTTTGTTATAAATCAATGATTTAAAGTTAAATTTGCTTTGGCTTTACACCGCTGCCTTGGCTTTTTATTATTTTGTTTTGCAATGGATTTTTTACAAGACTATGGTACTTTAGGAGAAAGACGTAAGATGAAAAGAAATGTGAGTAGAGGTTTGATAAACATTAAAATACACTAAGAAAACACTAAGTCAATACATAAAACACTCTACTGAAATGATGCCATTTAACTGCTTCCTTGTTTATCAACTTATCCCATTTTTTAAATCAATCCACCCATATACCTACTTTTTGAAATCAAAACTGCTTCAGGAGATGGAAAATAACTGAATATCGTCGTGTCACTAAAATTAGGCGCTTGTTTACAAAGAGAAACGAAAACTAAATTTCTTTAACAAACACACCTAACACAGATGCAACATCCGGCAGAGTAAAACCGAACAGACTTGTTCCCAATTATACATAAACCTACCGAAATTCGGTTGAAGTTCATTAAATATATAAGAATGTGTATATATTTGGTCATATCATTAGAATTGTTAAAAATATGGTAAATTGTTATACGTGAAATTGTGTCCACCTGTATTCTTACACCATACTTGTATCCACTTGTATTCTCAAACCATCCTTTTATCTACTTGTAATAATTTTCTTTTCTCTTAACCATTTGCATTCTTACACAATCTTTGTATCCGCTTGCATACTTACACCGTCCTTGTATCCACTTGTATTCTTAAACCACCCTTTTATCCACTTGTAATCTTTTTCTTTTCTCTTAACCACTTGCATTCTTACACAATCCTTGTATCCACTTGCATACTTACAACATTCTTGTATCCACTTGCATACTTACACCGTCCTTGTATCCACTTGTATTCTTAAACCACCCTTTTATCCACTTGTAATCTTTTTCTTTTCTCTTAACCACTTGCATTCTTACACAATCCTTGTATCCACTTGCATACTTACACCATCCTTGTATCCACTTGTATTCTTAAACCATCCTTTTACCCACTTGTAATCTGTTTCTTTTTTCCTAACCAATTGCATTTTTACACAATCCTTGTATCCACTTGCATACTTACGCCATCCTTGTATCCACTTGCATACTTACGCCATCCTTGTATCCACTTGTATTCTTAAACCATCCTTTTACCCACTTGTAATCTGTTTCTTTTTTCCTAACCAATTGCATTTTTACACAATCCTTGTATCCACTTGCATACTTACGCCATCCTTGTATCCACTTGCATACTTACGCCATCCTTGTATCCACTTGTATTCTTAAACCACCCTTTTATCCACTTGTAATCTTTTTCTTTTCTCTTAACCACTTGCATTCTTACACAATCCTTGTATCCACTTGCATACTTACAACATTCTTGTATCCACTTGTATTTTTAGACAATCCTTTGTATTTTTATACCATTTTAAGTAGATCTAAATTTATATTTATTCATAATGTAGATAAAAAACAATATAATTGAAAACTGTTTAAAAAAAAAATAACATTGTTTAGTATATCTATGTAATAGTTTACGAACGCTCGCTCACACCAGCACTCACACAGATTAGAAAGTATGTTTTATATTTTTTAAAATTAAACCATAATGAAACAATTGCGTTTCATATAAAAAAAACAATTGTGTTAAATGATATTTAAAATGCGTTAATGTGTTTTAATTTTCTAAATTAAAGTTGTAAAACGTATTAAAAGAGCTATAAAGCAAAAATACAATAACGAAACGGATAACGTGGGAATTTGCTATTGAATAACGCCATCGTAAAACGTTGTACCGTCCAATCATTGTGACCGAACTCACGAATTCATATAAAAAGTGGCCTATAAAACTATGATTACAATAGGAATAAATCAACAATTTTTTATACTTGCTATGTTTAATGAATTTAGAATGTAAATTGTTACATTGTAATAATTCATGTACATATATATATATATATATATATATATATATTTCTCTTGTTGTAAATCAAAATCTACCTTCGTAAATTAAAATATATACTTAAATGTATAAGAAGTACAATAAAATCAATAAGAATATATTTAGTTTTACTTCAATTTTTTAAACTCGTATAGGTCTAATACTTAAAGTAGGTATTCGATCAAAATAACTCGTAAAATGTAAATAAGTTGTAACTTTAAAGGTTAGCTTTCTTCGTAAAACTAAGATATTATATTTTATAAAAAATAGAATGAAGCTTCAAATCGTTCCATGGTGAGGAATTATTTTCTTTGTATAATTTTTTTTAGTTACGCTACACTAACAGAATTCCACCTGAATAAATGAAACACTGAGTCAGTTTAAATATCTTGTGGGTCAAATTTATTAAGTCCTGCCACCTAGAATTTTGGTTAAGAAATTCTAAACTGAAGTTAAGGAGAATTATAAGGAAACCAGTACTGATCAATAAAAATCTTTTGGCTAACAATTCTTCCAGTGTATTCAGGTGGCAGTCGTCTATTCGTGGTAGAAAAAAATTAGGCGAAGACTATATTAGCGAACTTACTAGTAAAATGTACTAATTTTCGTTATAATTAAAACTCTTGAAAGGCATTGCAGTAATAAAACAGAAAGGAGGAACAATAACAAAGGAGAAGATAGTAACAGAAAATCATATAAACATTTCAATTTTCCAATTTTTTTAGGTAGTGTATTCTTAGCTAGTCACAGAATTATTAAATTAAAGAAATAATATATAAGTAACAGTCCAAAAATGGAACGAAACAAAGATAGCCTATGAGGTTCAATAGAGAGTTAATGTCGGTTTCCAACTAAGACCTGTGCCAGTCTTTAATCTATGTAATAAACAAATTCTAGACCTAATAATGTAGTACGGTTTTGGATAATCTCAAAGTCTGTGTCCATAATTTCTCTTATTTCATGTTACCATTAATTTTATGCTTTTCTTTTAACAAATTTGCTCAAAAAAAAGAAACTATAAAAACTACTGAAGACAGAATTTCAGGTCTTGTTTAAAAACTACATTGTTATTTCTTTTATTTAGTGTTGTAGGTGTGAAGAGAGAGAGAGAGAGAGAGAGAGAGAGAGAGAGAGAGAGAGAGAGAGAGAACATGCGGATAAAGGAAATGATAACTGAAGATTTTATGCCAAGGATAGTAGCCAGAATGAGATTAAGCATACAATTGAAAGAGGAACTACTTCACTTGTTACAAGAGAAAATAGAATGATCAATAACCATTCTTTTAATCAAAGGTGTAGATGTACAAAGAACACGGAGGAAGGGAAGATTCCTAGAAGAAAGTAAAAAATGAAAATAGGAGGTAAGAGACAGGAATATCAACGAATGGGTGTTTGAAATGAAGTAAGGCTATATAGAGAACCCATGAGTAATTTGGAATAAAGGGAAACACCTATGTCGATAGAAAGTTTCATGTTTCTAACTGACCTAGAAAACTTGTAGACATTTGTGATGTTGAAGATGGTTTATTGATATACGATACTTTTTATTAAATAAAAAGATCGGTTAGCAGATAACACTCTTTTCATTTGTGTTGAAGCAGTTCTACCTACCATAGTTCTTTAAAAGTGATATTAAATTTTCCTATTGTTTTCAGTTACAAGGGTCAAAATATACTTTCCTAATAACCTAATTCCATCTACCATTTCTTCGTGTTACTAGGAAGTGCAAAAGGAAGACAATTCCTTATGACCCCAATAGAGGTCAAGTCTACTTCGGATACGTGTCCCTGCACACGTCCTGCGATCTCCAGTATCCTCCACTAGGAGAATTCCAGTGGGTAACCTAATCCTAACTTCATTATCAATCGTTTCCTTTCTTCCGCAGTAATAGTAGTCTTACTTCCTCTTCGCCCTTAAATACCAAAGACAATCAAATTGAAAGAAAAATTTGTAAAATTTGCCTTAAACGATCCCATACTTCATATATTTGCTATATATAACATATGTAATCGTAAAGAAACTTTTGATTTTCTAGGTTAGCAAATCCGAAATTGATATATAAAGCGGGGCTGGTTGCACATAGGCTCTAATGGACATAAGGGCTACCCGTATGCCATGAATATAATTACCTACATATTTAGCCCAACGTTAAAAAATAATCGAAATATTATTACCGTTAATGTTTATTTCGCTAAAGAGAAAAGCTTCAACCAAATTTATATAGGCCTATTCACAGTCAGGTAATAAATATAGCTATTAGATAATTTACTAAAAATTCTAGCTGTAAGAGAATCCTAGTTAGGGTTTTATAAATTGTCTTAATTTTGGTTTTATTGTCTACCTGAGTTCATGATGTTATTTTATAGTAGTGGCTCCCAAGAAATTTTTTTCAAAACTCTTATCAGTCGCCATTACGACAAGGATCCCTCAAAAATTACTTCCTAAATAATTTGTGTTATATTAGTTATCAGTAAGTAATTTAAGGTTTGCCTACCCACTTACTTCCATGGGTGAAATTGTTCGTACAAATGAAATTAAATTTGATGCTGCGACAAGTTTATTGCAAGTACATTCAAGAAGTGTTTTTATTTTTATTTAAGATAAAAAAGTAAGACTATGAACATGTTAAAGTTTTTAGGTCCATGCGAAATTCGTTCAAATTATTTATATTCATATTTTGTTTATAATAAGGAGTTAATGAAGTAAAAACAAGCATCACTAGTCTGTTTTAATTGGGATAAACAGAGAAAAACTATTGAATAGAAATATAATAAGAATATTAACAACATTTTTAGTTCAAAATTATTATACAATGCAATTCCAATACCTCACAACCTAACAATAATTTCAGTGAGATGAGTTGAATCTATCCTTTGAGTTCATAATTTCAGAAATATTAGATTCTGATACTTTTACTCCGAGACACTTTTACTCTGAAATTATACTACACTGTGCTTCCTATATCTATTTTTCATGAAGCACGTAGTTGAGAATGCTTGTTCACATCGAAAGGTAGTTGAAGAAGGCAGTATTAACTCCATTGTCTTATCGCAACGTGATTTGTAGTCTTTACGTACTGTCAACCAAAATTCTACAGTGTTCTCACCATAAAAACATATTTTAATTGCTACTGTTAGTGATGTCTACGAGTACCGCTTGGCTCGTAAACGTCCGCAGCGAACGTGATAAATAAAAATATTTTAATTTCAGTGACATCTCATGGACTTCTAAGACATTGCCCGCAAACCCCTGAGGGGTCCCCGGACCACCTGTTGGGAACAGCGAGCACAGTTGGGACCACGGTTTTAGAGTATTTACCAATGAAACCTAATAATAAGTGTAATATGATATAAAGAACCTTGAGTTATTAATTAACATCCTATAATTTTATTTCAAATACTTTTTATATTTCGAAATCGGACGCATAATAAAATTTATAAAATTTTAGCTGTAGTTTTGTAACCTGTGTTAAAATAATGGTTTTGGTTCGAACGTGTATATTTAATCTAAAGTTTAAAAACAAATCACGTTTCAGAGTTTAACTCATATTACAAAAATGGATGGATGCTTGGCCATTTCTAATCGAAATATTCCACAAAAATATATGTATGTGGAAACAAACAGTTCCAATCGAATTTGACACACTTTTGTGGATTCAATACTAAATCAGTATATTTAGTTTTAAAAATACTTTTTATTATAAACAACTTAATTTAAATTGTGATATGCTTAAACTCTGAGTTTAAAATGAAAAATTCAGATCAGAACAAAAAATATCAGATTTATAAAGAAATGTTGATTTAATTAATTAAAAAAAAACGAACAACTCACAATCAATAATAATTAACTCATACGCATTTCTTTGTAAAGACATCATCAGTGAGGGCACAAATTGTAAACTATAATTGTCTATAACCTCTAATTGGATTGCCGAAATTTGAAGCTTGTGTGGGAACTAACGAGGAGTTTATTTCCTTTTTGATCTCTTTATGGCAAATATGAATATTGTATCCTATCGGTTTCTAAAATATTTCGTGCTGCTGACATTAGGGTGCTGCAAGAGCCCACTGTCTCTACAGTTTTACCGTCTCTGCAATATTCTCTGAGAGCCTTAACCGTTCAATGATAACTTGCTAAATATTTAGGTATAGAAATTCGTCAAAAATAACTTAAAAAGTAAATACGTTGCAGGGAAAATACATGAAAACACTTCTGATGTAGTGTTTAGTGAGTGCATAATCTCTAATTTTCAGAAAAGATTTGTTTCAATCTATTACAGCTTTGAATAGGTTGATGTTCCGTTTGAATATAAATTGTAAATTTTAATGTGACTGACACTTAAAAAGCTTTTGCATTACATTTGTCGGATTCAATGGACATTTAGAAATCTATGGAATTCATATGTTTTAAAATAACTTATAGGGAGTTAACAGCAAACACCAAATTTTGTTTCATCGAATGGCTGCAATTTGTGGGTGAAATTTAAAAGAATATTGAACCAACGTTGCAGCATATTGATTTAATCATGCATTTGCAATAAAATAGCTAAGGAAATTCCCTAATAAAGGAAAAGATTAGATTTTAAAACAGTGTCCAGTCTGTGACCTGGTTGGCGCCTGCTCGCTGAATGACCTGGTCAAGGTAAAGTAGTGACGTCATCGGAATGCAGACATTCTTGTTCTTCTTGTTCGCCAAAACACAAAATATGATGAATTAGTCATCCGTTGAATATGATGCTCTAGTCGAGCGTAATAGCTTCATTTCACCACATTCAGGCTAAGGCTGTAGCCTCTGTTGTATGTAACACGCATTCATGAACGTCAAATATCTCACACCTTACGACAGGCTGAACTCGTTCTGAGCTCAGTTACCGCTTCTAGGCCATTAGAATATTTTACGTGATATATTTTGTCATACATTTCTACGAGCAATAAAGTAAGTCAGGATTTCTAGGAACAATTTACTTTATTTAGCGACCCTGCCCACCCAATGCCTTATTTTCCAGTACCAGGAGATCATTATGTTTTTTCTTAGCCATACCTACTTAATATATCCTTCCATATTTTTCCTCTTTTTCAAGATGGTATAACGGGTGGACAAATATTTATGATTTTCATAGAGAGTAGGTCAGCTTTAAGTACGCGAAGATGTGTAGGCAATGCTATGATCCCTATTTTTTCCCCAGCTGAGGTTTTTATATATCTGCCTTAGTCCTACCTATATTCCCAACCCCTGCCTGGTAGTAGTGATACTGAACAGCTTTAAACTGTAAATTCGTATATTATATTTGTCCTAATTAACATTATTATAATTCTGGAAATTTTATTTTAAATTCTTAAATACAAAAATAAAGATTAGTACTAAACAGTAAAACAAAAAAGCAACTAATTTTGTGTTTATGAAACACAGAACAGCTCATATTGCTGTTGGTTTTTTTAAAATAAAGTAGCTACCAAGATAACATTCTAGCTAAAACCTCAATCATAGGATGTGTCCCAACCCAGAATCTCAGTTAGAGATGTTTTTTCATTAGATACAGTATACGTAACTAATTAATTGTATAGAAACCTCGGCTTTGTTTTAAATCCCTAACTTTTGCACTGTAAAATTGTAAATCTGTTTGTTATCATATAGGGAATTTAAAGTGTTAAATTATCAGATATAAACCGGACTGACCTAAATTGTTTTTAAAAATATTTATTTATTTTATTGTTATAAAAACAAATTATACAGGTTAAAAAATTAATTATATAATAAAACCAGCCTGTATTTAATTATTTAACAATAAAACAAACTTTCGAATAGAATATACACAGTAAAAGTTTTAAATACTGTAAAAATGTAACCAACCAAACTATTTTTTTCTTTTAATGGTTCATTAAGACCATGAAAGTAAGAAAAATACTATATGAAAAGTTGTTATAAGTAGTGAATCAGGTAAAGGCTATTCCTGTAGGTTATAAATATAGATGCACAAGGTAGAAATAATATTATACAGAGTTTAGAGCGCGGATAGCAATGGCGCTTAAAAGCTTTACGTGAGTATATGACAATTAGTTCCTAGGTCAGCGTAAAACAGTAATAAAGAATCACATTATGACGCTGTTCATAAATAAATAGGTCCTTACTAGAAGGAAATTAAATAAGCGATATATGCAGGGATTAATATCCATTCTTGCTATAATAATATAAATTGCCTTAAATTACAAGTGCAGAGAGCCAAGCTGTTTGAGAAAGAATGAAACAACGTATAAAATGCCGCATTTCATCCTTTAAAGGTCGAACTAGCGACTACTTTATGACCGTTAACATGTAATGCTAAAATAGTGTCATGATTAGAAGTTATATGGAAAATACATAGTCTAATATGGCTACTGAAAGTCATATAGGATATAAGGTATCTTACTACGTATAAAAAAGTCATTGCTAGAGAATTTTATTTGTAATTTAATTTAAATACTCGTGTTATATTATTTCTAATGACGTGGCAAGCTCAACGATGTGTCTCAATCGAAATTTAAAGTTTGGGAAGCGTTTAAGAGATAAAAATTAATTCACTTTTTTATCAATAAAATTGGTAAAATAGTGTTCCGATTGTAAAATATTTCAGAAAAAAGAACATTATAACGTTTAATATTATTAAACTGAAAACTGTCTACATAATATTGTTCCGTTATTACAATGGTTCAATAAATTATCAGGAAATGTAACTAGACTAAATAGCTAATGCTTTATACACACACTTATGGTTAATAATATTTACACACTTAACATTTATGAAAGCGTACACATACTCTTTTAATTAGGTAAAATAATAACTCCTAAATTCGCTGCTAGTCTATTTAGGTTTAACAGTCACTAAAGCTTTCCTTTTATTCACTACATTACAAAAACTGCCTCCCCTCCACGCATAACAAATCTTTATATCTAGACTGCAGCTTCTAGTAATTTCTAGCCGCTTCACATCTTAGAAAACTCTCGGTTTTTCCACAAAAGTGAGGCTGTTGTGCCCGCTATAGCGAGAAATGTCATGTAAATTTCTTAAGTCGTTTAAACTAGGTTTAAATTGAAATACCACAAAAATAACTTTTTCGATATAGAACCAAATTTAATATAAAAAGTATTTTAACTGTTAAACAAAATTATCGTCATTGCAAGTGAAAAGAAATTCAGTACAGTCGATGTGTATACGACCCGATAAATTTCTCTCTCTCACTCTCTCTCTCTCTCTCTCTCTCTCTCTCTCTCTCTCTCTCTCTCTCTCTATATATATATATATATATATATATATATATATATATATATATATATATATATGTATGTATGTATATGCCATCATATATTATAACAACTGCATAAGAAGCCATTAACTGCGGTTTTAGTTTGTAAAAATGCAAATGCAAAAATGTTTAGATTAATATCAGTTGATTTTCTGGTAGAGTTTTCACAAGTGGCAGCACTGTCATAATCTGAACACATAATGTTCACTATTTCTTTTTTACACTTCTAAAAAGGTTCACGCAATGTAATATAGGGAAATTGTAAATTGGATTAGATTCTTGATATAAGTTATTTAGTAGCAGAAAATAGAAATCGTTCCTTATTCGCAGTACAAACAAGGATCTTGAAACTTGTAAGGAAACCAAGTAAATATGTTACCTTCGGAATATCCATAAAAGGGGCTAAACCAAGGGTTATAACCAAGATGAGCAAGATAAACTGGTATTTTGATTTGTTCTTTATTGGAAATTTTCCTTACATGAAATACCTTTATGGAGCATTAGTAAATGCCGACTGAAACATAAGATAAACTGCAAAGCGAGTAGAATCCTCCCTGTTGAGAGCAGGTAGGACTGCTTCAGGTATGCCCACGCAATGTTATAGTTTTCTATATACACAGTACCAGGAGGATTTTGTCCTTTCATTAGTCCTATCTATTCCATAAACTCTTCCTTACCTTTGCCCTAGAAGGAAGTGTAGTTACTTGGCGTCATAGACGCCAATAGAGTGTTTCCCTATATCTTGAGGATTTTATGTCCCTACCATGTCCCTACCTATATACACAGTACCAGGAGGATTTTGTCCTTTCATTCCATAAACACTTCCTTACCTTTGCCCTAGAAGGAAGTGTAGTTACTTGGCGTCATAGACGCCAATAGAGTGTTTCCCTATATCTTGAGGATTTTATGTCCCTACCATGTCCCTACCTATATACACAGTACCAGGAGGAATTTGTCCTTTCATTCCATAAACACTTCCTTACCTTTGCCCTAGAAGGAAGTGTAGTTACTTGGCGTCATAGACGCCAATAGAGTGTTTCCCTATATCTTGAGGATTTTATGTCCCTACCATGTCCCTACCTATATACACAGTACCAGGAGGATTTTGTCCTTTAATTAGTCCTACCTATTCCATAAACTCTCCCTTACCTTTGCCCTAGAAGGAAGTGTAGTTACTTGGCGTCATAGACGCCAATAGAGTGTTTCCCTATATCTTGAGGATTTTATATCCCTACCATGTCCCTACCTATATACACAGTACCAGGAGGATTTTGTCATTTCATTCCATAAACACTTCCTTACCTTTGCCCTAGAAGGAAGTGTAGTTACTTGGCGTCATAGACGCCAATAGAGTGTTTCCCTATATCTTGAGGATTTTATGTCCCTACCATGTCCCTACCTATATACACAGTACCAGGAGGATTTTGTCCTTTAATTAGTCCTACCTATTCCATAAACTCTCCCTTACCTTTGCCCTAGAAGGAAGTGTAGTTACTTGGCGTCATAGACGCCAATAGAGTGTTTCCCTATATCTTGAGGATTTTATGCCCCTACCATGTCCCTACCTATATACACAGTACCAGGAGGATTTTGTCCTTTCATTCCATAAACACTTCCTTACCTTTGCCCTAGAAGGATGTGTAGTTACTTGGCGTCATAGACGCCAATAGAGAGTTTCCCTATATCTTGAGGATTTTATGTCCCTACCATGTCCCTACCTATATACACAGTACAAGGAGGATTTTGTCCTTTCATTTTATAAACACTTCCTTACCTTTGCCCTAGAAGGAAGTGTAGTTACTTGGCGTCATAGACGCCAATAGAGAGTTTCCCTATATCTAGAGGATTTTATGTCCCTACCATGTCCCTACCTATATACACAGTACAAGGAGGATTTTGTCCTTTCATTTTATAAACACTTCCTTACCTTTGCCCTAGAAGGAAGTGTAGTTACTTGGCGTCATAGACGCCAATAGAGAGTTTCCCTATATCTAGAGGATTTTATGTCCGTACCATGTCCCTACCATGCACAATCTATTCCTATATTAAAATCTTGATAATCTATACTATTTGATCTCCTTTAACTAAAAAAAATAATTAACCTAATTAAAAATATATAATACAACAATTATAATAAAACGACAAGTATTCATTTCTCCAATAACAAATTAACACTATTCATGCACGCTATTACCAATAGAATGTTTTGTTTTAATGTTAATTGTTACAGCAGCATCTACTTTACATCGTTTTTTTAAAACTCGTTATCAAAGTAACCTTTTACCAATCTCACAAATTTATATCTATTGAGAGCCGACAACAGATAACCTTTTATAGATCATAACCTGCGTGCTAACTCAACATATTTATTTACGAAGGTAATGTATTAATTTACGTTCATGTCTTCGGATAGTTTTGTCTATTGAAAAACTCAGTGAGTTTTTATAGGTTAATTTCTGTTAGCGGGTAAACACACTTTTGCAGAGCTGTTCTGTTTTCGTTGTAGACACACTTGCCCGTTTCAGAGCAGAGCTATTCTGTCTTCGTTGTAGACACACTTGCCCGTTTCAGAGCAGAGCTATTCTGTCTTCGTTGTAGACACACTTGCCCGTTTCAGAGCAGAGCTATTCTGTCTTCGTTGTAGACACACTTGCCCGTTTCAGAACAGAGCTATTCGGTCTTCGTTGTAGACACACTTGCCCGTTTCAGAGCAGAGCTATTCTGTCTTCGTTGTAGACACACTTGCCCGTTTCAGAGCAGAGCTATTCTGTCTTCGTTGTAGACACACTTGCCCGTTTCAGAGCAGAGCTATTCTGTCTTCGTTGTAGACACACTTGCCCGTTTCAGAGCAGAGCTATTCTGTCTTCGTTGTAGACACACTTGCCCGTTTCAGATCAGAGCTATTCTGTCTTCGTTGTAGACACACTTGCCCGTTTCAGAGCAGAGCTATTCTGTCTTCGTTGTAGACACACTTGCCCGTTTCAGAGCAGAGCTATTCTGTCTTCGTTGTAGACTTACTTGCCCGTTTCAGAGCAGAGCTATTCTGTCTTCGTTGTAGACACACTTGCCCGTTTCAGAGCAGAGCTATTCTGTCTTCGTTGTAGACACACTTGCCCGTTTCAGAGCAGAGCTATTCTGTCTTCGTTGTAGACACACTTGCCCGTTTCAGAGCAGAGCTATTCTGTCTTCGTTGTAGACACACTTGCCCGTTTCAGAGCAGAGCTATTCTGTCTTCGTTGTAGACACACTTGCCCGTTTCAGAGCAGAGCTATTCTGTCTTCGTTGTAGACACACTTGCCCGTTTCAGAGCAGAGCTATTCTGTCTTCGTTGTAGACACACTTGCCCGTTTCAGAGCAGAGCTATTCTGTCTTCGTTGTAGACACACTTGCCCGTTTCAGAGCAGAGCTATTCTGTCTTCGTTGTAGACTTACTTGCCCGTTTCAGAGCAGAGCTATTCTGTCTTCGTTGTAGACACACTTGCCCGTTTCAGAGCAGAGCTATTCTGTCTTCGTTGTAGACACACTTGCCCGTTTCAGAGCAGAGCTATTCTGTCTTCGTTGTAGACACACTTGCCCGTTTCAGAGCAGAGCTATTCTGTCTTCGTTGTAGACACACTTGCCCGTTTCAGAGCAGAGCTATTCTGTCTTCGTTGTAGACACACTTGCCCGTTTCAGAGCAGAGCTATTCTGTCTTCGTTGTAGACTTACTTGCCCGTTTCAGAGAAGAGCTATTCTGTCTTCGTTATATTCCCCTATTCCAGATAAAGAGGTTCACGATATCCTCTCCTTAATCCTTGCTAATCCCAACTCTCCTTCCTTACCTGTCTTACAAGGTCGTTCACCATTAGTTAGAAGTAATGTTGTAAATGAGTTTCAATGAAAATAAATATTTTCCACAGATTTTACATTATTTTGAGTTCAAAAATTCTTTCAGGTTCTTTACTTAGCTTATTGTTATCTCTTTCACTCTTGATGTGAGAAGTCTGTCTAATCGAGTCTATTCTGTAATCGCGTGATTATATTCATGCGTATTTCACACGTTGTCATAGCTTTACCCACCTCTGATCAGTCCTTTCTACTACCTAATTTTGTCTTCCCTTCCCTAACCTTTTTCTTGAAAGTGGTTGTAAGGATAGAGAAGCGGGTCCCTTTAAGTCGACCCTGTATATATGGTGTAATTATTACCTTTATATCGTTTACCGAGGACGTTGTATGCCTCAACATTAATCCCACTTTCTTCACAATTCTTTCATAGTGGCCGTCAGGTAATATTGACTATTAGCTTACAATAGACAAAATATCGTAAATAATTTTATATTCCGAAATAATTTGGAGACGAAATTTAGAATGTGTTCTTTGACAACTACTTCGTCTGACCTAATAACGCTGTCGTTTGAATGCTCAGAACTTAAACTATAAATAAAATTATTCATAACCAGTCTAGCTTTAAATTATTTAACCCTAATATACAAGTTTTTATAATTAACCTTATTTTTATGTATTAGTCCTTCTATTTTTACAGAAACGTCTTATAAAAAATTACAATAAAAGTTATTACAAAAATTTAAAAAAATATAAATAACAAAAAGTAAATATTTTTAAAGAAAAATATCCGTATTTTCAAGTGAAAGACGTCACTTTTAATTTTACTACAGCTTAGTGAATTTTCTTATTCTTTTTAATGACAAATGTAACTAAAAACAATTTTTTTGTAAAATATTGGTCTATTTATCTATGTAATTCATGGATACAACTGGAAAAGCAAATGGTGTTATACACACAGCAAAAATATGCAAGATTGAGATATCAGATGGAAAGTGGATTTCTGAATAATTTTTAACGTGAACAATAACAGTTATTTCCATTTTAAGGTTGATCATCGAAAAATTATGTTGGGGAAACCACGGAACTAGAGATATCACAGTTTTGATGTTTAAAGGTAAAAGGTTTATAGTAAAAACAACAGGTTTATATAAAATTGTCCTAATACAGGCGGCTGAATAACATTTACAATAGAGGATTTAAAAAATTCAGGACTTTTTCAGTAAGTCCGGAATGAAACCAAATTTTATTCTTTTAAAAAACGTTAAAATATTTTTATCGGTAACAAGCAAGGGCGGCTCCAGGATAGACTTTCGAGAGGGGTACAATGGCAGAAAAACATGGGGCGGGTTCGGGGCGAAAAACTTTCATATGTAAGGAAAGGCATGGAAATGAAATTTTAAGCAATTTTTGTACTTGAAAATCACAGGTAATTTGACTTTTTTCCAATCAAAATATTTGACCTGAGTTTACATAGTTTCAGGTCTACAGACGGCGCCAGCGGCACTGACTGTTTAACACTTTTTAACACATATAATGAATGAGCAATTAACTTACCTCACGTACGTTACCTACCGTGAATTTTTAGGTAGTTTAGATACTAAGTTGAGTGGAAGTAGTGGGACTCGGAAGTAGTGGTACCAACTTCTAAAATTCGCGTATAACCGAATTGATAGCCATAGGTGAAATATAAGTCAGGCTATGGCTGCCGTGCCCCAGCGGTGGTAAATGCAACGCTACGTTGAATATATTGTTTAACTTTCATCGTTTCATCAAACAGTTCGATCTGACGAGGACGACGCGGAGTCGTAATACACAGACTGTTAGTATAGCCAATCTGGGACTAGTGCGCGACTTGTAATGTTACAAGAGTTGATAATGATAATGGTTGTTGTGCAAGAGTTGATAATGCTGGTTGGAACTACCAATGTTATCAGATGAATTTCTACACCTAACATTACATAAATGTAATAACAATATACATTGCTTTAAAATAAAAGTAAAATGAAGAATACATTTTTATAAGTAAACTGGGATAAATTTAAATGTGTTCGGAATACGAAAACAATTTCTAAAATAAATAGTACCCAAGTTCTCGGGGGGAGGCGCAATTGCCCCTACTGACCCTCCCCTAGAGACGCCCTTGGTAATAAGCAACGAGGGCAAAGTCAATAACCACTAGCATATTGACTAAATAAATAACACTTTCTCAATAATTATTTAGTAAAACTTTAATGGTAATAACACTCTAGTAAAACAATAGCTAAATAGTCAGCGTGATAAAATTAATGATGTGCCTATAGTGCACAACTTCTTGTTTAAGCATTTCTGAACTATTTGATTAGTTCCTCCATCTCTGTGTTGTTTTAACCTTTACATGGCAACATGTTAAATATGTCTTTTCTATACACCGTCGTAAAATCCTTGTATCGACAAGAGCTTGTAGAGTTTTAAAAGCCTTTTTATTATCTTTCTTCTTATTACGTTAGTTGTCTTCTTACTTTTATTTTCTTCCATTTTACGGTTTAGTGTTTGTTTCTAATAAAGAACATTAGCTTTCTTAAAAAAAATCATTGGCTGCGATTTTATAAAATGGCTTCCGGTAGACGTAACGCGTTGTCGGGCTTTACTTGCTAAATGCCCGATGGTAAGTATTTGCAGATTGACTGTCCTACATAGGCTTTACGTGTTAACGTAAAGCTGGCCTTAGTTCAATATTTCGTGTTGGAAGACAGACCACGATGATACAAATAGTATGTATAATTACACTATACACGAACTCAAGACAAGGTTTGAAATCCTCCTTTATAGAAAAAGAACTTTTTATTTATTATATTTACGTAAATCATTTTAAAACTCTCCTCTTGGCTGATTTTAAAAATGATTACCTAATATAACCAATGATCTATTATGAATATGACGACTACCGTTATATGGTAAACCTTTTTGCTGTTGCGGTACTCTTCTTCTTCAAAGTGAAATAGTTGGTGTTTTTCATCTTGTGAGTACTTTACAATGAGTTTAATTTCTTATTAAATGTTATTCAGCTTTTCGCTTTAACTGGGTGTGATTTGCACTGATTAACGGTAAACATTTGTTCTCCTCGTCATCTCAGGTAATAATAGCTATTATTTGCGTGTTACACATTTAATATGTGTAATAAATTAACGATTTCCCATTTCAAGGAAATAACTTCTAAATTGACTAATTACAGAAAGTTAAAGTATAAGACTACAGAATTATACAAAATATAACATGCCATTTATCTAAATAACTAGCTGTACCCTGCTACTCTTTACTGTGGCACTTTGTGGTTGCATGGATGAGAAATGAACAAATGAAACATACGTTTCATAGACGTTCAATTTTGCAATATTTGATCCAACCGTTGCCAGAATCAATCTAAGAAATATTTTAACATTTCCTCCTGCCTCATCCAAGAAGATGTTATGCCCCCAACTCCGTCACTTATCATTTGCATTATGGGATCATAAATATCCTTATGTTCACGCGTTAATTTAGGAGCTTGACTGGGTTTATGACTGTAGATTTGGGATTTGACTGGACTCTGTTTATTGCGCAAATCCACATGAAATGAAGCTCGGGTGGGTGCTGGCATTACCACATTACCTCTACTTAAGATTTGGCGAACAGCGCAGCTCGATCACGACAGGATCACTCAAACGTACCCTGATTAAGGTGAATATTTAATTCAGATTGTGTGATAAACTGAATGGGATCCAAGGGGATACGTTTGTTTTTGTTACTAAACAATGTCATTGGGAATAGGTAATGTTTCACAATAGACTGTGATTGGTGATAGCTAGTATGGCGAGTGATCCCTCTCTTGCGGTAAAAGGGGCGGTTGCTGGTTCACAGCTGACAGTTGAAAAAACTGTTTTTTCGAGGTCGCGGGTATATTACTAACGAGAACAATATATGAAAATAATCTTTGAAGCGGGATGTATGTCATTTCCAAATTCAAGCCAAATCGGTGTAGAAAGATTTGAGTATTTAAAGCGTACACAGACTAACATAACATTTTTATATATAAAGATTGAAACTGGATTCACCGTCATTAAAATATATTTAAAAGTGTGACATCTACAGGAGAAAGAGGGAACCTTTTAAGTTGGTGAATACTAGAACCCATCCACGAGTCCCGCTTTTTGCGTAAATTCAACTTCTAACATATGGCTTCACACAACAGCTGTTATCAATTTATGTAAAGGTAACGTTTAAAAAGCCTACTGAATGAATTTTATAAATACCATCAAATTTAAAATGTAAAATATTATTAACATTAATGAAGTATTACTTGAATTTTATAAGGTTACGTTATGTTGGGTGTGATTTAATACTCTCTCAATAGTGCAGTAGAATATACAACAAACTTCTAAAGAAAATTATACTTTTTAAGAATATTGAAAGGTTAGAGAGTATGCTGCATTCTGAATAACTTATTTATCTATTTTAATGACTTGAGCAATTTGAGTTTGTAATTACTTTATATAGTTTAAATTTTTGATATAATTTTAATAAATGATTCATTTAATAAAATTTACATTACGAAGCGAATGTTTGATTTAAACATATTTTTTTAAAACAAATTACACGTTGAGTAATTATAAACAGAACATCAATTAACATATAACTTTTGTCTCAAATGAAATCTTTTGATACATTTTTAAGTACTGTATTTGTTTTAGCTTAGCGCAATCTCCCTGAGAAAGAGAATTGATAGAGGTTCCTATATCTCGGAAGAGATTCTTCAGAGCACTAACGAGGTTTGTAGCGTCGATGTAGTAAATGTTATTGTTTCTGCAATCAACTTACTTGATTGTATTTACATTATCATCGGTAATTACAAAAAAAAAAATATAACTTACTGATAATAATTTACCAATAAATAATTTATACTTATTATTAATCTACTACTAAAAACTTCTAAGGTTACCGTAATATCTTAGCGTCAATTTCTAACATTTAATGTTCTTAAAATATAGATTCTTTTAAAATAGGTGACTTCTTTTTTATAATTAATTAATATTTTTATTTGTTGTAATACGTAATGAATAGGCTCTAATAAATAAGTACTTCCGATATTTTCAACTGACGTTTTAATATTTGGATGGTATTTTAAACAATATTTATTTTTAAAAAGTGTATTATGAATATATTATTGAAATGGCTTGTAATATTTTTATATAATTTTTTAACATATAAGTTGTTTGTAATTAATAAATTGAGTAGTTTATTGTAAATTTTTCAAATTTTATAATATGAATTTTTATGTCGCACAAAAATTTATTTTTTTCATAACTTAAAAAACGTTATGCTGCAATGGGTTAGGCTAAGTTACTATTTAAGAGATTGGCTGTTTCTTGTTTCAGAATCTGAAGAATTGTATTTATTACTGAAGGAATCTCAATGACTGCGATGTTTCTTGAGTTTCATAATCTGTTGCAGAACTAGCAATCACAGGTCAGAGGAAATGTTTAATTGGCTTTTTTACAACGTCCACGGATAATGCATCTCTGAAAAGAAGTCAGCTGGAACTCTCATCTCGTTGTGAGATCGCAATTAATTTAAATAATGTTGAATTGAAGAAAGCTTACCACACAGTTTTGAAATGTTTGTGATTTAGCTCTGATAAAATTTGCTTCAAAATAATTTTAGAAAATTCGATAATACAAGAATTGAACTGAAAAGTAAATTCTTATTAATAAAAATTACTATAAAAATCAGTTTAACCTCAGTCAAACTTTTGTTTTATAAAGTGAAATATGTCGTTAATTGTATTATTAAAAATTATATAATACACATCAAATAAGTTAAAAATACAATTTTGTAACGTAAAACCAAAGAATTGGAAAATACGTCAACACAAACTTGATTAACTTTAATTTTTACTAATTTTTTTCATTTCTTATTAATTTTCTCAATAATTTTCATTTCTTATATTTATTCAAATATCCACGTGTTTTCAATTATTCAGTAACAAATGAGGCATCTTAATTTTCAAGTGTGAGTTTTTACATATAATATTAGAAAAATTAATTTAAAAAAAAATAACAACTTGTTTTAATGTAGCTCAAATCTTGATTTAATTTGATATTATGTTAAATCTTTCCAAGTCCCCTAACATCCACGCAAGTTGTGTGGTTATTTGATAACGGTTCAATTTGTTTGATCCGTATTTGTCAAATAACCTAAATCAAAGAGCCAAGATACTTCCACGTTGATGTGATGGTGAAAACAAATTTCATGCGATAGCTTGGATGGTGATGGCTCGGACCATCAAACACGAATACTTTATGGAAGTCACATTTACTTACATATTAAGACAAATTATTGTGCTTCTCAATACTTTGTTCTCTGATCACTGGTTTCATCAATGTTGGATTTCTTCGCCTGAAATCGAACTCTTGTTGCTCAAACTGGTTGCAACTTGTTTATACTGCTTTACAAAGAAGCAGCTTGTTGTAAATTGATAGGTCGCCTCGACGAATCAATGCATTTTACGAAATTTAATTTATATCTCACTTTTACTCTTCTTCTATTGTAGTTTGTCATCTAGTGACCTCAAAATACTTTGCTGGATTTGCAGAGTATATTGCAACCCAAGCTTTCTGGAAGTGAAGTTAATTTACGTCGATTTTCCTGCATTGAGCATAGTCGATTTTTTTCGATAGATCGAATTAACTTATCAAGTTAATTGTCGATCACTCAGATGAGCTCTTTTGGGCTTATCAGTTGCAAAATGTGGCAATAGTCCTTATCGATATTTGGGCAAATCGTTGATAGCAATAAAACCAGGCCCGTTCCAAGGCTCTTCTATTTGTTTTAGTTAAGATACGCATCTCCATGTTTAATAAGAAGTTTACTACAAATCTGGAACTATCGAATTTACCTTACGTACTAATCATAGACATAAACACTCCAGTTATGTCTAGAAAGATTCGAAGCATATTTTTTTTTTATGTACGAAAGATTTTCATACGTTGTCAACGACCGCATAGCCTTAGAAAATGGTGACTTACTTAACACGAAAAAGCCAAGCTGGTGAGATGTAACAGCTGGTATACTGTATAAAAATTTTGAAACCTTTTGAAATAAGCTTTTTAGACAATTACAGCATGTTCGACTTGAGTACAACTAGCCGTGATCTTTCGACTTGACGAAGTTTGTCTCCAGTTTTGATGTTGTATACTTCATATGAAGGGGGCATATGCTTTAGTCGTGGTGAAGCATTAATTAATTTAGTTAATCATAATGCTTCAACAAATTTCAAAAGTATGAACTCGATTATTAATTTAAAATCGAAAGATTTTTACGAACATTGAGAATCTTCGATTTAGATTTGTATGAATTGCTTCAGCAAATGTTTTCAGGGTGATCATTGGGGTTATATTATTATAGTCATTCAAGTAGAGCTCGGAGAGTTCATCCGATGTTAGATTAGATAAGAATCCACTTTCAACAAGTTACGCAAACTCTTTTAAATTCTGGGTAGTGGCGTACCCTAGCTGATAACAAGTCTACTTCTGACCGTAATTTACCTAAATTGCCAGTGCCAGGGGAGTCATTATGTTTTTTCTTTGTTCCATTATCCCCCGATATCTTATACCGGGGGCTGAGTCCTTGCTTTACCTACATGCACACAATCCTTTCCGACCCCCCACAGGGAATAATATTCCTACTGGGGGATCACCTTAAGACTACAAATAAACCACTTTTACATTATCATCGCCAATTCGGTCTCGCTACACAGAACACACCTTAGCCTACCTGTGAGGGTAGGTTCTTCATGCTGCTCTCTGCAGCCAAGTCGATGAGACATTTATTTACTCAAGAGTAATGTTCTATTTCTTCACTTAATTGCTGTAAATCTTTTTCCCTGGAGCGTACACCTTGATACTCTACCTTTTTTTCATTCCCTGATATCATTTTGATAGTTAAAACTCACCATCTTTCTTCCAACAATAAGCGTCCTATTTCTCGCTGTTTGCTCGGCACTAGACTTAAAGTTAAACTTCATCAAGTCCATTCTGAATGAGAAACTAGAGGTTAATGATGACATGAGGTAAGAGTTGAAATAGATACTCTAATGCGAGTTTAAAATTTTCATCTGTTATTATATTGTACTCAATGACTCTCAGAAAAAATTATCTGTGATTAGAGTTAAAATCGCAGCTCAAATTGATTTTGATGTAGCTCGCTGGTGTATTTCTGTCGTTGAAAAGTCAATTCGTCGGCACCTTGGTTAGTGTCAGTTGATCAATAATTAGTTGAGAATAACTGAACTCATAAGTAAACATGATTTTACAAACACAATTCTCAGCATCGTGGTATAAATAACTTCCTCTTACACTTCTTTATTTAATACATTTTAAGAGAAAATCTATCTTCGCACAATAATCACTACCAATAAAATATCGAACTGACAGTCTGTTCGTAGAAATATTTTTCCAATAACTTGTTAGACTGTGAGAAATTAGTTCCATCTGAGTTTTCCTGAAAAACTTGTCTCATTAATTCCATCCTGTCAAATTTATTTCTAATTTAAAAAGATCTTTACAACCCTAGTAACCAAAGTAGTTTACAGGGGGTTTTACGCAGTTCATGCACCTAAACAAATGTGGGTTTTAATTAGGTATGTTTATTTTACACTATCAAAACTTCAACTTTTAGAGAAAGGTTAAAGAAGCATATAAAATAATTGTAGTAGCTAAATTCAAAAAATGTTTGTTTTAAATGAACTAAATTTATCGAAATGTTGTTGGAAACTTAAATTGAATCCTGAAATTAATAGAGTCAAATTTATTTAAAAAAATATATAAATCATAATTAGTTTTAAAGATTGTAGTTAGTATTAGTCAACTTGCATGAAAGAGAAAAATCAATGAAATTTATAGTGAATAAATATAAGGTAAAAACATAAAACCATGCAATTACTTATTAATAAAACATTTATCAAGAACTTAGAACAAAGTAGCTCCCAACTTACATTTGAAGGTCTCATGAAATATGGGAATAAGTTAATAATAAAATAGCGTGTTTTATGCTAATGTATAAAGCACACAACAAATCAGACAATGGCCACATTGGCATGCTATCAAATAACACCATCCTAGCTTATACTTTATTGTCAAGGATACCTCTCAACTTTATGTGCTTTTTCTGTCTAGTTTTATTATAATGTACATAGTTTCTTATAAAATACTGCTATCTGAACCCATAGTTCCAATGTTACTGCGAGAAACATTAGATAGTGTAGGAAAATATTTTAAAAAAAATTAATAATATAACTAATTAAGAAATAGGTAAACGTCTATTTCAGGCGTTTGGATTTTTTATGTGAAAGTAAAAGGGTCTTGCACACAAGTAATCATTGAAACAGAGATAATTACACACTTTAAAGCAAGAGAGCTATAGGATCTAAAAAAATAAGATTAACCTTCAAATTTTAAAATTTGAAAATTCAAGATTGACGTAAAAAACGTTTTCAGTTCCTTATAACAACTTTATTTATTTAAATATTTTGTATTGTTTCCGGTTTTCTGAAACTACGTCTCTTTCCTTAACGTGTTAAGGGAAAAAAGAAGTAAAGTGTTAACGTGTAAGGACAAATAAAAAGTGTACAAGAGATTAATTTTTTTAAATATGTAAAAATTTAGTAATAATTTATTCTAACATAAAAATGTTTTATTCTACGATAGGTATGTTGAGTTGAAAATATAATTCGAATATCTTTGACTAAAGACACATTTCTTTAAATTCTCATTGGCTCCGAGGATGACATTGTTTTACTGGGGCCGGGAGTAGGCCCTCGCAAATCAGCTTTCCGCCTGCAGCCAAACTTGAGGCTCATCGTATTTTCCTGTTTCAACCTAGCCCTAATTTGATCTGGGATCCATAAACTTGTTTCCCAAATAAATTTCAGGAGTACGTACGTATTTTCTTTTTCTTCGTATTGTGCCATTTTGTTTCTAAAAATTCATCCTCAGCAGGATACATTAAATAGCCTATTTCTATAGACATTATAAAGACTTATATATAAAAGAAATTTATGTAAAGAATTATTTAACCCTGAAATGTGCCATCCATATCAACAATATTCAACAGTAAACTGACCTGAAAGTTTAAGTTATTCTTTTTAGAGTAGTAATATTCAAATTAATTAAGGTATTTTCTCAGTATAACAATGTGCACCATACACTGATCGAAGAGGGTTATTTTTCAACATTTCTTTTGAAAGGTAAATTCTTGTTTACATCTAAGATTAACCGGAAATGGTAAAATATTCTACAGTCGGACAGTAAAAGAGGTTGATTTGCTATATTTTGGATGTTTTCTAAGCTTATGGTACACACCAACTGTCCCTAAATATATTCAGAACTCAGTATGAACTACTAAGAAGCCTAAAGACGTCCTGCTTAGGACTACTGTAAGGCCAAGTAGGAGCAGTGTTTACATCTGTCATCGGGCCTTTGTCGATTTGCAGTGCAGGATCATTGTCGATCCTTTCTCAGGTCGAAGTAGTCATCTAGCGGCCGAAGCTCTGGGACTTTGGATTATCTTCACCTCGCTTTAACAAATGGTCAGCTCTCTAATTGCCAATAATGCGCAAAGGTATAAATGAGTATGTTACACCGTTCAATAGGCCAAGAGAGAAACATATTTAATGAATTAGCTCCATACCACAGTGTAGAGTCCCAATACAACAATGCACAAACCTATAAATGGGTATGCTATACCGTTCGATAGCCCAAGTGGGATGCATATTTACTGAAGTAGTTCGATGGGTCATACCGGGTTCGGCCTTGGCATTTTTATTCCGGTTTCTAAACTATGTCAAATTGGAAGAGAGTTGAGCAACTTAATCCGCATAAAAACACGCGATGGGACAACGGCCCTTTCCAAACAACTACTGGGTTCGTTAAGTGAAAATACATAAATGCATCTAATTGCAGAATGAAGTCGTCAATGACGAAACAGTTATCCCTACAAATCTTGGCGGATAGTTTTTTCGTTTACTGGCTCTAGTGTAAATTTTACATTTTTACTTTAAGATTCTTTTATTATAGGGGAAAATCCAATACAGTTATCACAATTCAATAATTGCATTGAAAAGTAAGAAATAAAGTAATTCCAAATTCCTCATGGAATATATAGTTACTTTAGCAATATATATTGCACCTTTGGGTTTTAAACTATTTAACTACGTAGGTGGAAACTACCGCTTTAATTACATTGATAAAATATCTTTTACCAACTACTTAATCTCTTTTTAGACGTGTAAGAAATAAATTATTAATTGCAATACACTATATAATAAAAAAGGAATTTTATTTTAGTTTATTGATCTTAATTTGTTATTCAAACACGAGCTACTCGTAGTCCATCATAAGCATTAGTAGCTTTAGAAGACATTTTTTTTCAGGATATATATTTTTAGTAAAAAAAAAATATAACATAAATATTAAAATAAATTCAAGAATAATGTATCTTCTTCAAATGAGTACAATTTCTTTGTTTCATGGTATTTTAAATGTTGAAAGAACTTTATTTTATTTGTTTTTCATAGTCATGTTGAATTGTTTTATTTCTTTTTATAAAAATTTAATATTATTGTAGATTAAGTTCATATTATTGTGCCTAAATGTTGAGCTGAAGTTTAAATACAATATTAGTTATACTGAAAGAGTTTTTAAGATAATTATATTTTATGACGTGCCATTGCACATCAGCAAGTACGAAAATATTGTTGAGGAAATATTATTACTAACACACCTGTAATGAAAGTTCTTTAATTCATTGGTATCCTCACTGTCGGATTTAGTTGGATTTAGTAACGATGTGCACGCAGCAAGAATTTTATTCGCGAACCAGGTTTCGGAGTTGTGTTGACAATTTCAAACTTTTGATTTGAAATGTAAAAGTAGGCCTTTAATACAGTTGATAGATTTAAACAGAATTTAAGAATAAGTTATGAAGAGTTTATATGTAAAATTTCAGTTTCCCTAGTTCAAGTATTGTAAAATGTTTCACAATTTAAAAAAGTGCTTTCTTGAGAAGCAAGTTCGGAACACCATGCACTCGCTCACACAATACATTGAATCTTGTTCAAGTCGACAAGGTACACGTAGGAAAACTATTACCGAATAAGTCTTCGCTTGTGATCAGCAGTTTACACGTGAGTGAACTTTTACAATTCTTGGTTTCTATCTGAAAGTCTTAAAAATTGTCGAGTTCTTTATGCTTTCACCTGTCGCTAGACAATAACGGCCACAGCAGC
This sequence comes from Prosapia bicincta, assembly GCA_036971475.1. Classification (NCBI taxonomy): domain Eukaryota; kingdom Metazoa; phylum Arthropoda; class Insecta; order Hemiptera; family Cercopidae; genus Prosapia; species Prosapia bicincta. The sequence continues at coordinate 316,715,220 of JBAIZL010000002.1, forward strand.
GTTAAATAAGGTAAACTAACGCAAATCATGCTAGTAATAAAATTGAAAGGCTAAAAGAAGTTCTCTATACTTAATGTGAAACCTTACCGGAAACGGCTCTTTTTAAAACCTTTCAGGGACAATTTGTTTCATGTTTTGGATTATTGAGATTAAGTTTATTTATAATGTGTTTTGCTTTTTCTATTTACATTTGCAAAATATTTGCAATTATTTATTGGAGCATCTATAAAATTGTAATAAACAAGTTTATTTATACCATTTTCACTTTCCAAAACTTTTGAACGTACATGAATGTAATTTTTAACATTAAACGCAGTTAAATTAACAAGTTAAAATTAAACACAAACAAGTAACATAAACAAACTTTAAAGTAAATTCCTACTGAGGTCAACAAAGAAAATTTTTATCATTGTTTGTTTATTTCCAGTTTGTTTTTTTAATTTTATTCTTTTCATTCATTTTTAACCCTAGACTACTAGACACAAAATACGTGTTAAATACTAGACACTATATTTATGATATTGTATGATAACCATGGCAGCAGTATATTAAGGTAAAAGCGCGCTAGACTTCGAACATGAAGATTCTCAGTTCGAATCCAGATAGACCCCAAATTTTTATAATTTAATTATTGAATAAGTATAAGTAATTTGAATATATATTTTAGCCTGGTTGGATGATTAGATACGTATTTTAATAACGTTTGAAAATTTGTACAAGATATATACCGGGAGTGTGTAAGCTAATAAAGGAATTTAATTTCTAAGTACGAACTAATAAATTCTAAAAATACTATAAAATCAATGCATGAAGTTATTCTTTTCAACAATTTTTATTTCTATACAAACACACTCACATTGTCATCCACTACAGATTGAAAAAAAATGTATTTGAACTCATACATAAGTTGAAACTGTGACAACTATTTTCATGTTTTATCATTGGTAGCTTCACTCATGGATAGTTTGTGTTAAATATATCATCCAAACATTTTATGTGTTACAATACATTTTTAAACTTTGGTTTTATATTTATTTATTTAAATACTAGTGTTATTGTTTTGAAATTGTATTATGGTTGTTATTATTGTTGTATTATGGTATTTTATATGGCTTCTGAAGAGGATGCCACGTATCGAAACGTTGTGCATGTATTAAAAACTAACTTATTTGTCATTCAAAATGGGTTACTTTAAATGGGTTGTTATAAAATCTACTTATTTAATTTTATATCCTTACTAGCTGATCCGGGGACTTCGTATCACCTAAAACTAAAGGAATGACGTGTTATCATTAGCTGAATTTAATTTAGAATTTTATTAACATAATAAAAGCTGAACTTATAGCATTCAATTGAGAAAAATGTGACAGTAAAGTTCTTGATTGAATGTTTTTTATTTGTCAAGAAAGTGAAGACAGAAGCAAAGAAAGCTAAATATCATAAAACTGATAAAAAAACGCGTTTTTACAATAACATAATACAGAAGCTGATACCTCACGGATAATACAAGAAGAATTACAATGTTTTTAAAACGCAGAAAATAAAATTGCAAAGCTAGAATAAAGGGGAGTGTGTTAAAAACATTGATGTGTACTAATAAAAAAAAAAAAACAGAAATTTCAAGGGAAACATTTAGGAACTTGCAAACACAAGCAATAATATACAAATATTCTGTGCTCTAGCGGTAAAACCAAGAATTTATACAATATACGCTAAGATGAAATTAAGGGGGACAATTGGAAAACCCCAAACCTGTCATATTGTGTAATTAATCCACTTATTTTATGGTTACTTGATAGATTGGAAAGGAGAGGTTAGCTTTGAGAAAGTTTAGTTATAGCACAAAGTAACCATTATTAGAGAAGACAAAATGTAAACCTTTCTTTTTGTATTGTGTTTTTATCACGAAATAATAAACAAAATAACTGTTCTAAAAATTTTAAAACCCATTTTTATTTTAGAAAATGTTTCTCGTATGATATAAGAACTCCAAAATGGAAGATTGGGAAATGGCAAATAATTTTTCTCTTGCAAAGAGACTAGGCACTGAAGGAGTCCAGTCGTCATCGTCGCAGTTCTTGGTTAGTGTAAAACTTCTAACGCCAGATGTGCTGGGAACTGTGCAAATTGCAAGCGTTTTTTTTTTTTTTATTGTTTGTTCCTCTTTGGGAAATAGTTCTGGAAATTGGCACCGTTTCTTATCTACAAGGAAAAGAACTAATACAAAAAAACCATTAAAGTAAATTTTTACTTAAATCAACAAAGAAAAATTTTATTTTAGTTTTTTGTTTGTTTTATAATTACAACTAATATAAACATGCATATACATATGGCAGAATAACAATACTAAGTGGCAAAATAGAAAGTGAATTTCCTTGAAATTTTCCATTTTCTTTTCTATGTAAGGTGTTGGACTATTATTTTTGTTTGTTACTATTTATATGCTTCCCTTTTTTCGTCGCTTAAATTTTGTTGTAGTTTCTTTTAGCTTTCCTTTCGCATTTTCCGTTTGTGAAGCAAGGTTCGATACCGTTAATCTAGTTTGTTTGTTTCTTTTATTCCTTACATTCATTTTTAATCCTAGAGTATTAATTTATGATATTGTGTGGTAACCATGGCAACAATGAAAGATTATACAATGGAGGTTTTCGGCAAAAGAAATATTCATATACATCTTTGAGAAGTACTTTTCCAGTTATGGGAGCTCAGTGCCAAAGCTCTAGACTTGGAACATGAAGATAATCCGACTTAAAAAACCCAATTTTTTATAATTTAATTATTGAATAAATATTTAAATAACTGTATTGTCATCCAATATGTATTAAAAGAAATGTATTTGAACTTGATTGAATGAATAAAAAAGTATTTTATTAACGATTTAAAATTTGTATTATATATATTTATATATATATATATATATATATATATATATATATATATATATATACACGAGGAGCTAATAAAGAAATTGAAAAAAACTCAAATCGTTCAAATACCTTCATGATTAATAAATAACATACATATTGGGTCCAGTAGGAATTAATATATTGATGAAAATTATAATATACATTGTCATGTATATACAGTAAGCTTTATGCTCAGAGACTCTATACTTAGAGCCAAAGAAATAAAACACTTTCTATCTATTTGTTTAGTTGCGCTGGTTCATTTGGAAGTATTTTAGTTCACATTCGTTCAAAATATTTTACAAGTATTTGGATAGAATAGATTATCATCTTCTATTATTTGTAGTTGTCCTTGTGGCATTTAAACGCCATGTTTCAGGTTATTATTTACATTACTATCTTTCATAAGCTGAATCATCCGTAGTTCAGATATTTCAACCTCGAAAATTCAAAAACGAATAAATCATCCACCAAATGTTTCATTCCACAATAACAACGGCGAAATAAATTTAACCATCCTTGAAGTGTCATCTGTGCTGAATACATAACGATATCTGAAACCAGCAATTAACTATTCCCAAGACGTGAATTCGTCACGGCTGAGCAGCTACCGTGATGTAACCACGTGTATTCAGGTCATACACCCATACAACTCCAGTCACGGAGTCTGGTGTGAGATAAGCTGTAGAGAAGGTCGCCATTCTGGTGGGATATAGACAATGGCAGAGATCGATAAGACATGTTTTGTAAACATAGCTTTACTGTTAACAATAGGACATCATCAACGCTTTTTCTTTCACAAGAACGCCAAATTATTTGAATAATATAATTGCAAAATTGTTTAGACGTAAGAAATGTGACGGTTTTTATTGATGTTCAGGTAGAATTCAATTGATTGATTTAATGGAAATAAAAAGATTTCTCCTTATATTATTTATTACTTTTATCACGCGGTGAAACCGACAAAAAGCATTAAAGAAATGCACAAATAAACAATTGGTGTTCTTGTACTACACTTAAAAAATGTAAACTTCTTTGTTGCTTGTATTTAATTTGATATCATAGATTTTAACTTTCTGTTAGCTTGTAATATAGGAAGTAACATAAGCTATCATTCATAAAAATAACTTTATGAAATTAACGTTAACAAATAACTAATCAAATATACAATAATCACAATCATATGGGAAATTGAACTGGCGTCATTCCCAGCTTAAAACTGCAACATTTTCACTGTCTAAATTCAGTGCAAACGAGGTCACAGAGTACAGATGTATGAAACACGTGGATAGTTTATTTTCTGTGGTTTTTACAAGTGATTTAAATTTATAACAAAATATTTAGTAGTCATAGACAATTGTAATACATTAGCATTACAAATCAGAGAATACAAATACTGGCATGAGATAAAAAACATTAATTCATTCTCTCTTTTTCTCTATAATTAAGTTGAAATATCAAATCAGGTTAACTTTGAAAGAGTAAACAAACCCTTTAAACACAAGCTTATTAAAATATTTGTATTTATTTAAGAAGTTTTAAGACGGAAATTACTTCATCACATTTTGTTTATGTATCTCAAAACTGCCTATGATATCTTTTAGTTGTTAAACTCTTGAATTTTGTAGTCCATTACTTTCGGCGAAACTTAATCAATCACTTTTACTTAGTTCATGTCTACCCGAACTTTAATTTTGTAAATTTGTAAAGACTTACTGAGACAGAACTTTTGCGATCGCTCCGTGACGATCTTCATCAGTACCTCTTCATCAGAAGATCGCTTCCAAGGAGCGGTCGAAAAAGTTCTGTCTCAGTACGTTTTTACAAATTTACAAAATTAAAATTCGGGTAGTCATAAACTAATGTAAAAGTGATTGATTAGTTGTTACCTTCAATTAAAAAAATTGTTAACCACTGGCATTTATAAGTAAACCAAATAATGAACATTTCAGAATAATTAGGAATATATTAAGAGGAAAACGTTAGGTAATGTGTTAATATAATGATATTAGTTTGAAAACAAAAGTCTGAACATTTCACAGATTGCAAACTAGAAATCCAGATAGATATAAAAAGTGTGTGTGTTAGTATATCTCATTAGAGAAAAAGAAACAAACCGTGCCTGCTTGATCTTTGTGAAGAAAGTTAATATTTATGAGTGGAGTACTTTGAGTCAGAAAAAACAATATCTAAAACAGTGAATAATATGTGAATAATAGTGAATAATAGTGTCATAAAGTCGTGAAATAAAGTGGAAGATTTACTCAATAAAAATTAAAATAGTAAGTTTGCCATTCTAGATTGTAAAAACATACCTCCTGAAAAAATGTGCTACAAAGGTGAGGTGCACTACTGAAAGAAAGCTCAGGGTATAACTATAAAATCAAGATACACCATTAATTAGGAATCATGGGGACAGCAATGGATTCATGGAAAAAAATATATAATTGTGTGTGAGTGCATATTAGACAGTCTAAGTTTTAGAAATGAGAATGCTTAAGTGTGATACAAAATAAATTAGTGTTCAACAACAGTTGATGGAGAAGAGCTTTTTCGTAAAGTAACGTTATGCAGTGTAAGTATCTATTAGCCAATCCTGATATCCATTCAGACTAGAAAGATAAAAGTTAAACAGGAAAAGTATACATAATGATCGTAAGACGAATGAGGTAGCAAAGATAGGAGCACCTGGATAGGAACAACTGTACCTAAATTAACGGAATGAAAACTCCAACATGTGTGATAACTGTAAGGCGAAGTCAAAGGGGGAAGTAAAGGATTCCTTTGGTAAAATGTAAAAATACAAGTAATGAAGGTGAAGAGGAACATGGTGTTGATATTTAGAAAACAAAAGCCTAGAAATAACTTTTTATAGGTAGATATAGGCCAAGAGAAGCCAAAAGAAGAGGGAATGTCCGGTTAGCGGAGACACCTCTACTCGCTCCGTTCGAAGCACAGTTTTAACTTTAGTAACAGAATAAATCGCCTAAACACTTCTACCTTGTGAGGTTATATCTATCTATCTCGTTAGAAAGCGAGAAGCTCACTGATTTTACAAACAATGACATCAAATATTATTCTCATTACCATTTTACGTTTGAGAAATACACAGAAAGACATTTAATAAAGACAACAACAGGTTTTTAAGTTTGTTATTTTTGCACGGAAAGTCGTTTTGTTTGAGAGTACAGCAGAACAAATATTTAACAATAACTTTCTCGTTTTCACATTTTTCTGCCTAGTTTAGAAACACTAGGCTTCATCTGTGGCTAAGTGATTCTACAATAAACAGAATGCTGAGAAGTAATGGAAAGCATCCGTTGCAACACTAATACAATCTTGCGTAAAACCTCCATTTGCCTGATTATATGCTTTCAATTGTTGTACTACTGGTTTAAACGTTTAGGTATTTAGATTGGTTTGATTGCACATTCTAAATTTTATCTTAAGTATGTAATGTAATTAATTATTTAAATTAAAATTACCTATAATTATTATTTTGCGTTATTTGACTCCATCTTCACTTCGGTTACTAGTTTTTCACTAAAACACTTGAAGATATATTAATATATTACAGTTGCATATAGTATTACAGTTACTTTTTTGATTATTGAGGACGACTAATTGTCCCATAGATGTGTCCCATTGTCAACTGGGCGGGGGTGGGATAGGATATGAATGTTAGATGAATTTTCAAAGAACATTATAGGGTTATAATGTAGAAAAGGTCAAATAGCGACCTCGCGCGTCTAACCCTTCTCTGTTGGACTGCGCGGCATCGGATGGTTGTAACGGCAAGAGTGGGCGTTAGATGGTGAAGAAGAAGAAGAATAATGTCAAAAAGTGTATGTGAGTTATAATGTAATCGGGTGTTACGTGTGTGTGTGTTGAGTGTATTTTGATATGTTTGTATATTTCATATTGTTCATTTCTGTATTGTTGGATGTTTTTGTTTTGTTTGTGTAGAATTTGTAGGTTTGATGTTATGTTTGTGTAATTGTGGTATGTGGATATGAGATGTTCAGTAAAGTTTGAGTAGGTGTTTATATTTGTGAGTGCTTTTATGTGTGATAGCGAGTGTAAAATGACTTTCCAGTTTGGCCTATCTAAAAACTGAGGCACGAGTTGCAAGCTAATTTGTATTATTATTTTGTATTACATTTTGTTGTTTATGGATTTAATGACACTATCTTACATCAAAATTATAAATGAAGTCAGTTCGTCTCGTAATGATATTATAAAGGCAATCGTTCGGAAATGTTATTAAAACAAAGAAAGGATCAAAGTTGTTGTTTGTTAAACATGCTTTTAAAACGCTAATAACAATAATTAAAAGACACATTTTTGTTCATTGTTACCTAAACTATAGCTCTTCTGTGACATTTTAATTGAATAATGAATATCCAATACTATAGGCAACTGTAAAAGATCCCCACTGAAGGTTTTTAAGACAATCAATCATACTTCGACTCCCGCAGCGATGAGTACCACATGCTGCGACCTGGCGGCGGCGAATCATTATACGTACTAAATAGACTCGTTGAGATCTTTATCTGATCAAATTGACGAGAGTATCGATTATCTTTTGTATTCACTTTGGATACATTTTTAATCTCAATACCTGGTGTTGAAACGTTTTATATTAATGATCTGCACAAAACCTATCTACATCGTCCAGTCCTTATGACCACGATGAAAGATAATTTTACAAGTCATAACTAACAAAACCTAAATCTAAACGATGTTCACATAAAATTTTGAAAACTTAAAACTATAAAACTTGACATAAATGTTTAATACACACACACACACACACACACACACCAACACACACACACACACACACACACACACACACACACACACACACACACACACACACACACACACACCAACACACACACACACACACACATACATATATATATTCTAATTTTTTAATGAATTCTTTCGTAGACTTGTCCGACACTCTAAGAAGTAACATCAATTGAATTCGATAAATCAAATATTTTTCAGTATTTTTTCAACATTTATAATAATAAAGACTTTTGTTAATTACAGTACATTCTTTTATTATTAACTACATTAACTATATTCTATTAAAGACATTTTCATTTATATATTAGCTACAATTAACTAAATTCTTCCTCAAGGTCTCCCATTTGCCGACAATTTTTTGTTTAAATACGTTACTTATACTACCATACAAACATAACTGATAATTTTTATTTTAGTAATACTTGTCAATATTTACTAATCACGGATATTCTTTGCGCTGCTTAGTGTGACGGCACTCTATGCGCTGACTGAAGAGGTTTTGTCGTAAACTCTTAATTTTGACAACATTGACTAAGCCTTACAATATAGGATACACGCCGACGTTTAATGTGCAAAAGTCAATGATCATGATTTTGTGCATTCTTCATGGTGACACTGTTAACACATTCTGTATGTACAGTAATCCCTAATGTATGTTGTCACAGTGAATGCGAATGTACAATAGATCATCAACAGTACCACCGCATCACTTGTTTTGAAAGCGTTGTTATAGTCTATTCTTGTTGTGGAATGCACTAGCGTGTATTACTTCTCGATTCTCACAATAACTTTGATCATTACAATCAGATACGTCTCTGCATCTAAGTTGCTATCATCAAGGATCATTATACACTAACTACCAAATGCATCAGGTTAAATCTAAGAATCCAAATGCCTCTGGCTGCGTGTAGTGTGTATAGCATTGTATAGTTTAGTCAAGGCCTACGTAGCTAGAGGCAAGTTGAATCTTAGATTTAATCTGAGGTTTTTCAAAGCTTAACAATGCAGTCCCAGAAACATGTCTGAGTAGAATAAGATGTTAGAGAATTGAGTATTTTATTTATAAATCCAAGTATTTTCCGGATTAGAATGATCTAAAAATTTAGCGTAAAGAGTAATAATTTTTTTTTTGACCGATATAGTTTCGGAGTTTTATCAGCTTCGGAGTTGTATCAGTTCCATAGCGTAACCATGAGTCTTGGTTTAAGGATCCGTAAAGTAAGCTAGGTGTACACAGACAGAACATAGTAGCTAGTACTACTTCCTGAACTTAACCTAGATATCTTACTGGCTTTTCTTCCCATGCTGCGTCTACCTAACTTTGGCGTATAGCGGTATGTTGAGATACCTGTTTAGATTTTTATATGGAAAAGCCTGATGGTTTATACACATAGTTCGTTCGATTCCGACATGAGCTTTTGTCTTGAGTGTAGAACCTTATTGATTCAGATCTGCAATCTTTTCTATGGTACGGGAATTCCGTATCTTCAGAAAAAGTCAACATTGAGTTTTGTACGAACGCGAGACGTTCACCAGTATGTAGGAAGTTGAGGAGTAAAAAAAATAATAAATCAAACTAAAATGACGATATTTGATATTTGCTAATCTTAGAAGGAGCCGTAGCTCGGATGATTGTTCAGATACAATACACACAATATAGGCCTAATACTTAGCTGAAAATTTAAAAAATGAGGAAATCTTTGGCCCAAGAATAAAATCGCTCCTATACATTAAACAAAACATGGTAAAAATGGAACTTTGTGAAATGAGAGTCAAAGCGTTATAAATGGACAATAACCCTTTTTACATTATTGCATTGTAGTGCATTGTAGTGCTGGAAGGTAACTCTTGTGTACCTGGCACGTGTCTTCGTAAGGCGCTAAGAATATCCAAAGTCCCAAGTCAGAGTTATGCTTATTGCTATATTATTACAAATAGTCCTACAGCACAACGATACGGTTACGTGTTTTCAGATAAAGGAAAATGCTTGCGTAATAATGCAGGTAGAAATGAATTAAATATAAAATATTTTAAAGTTATTGGCTTCAGTTGTGAATATTAATCTGATGCTTTAAATGTAGTAGTACTTGAAAATACAAATATACACTTATATAAACGTGAAAATGTCTAGGTAGTTTTGTATATATACGCAGACTAACTGTCTTATGGACGTTTAATGAAGGAAGCTGCTCGACACCTATTTTTGATTCCGGTAGAGAGTAGCTCTGTTTCGAGTACATAATATAACCATCGCATTTCCATAATTTCCCCCAAGTTCCTTATCGTCCATAAAATTTTAATATGTTTGAGCAGTTTAATTAGCAGCAGCTAACTAATAACGGGTTTCTTTTCGTAGCAAGTTAGATACAGACGTTACGCCAACGTACTATTATTCTGTAGGAAATCTGGTCCATCAGGCGACAATAACTGTAGCGGGAATGTACGAGAACATTTGTATGAACTAGATACTATCCTGCTTTTCTTATACTTCGTAATGTAACGGATAGACTATATCCCTACGTCTCAGTTAGAGACTAAGTAGGATATTTGATATATAAAACCCTTAATATTTGATCCTTCAACATATTTCTATAACTGATAATTTTTAGCTACCTATTCCCAATTAAGGATCGGCCGTCGGAGGAGAAAATTAATACCAAGAACAAACTGATTGGCTTTGATTTTATAAAACCTCTTCAAGGGGGATATTCATCGTAGCAAATTATCAAAAAACTCATTATCAGACGCAATTACTTTTTTTTTTAAATTGTGACCTCGGATTTTAATTTTGACACAATTACATATGTAACACACACACACACACACACACACACACACACACATATATATATATATATATACATATATATATATATATATATATATATATATATATATATATATATATATATATTCTTGTATTTGAATAACCTATGTTGTTTTAAATTATTAAACAAGAAAACGTATTATATATATATATATATATATATATATATATATATATTGTTGTATTTAAAAAAAAAATTAATAAATAAATTTAGTTTAAAAAATTTAAGTTTGGTGTATTAAAGAGTAAGGGCGATGAACAGTAGTTGGAATATTCCTTTTTAGGAAATTAGAATAAATTATTTTATTAATAAATATCCACAAACACATTTAATCAGATTTACCCCAAACTCTTTTTGATTTTCTGAAATACAATTCCTGATTGAAATTGTATTAACAATTTTTAAAGAATTTAAATGCTTTATAAATCTGAAAAATATTAAACTGACGATAACATTTTGATAGAACTCGATGACAATTTTATATCAAAGTGTTTTTAATGTATAAGTCACTGCCTTATTGTTGGATTTATCTAAGGAAATTTATCAAATTATTGCACCGTACTTGAAATAGTACAAGTGTACTGTACTTGTCCTGTAAGTGATTTTAAATCACTCGATTTCTACAATTATTTCTGAAAAGGGAACTATTTTTGCATGCTTCTTTAAGTGTATTTAGCATTGAAACTGTTGAAGTAACGATTAGCGGTATTTTTACTGAAACCGATGACATTATGTCCTGATTTCATAAAGTTAAAAACGTGAGCTCAGTGTGTCAGTCACAGTCACGATTCGTTGCAACACAATTAAGCCGATCACGCAGGTCTACTGCGCATGATTAATGATGAAGATCGTGTTGATTGGTTTGTAACAGAAGCAGTGTCGTGAACGGTAAGTGCGGTCCAAGGCCCTGCGTCTAGACTTCAAAAATCTAGGCTGACACCAAATAAAATATATTAGACAGCCATTTTGAGTAGTGTGAAGTTTGTTTAGTATACTGTAATTGTGTTGAGTAGTATGATAACAAAATTATCTGTGGGTAGTGAAAAACTGGCAGAATAGAAAACTGGTGTTAAAAAAAAATCATTTAGATTATATTTATATAGATTTTTACAGTTAATACTAAAACACAAAATATTTAAGATTAGTAGTTTTTGAAAATGGACGATTTTATGCTTAGCTTTAAATACCCAATCAAAGCACTAATAAATTACTTTTAAAATTTAATCAAACAGACGTCTTTTAATTAAACATATAAAAGCTACAAAAATGCTTAATAATTAGCAATGAAATTATTTAATCAAATATCCTAAACCTAAACCAATATTAGGATGTTTTAGAACAGGGGTCTCCAAAACTTTCATACTTGGGGTCATATTGATTACTTCAGTGAGTTCCAAGGCCCAATTTCGTTTTAATTTTCCTGACTAGTATCTATAATTTCTAGACCTACACCTAGAAGGATACTAAAATCCCGTTTGTTTCGATCGTTTTTAAGTTTTGCCTAGAATTAATTTATTTAGTGCTAACTGTTCCATAAATGCCTGGACATATTTTAAAATTAAAAAATACCTTAAAAAATAAATTATAATATTCATATTATTTATTTTATGAGTGAGCAAAAAACAAATTATATTTCATAGTAAATATATTAAAATAAACCAATTCTATATCTAATAGCAGTTTAACAAATTCCCGAAGTTTTTAAACAAAATTAGAAATTCAAATTATTTTCAAGTATAAAAAAAATACGAAGAACTAGAGGTCTAGCCGGCTGTATGAGTAAAACTACCATTTACATTTTTATTTTGAAGCATACTTGAGAAAATTCCCAACCCCCTATTCTCATTCAGGGCTTTTCCCATGAAATGAACATAAAAAACAAAGGGCAGCTCAAATAAGTCATTTTTTGTTTATAAAGAATTTACTATTTACACATAATAATAATAATAATAATAACAATAGTAACATGATATTACTAATATTAATAACATGATAATAATTAATATAATAAAGCAGATGAGAATTCAATCTATTTAAAATAATTTATCTGGCTTAAGGTCGATACGCCTTCACCTGCATCCCGAGCTATATATTTTAACGTAATATTGTGACATTTAACTGCAACCTTCAGGGATGGAATTAACTTCATGTCAATTGCACGAATACATGCGCAATATCTTGTTGCAACTGCAGGCTTATTCAAAACGTAAATAAAGATGATTTCCAAGAATGTGTTATCGAAATCAGTCGTGCATCCTATGCATATTTTCGTCCGCAAATTAGTACTCGACGCAATTACGTATTGTGAAACCAAAAAACAAAACATGAATTCTCTAGACTTTGTCCTTAAATATATAATTATACATTAAATATAGATTCTTAGTTTACTGAAATCTTTTCAACTTTTGATATTAATAAATTAAAGTCTTGCTAAACTTATATTTTTTTAAAAAAGAAACAAAATTAAATTATTTTAAAAACTTATCGAAGCAAAACATTATTAACCTTGAGACACTGACGAGGATTGCATAATATAATCAAAAAAGTCTTGTATCAGTACGTTTTTCATAATTTGATTTCATTTATAAGTTAAACAAGTGTTTTAATTATTAAATTAAACCGACAGTTTCTAACCTATTACCATGGCCAATGTTAGCCATTATATTATGTTTAGTAATTTATAGTACATTAGTTAGACATTATTTTAGTCAAATTTGGAAAGTTTATTACATTAAAACATAAGTTCATATAATTTTAAAACTTATGCTATTACTTCTTCTGTCCCGGCAACTACCATATTTCTCTTGTTTTCGCGTTTTGTAAAACTATTTTCAACAATATAATTTTAAACTAAAAAATAATTTGATTATTGTTTAATCAATATATCTAATTAATATTTAATGCTATATTGAGATCATAGTTTTTTTTTTACTAAAAAAGATTGAGAAGATAAATAGCGTAGAAATAAAATCCCTTGGAAGAGTAGCAAGGTGAACATTGTGTGACGTCTAGAGTAGGTCGTAATAAGGACAAGATGGATATATGTAAGACTAAGGCAAGGAAATGACAATCCATAATTCTGGAATAGGGGAAAAATATTGTTTATGTCGCTTACTTGATCTAGGCCAAGCACTATTGTTTACCCGCTACCCGGTTGGCCAGCTAATCCTAGATTTTCTTGTGCATTGCCATTTCTTAGCTGTGACGTCACATTTTATATTACTCTAGAAATCAAATTTTTCTCTGCAGATAAATTAATAGATTTGTTGAGCACTGTGGACGAATTTTTTAACTGAATAAATAAAACTTACTAACCACAATACAAACATCTTCAGAAGTACTCTCCATGATGAATACTTCAGAGTACTTCTGAAGATAATTACCATGTAATCAAAAAGTTCATAAAGTAATTGTAGTAAAATTAAGATTTGTGTATCGTGGTTGTGGGTTTAATTTATTTAGTTACATAATAACTTATTAAAAATAAATGTTTTAAAAAAATACTCATTTTTCTAGTATTTTTAATTTTAAAACTGTTTTAACCAAAGTTTTCTGAAATTTTTATCCAACTGAAGATAGTCTATTACTCAATATTACATAATAAAAAACAATAATTATTAAAAATAAATTTTAAAATATTTAAATCATCAAAAAATGAGAAATATCTAACGCAGCAAAATAAATAAATAATAAAAATTGCTCTAAGTATTTTTAACGTGAAACATTTTCGTAAAAACCTGTTGAGACAAGTACTTCCTATACTACTATGGTGATTGCGAAATATGTAAAAACATTAGCCGGTTCTGTTGGTAGAATCTTTAAGGTTTTGGAGCATGACGTGTAAAACTTTTAACTTTATTATCTGCTAACAGATTCTATGACAATGCGAATGGAAGAGATGTCAAGCCAACATACGTACAGACGAAACATTTACCTTGTGGACAGGTATTTCCTGCAGGACATTGCCCATTACTAAGCAGAAAGTTTTCCATTGATTCAAGTGTTAAGCTGTGGACTTCCACATCTCGACTTACATCATATAACAGAGTGCAAAACGTGACTCGCAGCGATTGTTTTAATGGATTCGATTCTTGTATTAAGAACAGATTCGAATGATGATAGAACGACACTTTCTGCTTGTAGTAAGAGAGGTGATGCAATGGTGCACGAGCAAGTGAGGGTTTATTGCTTTTATGGTCTTAATGAGAACAGTCAATATGAGTAGTCTTGCCTATGAAGGACTGCAAAAAAATTGTTAATAATAGATAGAATTAGAGCAAACACATAAAGATCCTACATATGGAAGGTGTATAAAGAAGGATCAAATATCGACGGTCACATAGATAAAGTAGACCTAATCTATAGTGGAGTTCTGAGAAGGAGTTTAATGTATTAGTTATATTAAAAAAAGGAAGGGGGTATGTTTGTTCAGTATTTTCTAGTTTACAAACTGTAGTACTATCATGTCCACGCAATCTGTTTCATCTCGTAGTCTATCAGCTGATAGATTCTATTTCCTAGAGAATCGTGGCACCCTGACGTCACGTCCGTTGCAAAGACACTTATAATAATAAAATAATAAAATAAAATGATTATCGTCAGTCATTGTTAAATAAATTATTTCGAACTAGTCCACAAAATTATTATAATGCAGGGAAGAATGGGTTGCTGGTTTTAAAAGTTGGAAAAAGTATGGCAACGCTTGGACAGATTAACTTCCTAAAGTATATCTACACTGTAACTGAGTCAAAAAGCGCGCGCACGCGTGTGTATGTGTGTGTATGATGGGAAGCGTGGTTAAATATTATCTCTCTGTAGATGTGGCAGTTTTGTTTTTGCTCGATGCTCGTTAATAGAATAAACGAAAAGATTGTTGACAACAAGAGTTGGAAAGGAAGGTCTAGGAAGAAAACACACAAATAATTCCTAGAAAACTAAGTGTAGAAAGTATGAGAGGGAGAGAGTGAGTGGGTGAGAAAGAAAGGGAGAGAAAGAGAGAAAGAAAAAAAGAAAGAAAGAGAGAGAGGGATAGGGAGAAAGAGAGAGTATGAAAACATTGAGTAGAAACATAGCTTTATGAAGAATAATAAATTTAGAAATGAAGTAAACATGCATTTATCTGATTGAATGCGAAATATTATTTTTCTGCATCTAAAAAGACGAACGTCTTAGACTTAGAGAAGAAGGTTTACATCATTGAATTAAGGTCGTAATGAGTCAACGAGAGGAATCAGTATTGATGAGTTTGAGACTTAGCCTATATAAGTAAGATAATTGAGAAAAAATTGTAAATGAATGAAGAATGTAGATATACTGTAGTAATAAAAAACACAAAATCTACATAACTAGTTTAAGATAATAAGGAGAAGATAACAAGTGGATAGGATACGTTGTGAGAGAGAAAGGAAATTTTATTAAAGTTTTTTCTTTACAGTGGACGGAAAATAGGAGGGTGGTAGAGAGGTTAATTAACGCTGGTTCTACAGGTTATCAGAATATAAGATTATGAAAAAAACTAAATAATAGTTCGGGAATAAATAGTTGAAAATAGAGTAAACAAAGATGGTAGTGACCTAACCGTTGTACTCTATATTATGCCTCCATTAGAGAAGCTAGAGAAATATTTGTTGCCAACGTCTTAAAACACAGCACGTTATAAAATAAGGAAATGCGATCGTTAAGGATAAGCAGAAGTGGAGTCAGTGAAACAGAATAAAACCAAATTTTAGGTTATTTAATTCGGCCATTTATAAACTTTTATCAAAATATCGTAAGAAACAAACCCATTTCCAACAAATTTAAGTAAAATTAAAACAGAGAAATTCAAGAGTTTCTTGCATTAAATCTCAAATGTTCACTTATATAAATAGCATTTGTATAAGGTGGGCTCTGTTACGCCAGGGATTGTAATCACAAGCATGGTGAAACTAAATACAATAGCCGTAATGACGTCATCAAGCCTAAACCGAGCGCAGTCCTCTGTGTTCAAGTTAGCTAACAGTGGCCTGATCCCCTTGTTCGTGTTAGCCAACAGGCTTCGTGTTATATAAGGAGATCCGACGACATGAATTGTGTTTTTTTTAATTTTTGATGGCTTGTAATAAAAATTTAATCTACGTTATGAATCATCTGTGTTCTATGCGAGTTCCTAAAGCTTCTCGGCGGGGATATCTAAGGCGAATGAATGATGTTGAATTGTGTTTAAGGTTTGATGTAAAATAGTAAACATTTAGTGTATAAAAGACTCCATTTCATTGACAATGATTTGGAATTCTGTGTTCTATGCCAGTTCCTAAAGCTTCTCGGCGGGGATATCTAAGGCGAATGAATGATGTTGAACTGTGTTTAAGGTTTGATGTAAAATAGTAAACATTTAGTTTATAAAAGACTCCATTTCAGTGACAATGATTTGGAATTCTGTGTTCTATGCCAGTTCCTAAAGCTTCTCGGCGGGGATATCTAAGGCGAATGAATGATGTTGAACTGTGTTTAAGGTTTGAGGGAAAATAGTAAACATTTAGTGTATAAAAGACTCCATTTCATTGACAATGATTTGGAATTCTGTGTTCTATGCCAGTTTCTAAAGCTTCTCGGCGGGGATATCTAAGGCGAATGAATGATGTTGAACTGTGTTTAAGGTTTGAGGGAAAATAGTAAACATTTAGTGTATAAAAGACTCCATTTCAGTGACAATGATTTGGAATTCTGTGTTCTATGCCAGTTTCTAAAGCTTCTCGGCGGGGATATCTAAGGCGAATGAATGATGTTGAACTGTGTTTAAGGTTTGAGGGAAAATAGTAAACATTTAGTGTATAAAAGACTCCATTTCATTGACAATGATTTGGAATTCTGTGTTCTATGCCAGTTTCTAAAGCTTCTCGGCGGGGATATCTAAGGCGAATGAATGATGTTGAACTGTGTTTAAGGTTTGAGGGAAAATAGTAAACATTTAGTGTATAAAAGACTCCATTTCATTGACAATGATTTGGAATTCTGTGTTCTATGCCAGTTCCTAAAGCTTCTCGGCGGGGATATCTAAGGCGAATGAATGATGTTGAACTGTGTTTAAGGTTTGATGTAAAATAGTAAACATTTAGTTTATAAAAGACTCCATTTCAGTGACAATGATTTGGAATTCTGTGTTCTATGCCAGTTCCTAAAGCTTCTCGGCGGGGATATCTAAGGCGAATGAATGATGTTGAACTGTGTTTAAGGTTTGAGGGAAAATAGTAAACATTTAGTGTATAAAAGACTCCATTTCATTGACAATGATTTGGAATTCTGTGTTCTATGCCAGTTCCTAAAGCTTCTCGGCGGGGATATCTAAGGCGAATGAATGATGTTGAACTGTGTTTAAGGTTTGAGGGAAAATAGTAAACATTTAGTGTATAAAAGACTCCATTTCATTGACAATGATTTGGAATTCTGTGTTCTATGCCAGTTTCTAAAGCTTCTCGGCGGGGATATCTAAGGCGAATGAATGATGTTGAACTGTGTTTAAGGTTTGAGGGAAAATAGTAAACATTTAGTGTATAAAAGACTCCATTTCAGTGACAATGATTTGGAATTCTGTGTTTTATGATTGTATAGGAGAAATTTCTTTTTATTGTTTTTATTTTTCGTGCTTAAATAGGCTTTTACGATTAATAAATATTGCTTCGCTAAGACTTTTAGATTTATATTGTGTCCTGTATTGGTAACATACCCCAAGCTTTCGATAAGTTTTATATCTTCTTAATGTTTAAGAAATAGGCCTAAGTGTTAGACAACCAATTTTATAATTAGTAATAATGTAATTAGTAAATAATGTAAGTTATTTTAAATCTAAAACGTAACCATCTTTAAATTTAACACAGTCAATGAATTATTTTAAAAGTTCGAAACAAAATTTAAATATCTTTCTACATTGATTATAATTAATAAGGATGACTACATTCTTAACCTAGTACGGAAGCTAAACGGTTGAATACTTACTAAATTGCAACTGTAAAATATATTGCTACAGCAGATCCCTTACATTGATAACTTATTTTGAATAAATTAGTATTTTTAAGCCTCTGAAAAACTAAGCTTATTTTCTCTTAAAAAACTATTTTTTTTAATTATTAATTTTTGCATTTTGATTTAAAATAAGTTCAATTAATTATTATTACTTCTTATTACACTTTTTCTATTACTTGCGACCAGACTTTTTGTTAACTAAAAGTTGTTAAATTGTTTTGTTTAGCCAAGAAAAAAAAATACGAGGCTGAAGAAGTAGTAAGACGAAAACGTTTCCTCCAAGTGTAAGTTAACAATTTAACTACTTTTAGTTAACAAAAAGTCTGGTCGCAAGTAATAACAAAAGTGTAATAAGTAATTTACAACCAGCTCGTCATGAACAGCAACAAGATTTCGATATTATTGCTTATCTTAAACAAATGTTTAATGATAATAATGAACCCATTTTACACCGTTCTTACATTTGAAATGTAACTTAAGTAAATAGGATAAATAATTCTTTAAACCATTTAGTGTTTAAAATTTTGAGACATGTTTTGCAATTTTAGAGTACGAAGTGCTTCGGCTTACTGTAGAAGAGAGGTTGTGGGATTTAAAATAACTTTTATAGTTTACAGTATTCTTGTAAGTAACGTATGTAAATGTTGAAAAAAATGAATGTGACGTTATTTACTCTATACAATTACCTCTATTTTTAATGAACATTGCTAAAAAGTGGTAAAAGTTTTAATTGTTTGCCTTTATTTTTATCATCTGTTTCTAAATAGATCCCAGTCTAACAAGATGGGGTCAATCAAGTAAAGCGTTCGTATTAGTTATTACGGCTTAACATTTACGTTAAGCGCTGAAATATTTAATTACATTTAACTATCGAAGAAATTAAATTATTTCCAGCGCTGTCTGTCGTGCAAATTGCCAAACGAACCTGGAGACGATTTTGTTTACTTGGAAGTTAAATTACGCTTGTGGAATTCAGTATTCAATGCCTCTTCTGTACGGAAAGTGAAATTTTAAACCAAAATAACAATATAATTTTGTTAAACAACTCCGACACTCTTAATCCACTCAGATTTGAGTGGTTTTTTAGGTAAACATTTAAATTGGCGTCAGACTACTAAACAGGGGTGAACATTTAGCGAAATCAAGTATTTTAGAGGCTTGTAAAATAAAATACTGAATAATAACATTCATTATGTAATCAACAACTTCGCGTTATTTGTTTTCCTACTTTTGTAATTTCTACAATGTTGCCTGTTGTAGACATGGTTACTACACGATTTTTTTACTTGGGAACTGGCTTTAGCGAAATGTTACAAAACCAATTTGTAAAAGCTACAGAATATTTAGAAAGTAATTTAACTGGCTTTAGCGAAATGTTACAAAACCTTTTTGTAAAAGCTACAGAATATTTAGAAAGTAATTTAACTGGCTTTAGCGAAATGTTACAAAACCTATTTGTAAAAGCTACAGAATATTTAGAAAGTAATGTAACTGGCTTTAGCGAAATGTTAGAAAACTTATTTGTAAAAGCTACAGAATATTTAGAATTTCTTAGTTCTCCTAGGTATTTTTTTCATATTATAATTTTTAAAAAACATTAAATGATAAATTCTTCTTCAAATTCGATTATAAAATAGTATTTATAAAAGGATAAAGTTAATATAGCTTATTAAGTGGTTTTAGCGTTTACTGCCTTCTTGTTATTTAATCACCACAAACAAACCTCATTTACCGGACAATAACAGTTTTGCTTTGTGTGGTTAAAACGTTTTAGAAGGCAAACATAGCGCAACAAAAAGAAGACGACCATGAAGAGCTATCAGTGTTGGTGCAACGTCGTCGAGGTGAATGACCGCTTCTTTCTGTTTACACTAATCAGCTGTTTACACTCCAGCTGACAAGATTTGACTTTGGTCAAGGTCCTGGACATCACTTTCCAGGATTTTTACCCTAATAGACTATGGGGGGTAAATATTAGAGGTAGCATATATATGTCATACTGTACTAGAAACATGGATTCAGTATCAGTTTCATGTTTACAAATGATTGATGCAACAGTTCGTGGGATATGAATTTAAAAATTCAAACACTACCTTATCTTGTTGTTTGAAGCATTATAATGATGGAGTTTACCATTTGAAAACTGTTAGTCCTAAAGTTTAAATAAATCTAACTACATTAATGTAAAAACAAATTTCAAATTGACAATTATCATAGCCCAAACAGTAAGAAAAGAAAGATTCCGCAGACATGTTAGTCAGATGAAGGCAATCTAAGAATGAATAAACGTATCATATAAGTTATAACTTATGACATAAAATCTAAAAACCAATTTATAAAATCCAAAACTAAGTACACTAGTTTTGTAAATAATAGTTGAAAGAGTAAAAAGGAAACATCCCACGAATGAAAAAAAAACTGACTAGCGTGATTTTTATAAATAGATACAATCAATTGCTTCTGGTTAAGAGAAGTTAAAAAGTATTGGAAAAACTTATATACTTAAATCATTTAAAAAAATCATTTGTCAATCTTTTTACTACATTTGTCTAAGGTTTGTCATCTTAGGTATATAATTAAACCAATAAATGATTTTCGCAGTTAAAAATTGATTGTTTTTAATAAATATAATATAATCAACAATTTTTTGCTATAAATAAAAAAAAGTGTGTTATTTTTAGAGCATGTCATCTATAGTGCTTTCTTTTATATTTTCTGAACCGCGGACTCAAACATTCAGTATTTACTGTTAAAGACAGCCACTGTTTCTCTCAATCACTTACTTTATAGATTTATATTTTATATTTAAACCAATAACAAAACCCGATCCCACCACGATTTAAAAAATATTTAATACAATATCACCGTACGGGCACAATGATATCACCTTCAAAATAAAAATTCTCCATGAAATATACGATATTGTATTAAATAGATATTTTAAAACCATTGGACTCTGAAGTGTTATTAGAGGTATGATGAGTTTCCCCACAGATGTTCGACTTTATCGATTAATATCTTCTACAAAATTATTACGTATATTAACATATATCTAAATGTAGGTCTTATAATATATCGAAAACGAAATAATAATTATTGGTTTTCATTTCGACCTGTAATTTTACATATAAACACCGTCTACAAAAGCATATGATGGTTCCGGATCTAGTCATACTTGCAAATTGCAAAACGCCCCTCTCGGCGCACAATTACTTGTCCAGCTTTAACGCAAATCATAGCGATACAATATAGTGTTAAAATGCGACCTTGGAGAAGCATGATATAAGCGCAGCGAGGGATTCCCAGTCCGGGGGGCGGAGCCCTCACGAGCCTGTAGTACATCCGTCTATTGATTTAAAACGGCACGCACACGCAACCATTAGACGCACAACTTGCCATAATCGGATAGGTTTGATGGTGGTAATGTTTGAGAAATAGCATCTAATAATGTTGTAATAATATGGCGGGGCCAAGAGTTTTATGAATTTGAATGATGGTATTCAAGGGAAGTACTCTGGTCAGAACTCCTCTCCAACCTATCGTTAGCACTAAATCTGACACTAAGTACCAGTTTGCAGGCTGAAGTGACTTAGGGGCATGCTCACTCTTTTTATGCTTGTAACATTTTTTCGCTACTTAGAAAAAAGATATTTTAAGGTGATTTGAGAAGGAAACAGTGTTTAAGTTTTGCTGAGGTAGTGAATTTTGATAATGAAAAACATTTCAATTAAAGACAAATTCTGTTGATATAGGTTATAAGGAATTAGTCTTAAAGATTATTACGTAATCAAATTGGCGTTAAGATTATAGAAAAATATCTGTTGTCGTAGACGTATTAATAACTCTGTATGACAAATATTAAACGTTTAATATAAATAATTTGATAATTTTCAAAATTACTCCTTGAAGAAAATTTGGACTAAATGAGTTATTAAAGGTTATACCTGTATTATTTTATATCTGTGAATATTCTATGTAACATAGCATAATTTGGAATATATATTGGATAATTTTGTTGTAAAATAAAAAAAATATATTAAAAATAAATGCCAGTACTTTTAAGCATCTCATTTTAAAACCTCTTGTAATATTACTGTAGAATAACGAAAGCTACATAAAACACAGAAGTTTCAATATATTATTAAATAATTACAAAGCACAAACATCACTTTTCTAAACTAATTTTTTTTTTAACGGTCATAGATCAAGTTCACTGTAGAAATGACATGTTTTATTTTCTAAATTAATTAAATGACTGACTTATGTAGGGCTATACTATCATTCAAAATATAACTCTATTTAATGAAAGGTTTACCTTACACATGAAATAGGTGATGTGTATATATATATATATATATATATATATATATATCCACGTTAAATAGGTTATAGATACATAAATAGGTCACAGGTTCTATCTTTCAGACCAAAGAAGTTGCATGCCTTAAGTAACTCAGGAAATCTCCCTTTTACCGGGGTTTATGTCGTAAAGGCAAAATTTAATTTAAAACTACGCCTCTAATATATTTTTTGCTGAATAAAATAATATTGCAAACAATGGTTCTGGATTTTGTTATTTATCTTATTAATTGAAATAGATTTTTAAATGCTTATTTTACACATACGAGGGTACACAAACACACAAGCACAAAAATCACACACACACAACCCCCCCCCCCCACACACACACACTCACACTCACACACACACACACACACACACAAATATATATATATATATAGAGAGAGAGAGGGGGGGAGAGAGAAGGAGTGAGAGAGAGAGAGAGAGAGAGAGAGAGAGAGAGAAGTTAAGTATAGTTAGTATAGTTATCTACATAATTTATAATAAAAACTAGTTGAAATTCAATTCACCGTACTACCTTTCTAACCAACCATTGAAGTTTCTGCCGTATTGGGCTAATAAGTGTAAAGTTTGCTTTCGGGTGATTCAAGTAAAATTATGTTCATCGGGATAAAGTGGTTTAAGAATGTTGAAAAACAAGCAGCAGGAAAAGTAGCTTAATGTTTCATGAATTTTGCAAGTCTTTTTTTTAAATTCGGATATGGGTACGTCGGTGTACATGTTTGTTATGTCGAGTGATAGTAGAGTTGAATTGTGTGGTATGTTTATGACTTTTATTTTATTTTTGAGGTTTGTTCTGTTTGTTATGTAGGTATATGTGTCTGTGTTCAAGTTAATAGATTGTCTCATTATTTTGTCCATGTATTTTGCTAGCTTATGTGCACGGGAATTTTGTAAGTTGATGATGGCTCGGATGGGGACATTGGGTTTCTGAATTTTAGGGAGAGTTAGGATATAATATAATAAAGTTCGGATGGTAAAGAACTAATGTAAAAGTGTATGATTAAGTTTCACTGAACGTAATGGACTACAAAATTCAAGAATTTCGCAATTTAAAAAAAATGTTTGTAGGCCTATTCTCCTATATAATATTGTTTCATACAACACCAATTTTCCTCTTCTTTAAAATCTTATGTAGATTATACATTGGAGTATATTATATGTACTTCAATATTACTTACTTACTTACTAGCCAACGCCCACCCTTGGCTGTTGGGCCATTTGGTGGCGCGCTGACCAGTACAATCGAGAGAGACGTCCCTCATTGTCCTCTTTGTCTGGCTGGACGTAGCCCAAGGAAGTGCATGTGAGGAGGTGATCCGCATCCATGGTTCCGTTTCCACACAACATGCAATCCGGCGATTGGAGTACATGAATCCTGTGGAGGTGTGCCGCCAGGTAGTCGTGGCCAGTAGTCAGGCGGAACAGTGCTACACCAGTGCGGCGGGGAAGGCTACGGTTTATTGGTCCTTCGGTGACGAGTGTAGCCCAGCTTTTGTTTTGAGAGGCCCTGATTAGGTTTTCTCTCGTGCTGCGATTTAAAGCTGAGTTTATCTGTATTTTGACCGATTGAAAAGAGGTTGAGATAAGTGGCTGCGGCAAAGCAGCTCCCTGTTTAGCGAGAGTGTCGGCTTTCTCGTTTCCTTCTATATTGACATGACTTGGCACCCACTGAATGTGAATTTGCCAACCCTTCTCCTGAAGGGAGTCTAGTTGCTTTCTACAGGACAATGTTCGGTGGCATTCCACTTGTCTGTGCTTCAATATATTTATGCTTGAAGTTGAAATTTACCTACATTATTACTTTGCTACCCAAGTATTGAAGTTTCTACCATATGTGTTATGTTTTAATAACTTTCAAATGAAATACCCTATAAACCCAGAAATATAGTAAATTTAATGTAATTAAACACGCGCTAGCTGGTTAGGTTGTTATATAACGGGCAAAATATGTTAGAATAGATGCTGTTGTCTAATTTGACCAAATTTATAATTACTTTAAACCTTATTTTGTTAGAAATGTTTCATGCAAAAAACTTTAAACTTTTCACATGTGTCACTACGCGTGCGGATACATTTAAAACAGTTTATTCCTAACTAAAATTCTACCGCTTACTGACAGCTTCAGTTGAAAGTAAGTTCTTTAGTTGTCATAAGGAGTAAAAGGGAAATGTTTCAGTATAACAATATATTACATGAACGCATTTATAGCCGATAAAAGCATCTGAGATTCGCTACGACAAGGTTTGACTAATTCTGTATTCGTTTACTAAGAATTCAATTCCAAGCTGTCGCCACTCTCCGGGGAATATTTATCTTGTCCGAAGTGGCGAGGCATTATTTCATAACTCATGCAAGTGTCACTGTTCTGACGCCATGGATTTGCAGTCTTAAACAGGTTGGAATTAATTTATGTCTAGACTACACACAGAAATTAGGGTTCCTTCTGCGAGCGAAAAAAATTAAAATTAAGAAACATTAAAAATTAAGCTTCAGGGACAAAACCTTTTTTAATATAAAAACACTAAAAGCAACCATATCTTTATATACAGTTTAGAAATTCTCTGAACTATTTAGGTACATTAAATACTTCGACCTGTCTACTTGACCTTATCAACCAGAGGGCTCAACGCAGAGTTTACAAGAGCATTCTATTTGTACACGTCAGATATAATTCAATAAATACTTAAAGTCTCTTTCTAGAAGAATCTATATTAATATTACAACTGACGCTTTCCAGATGACCATCATAGCCTCATAATACTTTATTGTTCAAACGTTGTGTGATTGTTATTTCATATTGTTTTAACTTAAAGGAGGAGATATAAAATAGTATTCGTTATAAAAACTCTGTGAAACTTAAATTTCTTTTTACTGAAAGAATAAATAAAAGTATACCAATAGAATTGAGTAACGACAGTGATAAATGCCGTTTACATGTGTAGTTGTAGATTTTTTACCGGATTCATTTTGGAGATGCCGTAAAACTATAATTAATGTAGAGCAAGAACTTCAGCTGTTGTATTTTTTTTTACAACCGAACTGATATACAGATCTGCGTGACACACTTAACTGATATAGTCTTCAGTAGCTCTATAGAAGGCCAGGAAATTGGTCGCAGATGAGAGTATGAACACAGATGGACGAAGAGGGATAGGTCATTATATAAATATAGGCGACATACTGCAGGGGTCGACGGTAAAAATACTCATAGATTTTATGAGCACATAGAATTTATCTACCGAATACCGGAACTTACACAAATATTTAAAGTAATTATAGCTATTATGAGCACATAGAATTTATCTGCCGAATACCGGAATTTACACAAATAATAAAAATACTCATAGATATTATGAGCACATATAATTTATTTACCGAATACTGAAACTTACACAATTAGTAAAAATACTCATAGATTTTATGAGCACATAGAATTTATCTACCGAATACCGGAACTTACACAAATAATAAAAATACTCATAGATATTATGAGCACATAGAATTTATTTACCTTGCACAATTAGTAAAAGTACTCATAGATATTATGAGTATATAGGATTTATCTAGCAAATATCGGAACGTACTCAACTAGTAAAAATCTCATAGATATTATGAGCACATAGAATGTATCTATCGAATACAGAAACCTACACAATTAGTAAAAGTACTCATAGATATTATGAATATATAGAATTTATCTAGCAAATACCGGAACTTACTCAAATAGTAAAAATACTCATAGATTTTATGAGCACATAGAATTTATCTGCCGAATATCGGAATTTACACAAATAATAAAAATACTCATAGATATTATGAGCACATAGAATTTATTTACCGAATACCGAAACTTACAGAACTAGTAAAAATACTCATAGATTGTATGAGCACATAGAATTTATTTACCGAATACTGAAACTTACACAATTAGTAAACATACTCATAGATATTATGAGCACATAGAATTTATTTACCGAATACTGAAACTTACACAATTAGTAAAAATACTCATAGATTTTATGAGCACATAGAATTTATTTACCGAATACTGAAACTTACACAATTAGTAAAAATACTCATAGATATTATGAGCACATAGAATTTATCTGCCGAATACCGGAACTTACACAAATAATAAAAATACTCATAGATATTATGAGCACATAGAATTTATTTACCTTGCACAATTAGTAAAAGTACTCATAGATATTATGAGTATATAGAATTTATCTAGCAAATACCGGAACTTACTCAACTAGTAAAAATCTCATAGATATTATGAGTGCATAGAATGTATCTACCGAATACCGAAACTTACACAATTAGTAAAAGTACTCATAGATATTATGAGTATATAGAATTTATCTAGCAAATACCGGAACTTACTCAACTAGTAAAAATCTCATAGATATTATGAGTGCATAGAATGTATCTACCGAATACCGAAACCTACACAACTAGTAAAAGTACTCATAGATATTATGAGTCTGATATTATGCAATCTGAATATAGATTCTCTAAAGAAAACGATAGTATATGGTACTTTCTAGAAAGCAATTCACATTTTACAAACGGAGATACTTAACTCTATCTTATCCCAGGAAGTGTATTGTCAGCGGCTGTCGAATCAGGAAAATACATATTAAGTTTTTGCTAGAGAAATGGGTCTCTGTAGACCATAAACCCGAAACGGATGAAGAAATTTAAAAAAATCATTAGAGCCAGAGAAAATGTGATACCAGCCAACTAAGGTTAAAAACGCAGTTAGCATTTGTAACTCCAGTTAACCACGTCTGGGTGTCAGAAATATTAGATTATTAAAGCAAGAGAATACTGGTGGCATAATTAACACAAAATATAATAATGTATTAGAAATAACATGCAGCTGAGTATTACGCGTGATTGATGTGCTGAAGTGCCTTCCTCCGGTTCCAAATTGAACACTTTTCTTACCCCAATGAATATGATATCTATGCACTCCCTTCTGATGACTGAGTAGTGATAATAAATTACTGCTATCTGATTAGTTCAGAAAATAATAATAATAATAATTAGGTAAAAAATAATAATAACTATGTAATTAATAACTATTTTTAATATTCAAGTTTAATATTTATTTTATTATTAATTATTATTTATAATTTTAATAATAATTATTATTATTTAATAATTATATTATTATTTTGTTTATTATTATTTTTTTTTAAATTTATTAAATGAAAGCAATTGATTTCATACTAATTAAATACTGAGAAGAAAGCTATTATTGTGAAAATTCCATAACTCACACAGAATATTCAATTTAAGCAAATTATTGGAGCACTTTTTTTGTTAAAACATGTATTTAGTCGGAGAAAGTGTATAGTACTATTCCCTTTTCTTAATGACCAATCCTTGACCAATTGAGACTAGCATTTTGTAAGTTAAGAAATTATAGAAGGTTCCCTCATGGCATGTGCATCAATTGACATTGAACGTTAAGAAGCTCCTGAAGATGAAAATGAAGAAGAGTGAAAGCGGAGGAGGTGGAGGCAAGGCCGTGATGGAGGGGAGGGTAAGGTCACAACAACCTATATATACAACAGGCTGGCTTCGTAGCGAATTTTATCAATTGTCAGTGCTTTGGCTTTGTTTGTGATTTTAATTTTTTTAAAGGTAAGACTTATTATATTTTTTTTTATTAACCATTAGCTTTATTAAATATTGCAGAGCAAATTAAGGACGGATATGAAAATATCTTAAACCGAATTTTTTAAACGATTAAATTCATTGATACATATAATAGTTGTTTAAATTTTATATACTTAAAAATAAATTACTTAGAAACAAAATTTTGTTAGCACGTGTGCGGAAAGTGTTTAAAAAATTAAAACACCACTGCTGATGAATTAGTCTTTTAAAATTATTTTTAAATGTTCGATGGCTTTACCATCTAAGTAATTAACATCTAAGGGAAAGATTGAAGATAATTGCAACTGTTGCTTTTAATAGGATTGGTGACGCCCAGTTTTTTATAACTATTTTAACGTAGGCCTTAACATATTTCTAAAATTTAAAACACGTTTCTGATTATTTGTTTAAAATTATTTTTTTAATAATTATTCTTATTGCTACATATATTTTTAAAATATCTTTCAAACTTTAATTTGTTGGATTCAGATTATATATTATATTGTATAAATACGTTGATAATTTGTATCTAAAATTCTCGAAACTTTTTATCACACTATCTTTCAAATTATTTTTATTACTGTACTTTTCAAGAGGATAACTACATAATGTTTTACTGTACTTTGTTGGCCTTGTGTTCTATTTTTTTCTTTTTTACTTTAAATATTTGGATTTCCTTAAACGTATATTGTTTGTTTACTATTTATGAAGGTAATATTATACAGCCTATCTAGAAGCTTATTTCTTCAAAGAATAAATTAAATAATTTTCGTGTTCGCGAACACACTACTTCTATTTTACATATGCCATTACAATTATACATCTCAATCGAATTTTATATAAATATTTTCGGTTATTTGAATATTTCACTTTTAAAAAACAAAAATGTTTTAATGATAATGTTGTAGCTCTTTTATTTGAATTATAACTATTTTCTTCATAATAAATTTTGATTTTTTTAGTTAATTTTTGTGATTTTAAATTAATAATATTACAATAAAAACAGAAATTAAACCAGTTACAAAACCTTTCGCTATTACAGTAGCATTATCAGAAGATTACAAATGAAGAGAGAAAAACGAAATGAAATTTATCTATTATTTTTAAATTAATGGTATTTTTTATTTATATTTTTAAAACTTTCTTAAATTTCAGAATGATACATAAGTGATTTTATAACTACCAGTTATGCCAGCTTTAAGTGTAAGCGTGAAGACTATATACACGGCGCGTCTGTTGCATTTCCGCTAGGAACAATTTATATCGTGACATCAGTAATTAATGCAGGCATATCTGATTTCTAACTTAAATTTCTAGTATGAAGTAATCTGTCACTGTATACAAAAATACAATACACAACATGCAAAGATTAATTAAGTTAAATCATTGATTACTTTGCTAGTGATTTTACTTGAATAAAAGATTACTTGTGAGATCTATACATAAAAATAGATACCATTTGCGTATTTAAATATATTTATTATGACAAAAAAGGTGTCAGTAAATATAAAAAATGAGCACGTTTTTTTATTGTTCGTTGAACATTTCAGTTTTAAATTTAAAAGCCTGAAGATGTGCTCAAAGCTACTTTTTGGATAATAATTATCTCATATACTCTTAAGGAAATAGTTTACATTAAAATACCAATATGTTATCCTCGAGATATTATAAACGACTATATATATGACAAATTACATCAGAAAAGAGAAAGAAAAATCTTCTCTATATGAAGAATGTTTTCCATAAAGAGATATAAATGAGACGTTGAAAGCACATCACCCAGCCAACATGTATCAAAACTGAGAAGAGAATAAAATGTCTTACCTGCAAGAACTGATAGGTTGTTCCTTTTCGTGGGTATAATCTGGTTCACAAAAAAATTAGTGACAAATTTCGTGGCAGTGTATTTACACAATAAATTAATTGCAAGTCAGTTAATAATAAAAACGTTCTCCAGGAATAATCCCCTTTTTAAATATATTAAAGTTATTTATCTAAGTTATACAGAAGAAGGAGCCTTAACTCCCTTTGCTAGTTCTGGCTTTGAAGGAAATCTAGTCCTTCAGAAAGTTATCCAGGTACATCAGGACCTTGAATCTTGGTCTTTAGAAGGATTAGGTTGACTTCGTGGGGATATAAGGGCGTGTCTCTTCTTGCAGGATTATTTCCTAGGATGGACTATCCTAATTATCTCTAACTACTGTATATCTTCTGGGTTCAAAAGTAAAGAATCAATGCCAGATTTCAGTTTTGTACCTTCACATTTACAGTAGATTTGAAGTGACTTTAATACCAAGAAAGACAAAATAGGCGCCTAGTACAGTTATAAGTAAGATAGGTGCTCAGTATCAAAGCAAAATCTTCCGATCTACAAGAACCCGCCAAACATCAAATTTTAGGAAAACACCATTTCAAAAACATTCTTAGTAAAATATTAGTATTACAACAAATAATAGATAATATCTCCAAATTTAAATTTAGTGACGACTACGTTTTCATAACGTGTAGTATCACACTGTATTTACGATTGTATTCTTTATATAACAATAAAAAGAGATTAAGTACATTGATCTGAAGAACCTGTATCTATAGTTCACCAATAAAATGGTAATGTTCTTTTCTAAACGAAAAACTATAGCCTAAATGAGTAAATTTTTATATGCGTTTAGTTAATTCCTGGTTTCAATTTTCTTTTATAAAAACTTAGTTCAGCAATTACAATTTATTTAAATTCTATTACTTCTAATAATAATATTATTACATTTTATCATATAATCAATATATATATATATATATATATATATATATATATATCTTCAATTATATAAATTCTATAGTTTTTTTAAATTTCACTATCACAAAAACGATTGTAGCTACAGTAATTTAAAATTAACTAACTTAATATTAAGTAATTGTCAGTTTCAAGATTTCAAATTAGAACACGAATTTGTAAATTCTATTATATATAAATTTTTATATAAATATTTATATTTCTATCACGGAGAATTATTTTGACTTGAACATATTTTCTCTATCTTCATTAATACCCCATTACTTTTATTAGTTAAAAGTGTAATACCATACCTATAATTAATTTTAAAAACGTTCTGAATGTAATAAACTATTATTTGATTAGATCTCACCTCCTTTTTTATCTAGTGGTTCCTTTTTTTGGTAAAGATTATAACGTTTGATTAGTTATAGAGATATTTAATTATAGCAATATATTTACAATTTCAAATATATTTCATTAATTTATTATACAATAGTTTCATAATACATTGATTAATAACGATTTTAATAATTATAAAAAACGTTTATATATAATATTAATGAATAAAAAATTTCAATTACAAGAATTGAAATATTTATTATTTCTTTTTTTTTAAATAATTTTATTCATTAACTATATTACAAGAACACGTATCACCATATTTATTATATTAATTTATATATATATTAAAACAACATGGGTTATTCAAATACAAGAATATTTATTAATTTATATCCAAAGATTTTCGTTGGTAAACAGTACCAACATCATCAGGAATGAAAATTACAATAATTTTCATTATTATAATTGTCATTCCTTGTATTTGAATAACCTATGTTGTTTAAAATTATTAAACAAGAAAGCGTATTATATATATATATATAAATATACTAGGTGTGTGTATATGCACCACAACAGACACACACACACACACACGCGCGCAAACACACACACACACACACACACTCATATATATATATATATATATATATATATATATATATTTATCACTAGATATAAAAATAACTTTATCGTACAATATTTGTATTAATAATTTTCCTCTC
>JBAIZL010000002.1:316752644-316757644 GCA_036971475.1 Prosapia bicincta
TTTGGCTATTACACTCTTATAGGCTAGTTTTCTTTTAATACACAGCATTGATAAGGTTTTCATTCATTATTTTTTCGCATTCGTTTCTTACATTTTAATAACGGACAATAAACATTCTCTTTATCTACAAAATCTTTTAACTAAATATTTTAAACTTTAGACGTAACTCTATTGTAAAAGTTACCAACTATAAATTACGTAGTTTTAATAAATTTCAAAATCATTATTTTTTTACTTTAGTTTCAATCTTTTTCTTAAATATAAAAGACTGAAGACTGTGTATTTATATCCATATAAATTTACTTACATGCACTTTTATTTCTTATTTTATTCTTTTGGGAGCATTTGAGATAGGTGGAATATAAAATTATCCTTTTATCACAAAATCCTCTTTTGCGGAAATTTAGTTTGTAAAATTAAATTAGTTAATCATTTTGAAAAAAAAACAAATCTCTCAACGTTTAAAAATTGTACTTACTGAAAATATTTTCCTCTTATAACATTATTATTATTATATATAAATTATGGTAAACGTTTTGTTGTTACAAATTTAATATTCAATAATTTCAAACATTTATTACAAGTTTATAAGAGATATCGAGAGATAAGCTAGAAACTCGCTAAGACAAAGAAGAAGAAACTTTTATTCAAGAATATATTTTAAAGAAATTATATATTTCTAAGCATTTTGCAATTTCAATACTAGCATTGTCAAGTAGGCCTACAAACGTGTTCTACTAAAGATATATCGAAAGTCGTTTTCATGTGATTTGCTTAGAAAATCGAGAATATTACTAAGTAAGTTTATTCTTAATAATGATAACACTGTAAAGCGGCGAAAAGCTTTAAGATGAAAACGAAGAAGTGGCAACAATGGATGAACCACTATATTATATAGTAAGCATTGCAAGACCTACTAAATAAAAAACCAATATATTAACCATGATGTAACAGAAATTTCAAAAATTAAATTAATTATCACTGATTTTCATAGTATTTAACCTTTAAACTATCCTGGAAAGCTTACAAATAAATTATACTACCTACTTATTTCATGTGTAGACAATAATAAAATCTAAAACCATATAGTCATTTGTTATGTGGCCTTTTAGCCTGAGAGCATGGTTAAGCCTTTAGTTCCTTACACTATAACGACGTAACTAAAGCGCTTTCGTAACACTTGGGATGCCAGTTTCCTTATTACGACTTTGGTTACAGCTGTTACAATATGGAGCACATGTTAAGTAACCTGCATTCCTTGCAAGCTATATAATATTAGTATTTTTGGCACACTTGAGAGAAAGTCGATAATGCTTCATGTCGGGACTGACAATTTATTGATTCGACTTTCTTGTTTTGGCAAAGTAACAATCGATTATTGGCAGAGTCGGCCATTTACCAATTGAAAGCTTTATTGAAGTAACAAGAATTATTTTCATTTTATTCTAAAGATTTAATTGTTTCTTAATACATTTGTTTTTACAACTTGATGTATTCAACAAAGAAGCATTGAAGTATTTATTTCCATTGTACTTGAAACTTATAATAATATATGTTAAGATTCCAAAACTAAAGGGTCTTCGACAATTTTACCGTCATTTATATAAAATAATTACTTTTACCCTTTACATTTTCTAATACAAAAATGATTTAACAAAGAAGCAGTCTCGTTTTGCTCCAGAATTGATTAGAAAAACGTTTTATGCGTGATGAAATTTTATTATTGTTGTTTTGTTGTTGATACTGTACATTTATTAAGAGAACCTATTTCAATAGGTTTCCTATCGTATCATAGTTTAAACAATATATTTATTTAAATATAGTATGAATTTTAAAAAACCATTCAGATAAAACACTTTTTATAATAAGTAAACCTATTTTTTTTTTTAAATAATACGATTGTCGTAAGCATTTCGATATATGTTTCAAAATTTTAAATTTGTTTAAATTTTTTAAATTAGTTAATTCTTATTGGCAATAATTATTTAACTAATAGCAGAGTATTCATAGACAAACTAAAATTTAAATATTTAAATTTGTAAACCAATCATTAAGTTATACTACAAACTAATAGAAAGCACACCGTCTAGAATATCACTAAAACAATAACTTGTTATTTATTTACAAGATTTAAATAAATATTTTTCTGTTGCATTGTGTAGTTCTATAACCTTCACTCAATAATTTACAAAAAGTTATCTTGCTCAAAACAATTTCGTTTTCAATTTTTTCAACAGTAAAATTATTAAAGTTACTTCTTGTCCCTTTCTTTATACTATATAGACCCATTCTCCTAGTATAGGCTACTTGATACGTGTCTGATATACGTATCTGTAATGATACATCTAATCATTAAAATTTTCAACATATTTCAAAAGAAGATGGAACGAAATGAGTCACCACAGTTATTATTGCTTATTTCTCAACTTCGCTCTTGAAAATGATTTATTTTTGAGACCAAATACGAGGCTAGTAAAATCAGTTTCCTTTTATGGTGTTAATATTATCAACTATTTTTAAATGATTTTTTTTCATTATACTTACACCCCTATCCCCGTATGGATTTAGCTTGAACAGCTGATTGCAGAATCCATAAACAATAACATTTCATTACGTGCTACTGTACAGTAATGGGGCATTGCCACTAGCAAGCTTATGTGCAACTGTTTGTAGTAAAACATTTAGATTTTTTTAAAAAGTTAATTCCTACTTAAATCAACAAAGAAAAATTTTGTTTAAGATTTTTTTATTTTATAATTACAATTAATGCAAATATGTATATAGATGTCAGAATAACAATATTAGGTGGCAAAATAGGAAGTTAATTTCTTTGCATTATTCCATTTTTCTTTCTACTTATGGTGTAGGACTATTATTTTTAGTTACTATTTATACGCTTTCTATTTTCGTTACATGCATTGTGTTGTAGTTTCGTTTCACTTTCCTTTCACATTATCCGTTTTTGTAGCAAAGTTCGATACAGTTAATCCAGTTTGTTTGTTTATTTTATTATTTTCATTCATTTTTAATCCTACAGCCTTATGTATGATATTATGTGGTAACCATGGCAACAATTTAAGGTTGTGCAATGAAGACTATGACGACAGCCAGATGGAGCAGAAGAAAAATTCATATACATTTTTGAGAAATAGGTTCTAGCTATGGGAAAGTTAGCTCAGTCCCAAAGCGCTAGACTTCGAACATGAAGACACTCAGTTCAAATCCTACCTAGGCCACCCACATTTTTATAATTTAATTATTGAATAATTATTTGAAAAAACTGTATTAACATCAAATGGCATCGACTACAGGTTACAAACAAATTATTAGAACTTGATTGGATGAATAAAAACGTATTTCATTAACGATTGAATATTTGTACAAGGTATTTCAGAAGAGTGTGAGCTAATAAAAGGAATTGAAAAACAAACAAATTTATAACTTCAAAGTCGTGATTCTATAAATAAGTTTCTGTTGATTCAATACAAAAATGCATTTGACGGAGAGTACAATATGAAATCTAAAGATGGAGATTTATCAATAAAAGTCAAAACTTCTTCTTAGTTAAAGTAGAACCAATGGAAATAGTTATGTTTGATTTTAGATTGTTCATCCCTTATGAATTTTGTGGAACTTTTAGCTTTTTTAGAGTACTATGACGAAAAATATCTTGCTTGAATTGTCCAGAATGGCATTGCCATACTCACACGCAAATCCCGGATGATACTTAGACGAACCACCGCCTTCATCCTGCAAACACCTTTTCGGACTTGTAACGTAATACACTATAACTCCTTTCAATACCCACTCTATCATTGAAAATTAACTGAAAAAGGTAAAATTGTTACAAATAAACAGAAATCTTCCAAAACTAAGAAAAGCTGTTGAAAATTTTCTAATTAATTTTTATAATATTCTGTAGTTTTATTCATAAGCTAGTCACAATTAATACAATTGTACAACATTGGGTTTCGTCCAATTAAAGAAACTTACAACAATAATTATACAGAGGTATAGTATTAAGAAGGTAATTATTAATATGGACAGTAAAATCTTTACACGTATTGATCCGCGAGAGAAATCTTACAAGGTTTAAAAACTCACAAACTTTACACAACACCACATGAAAATTCCCTCTAAGACTGTATCAGATAGCGAAAATATATAATCGACCACAATTGTCCGCTAATCACCACTGTTTGATTGGGAAAGTTGTAGCTAAACATAATCTAGCTAAGCAATGTTTTAATTAACTGCACGTCCATGTGCTTTTAAAAGCAGATGTGAATTGAATGGCAAAGGTGATTTTTAAATAAATGAAGGTTTAAACTTTACTTATTGTAGTGTCTATAATGATTGACCAGTACAATTGAAAACAATTGATCTCAGTAGGAATTTCTTCAAATATACCTAATTTTAATTTGTGTAAACATTAAGGTACAGCCTTTTCGTCTTGAAAGCGTCACAGAACATCAAGGATATTTAAAACAACGAGCATTTTGTTCGATCCGTCGCCTGGGAAACATTTGTTGTTCTTGTCACCACGACAGCGGATATTTCGTACGGAGAGCTTTGTTGCAAGCCTGTGATTTAGTCACTGTTATCTGAAAATCACAGTTCGACTTATTACGTATCGAGACAGATTAGTAGGTTCTTGTCTAACTAAACTGTGATGGAGTGGCAAATCCCTCCTGCCCGTGAAGTTTGGGAACCAAACTGTTTACAATTGTACACCCAGATAGGCGAACAAGGTCGTCAATCATAAACTACCCTATGTGTGTGTGTGGGGAGGGTCTGGAGTAGAAGCGGGATGTATGTCAGTCACTGATTTGACAAAAGGAACGAAACGAAACGAGCTGGAAATTTGAACCTGTTTTTTCTGTAATTGTAATTCTTAGTTTCTCTTTTTAACTCACTGTGACTGAATGTGACTGTGATTTCTGTCGGGTAACCGTGGTGTTGTGATTATGATCACAAAAGATAGTTCTGAAACAGTTTTG